>OX243815.1:20562056-20747610 GCA_945859605.1 Lumbricus rubellus | reverse complement strand
GAGGTTGGGGGAAAGGGGGAGGGGTTTGGGGAGGGGGATGTGCCCCCTCCCCAACCAGAAATTTTTTAAAATTCCGCACTGCAATGGCAGCATTTTAAGCTGTCATCTTAACGAAATTGCTCTCCACTACTTAAATGCTGACAAACCAAGAAAGAACTACCAAACTACCAGAATTGGAAGCCAGAGGCTGTTGTTTTACTAACTGTTCATCTAACAAAATGCTGAAATTTTACAGCTTGAAATGTAACAGATAGCTCTGGAAAGAAGTCATATAGTTGTACAAAAATAGCATCTGTACAAAGTTTAACAGTAAAGTATACATATTGTAAAATTATAGCATCATATAATTGTTTATAACAGTGAATAATAATATCATAATCATGATCATAATAGTAAATAACATCAAGGTATATTATAACATGTTTTTCTGGGTGAAAAATTTAATTTCTGTGGAAAAACTTGTGCCCTCCCTGGAGATGCCTAAATTAAAAAATAACTGGATTTATGGGCTTGTTATCTGGTATTATTACAGGGCTTTTTAAAGGAATTTTTAGAATTGCACAACTTCCAGCCAGCCTCCAAGGCCGTAGCCACGATTTGATTTCGGAGTGTGTTTCTTTGGCGGATAATTTCTTACGAAATTTTCCAGTCGTCAAAATTTTTTAACACAACTTTTTAGTCGTCAAAATGTCTGAAGACACCTTTGTTTAGTCGTCAAATTTTCTGAAGTCACCTTTGTTTAGGTGTCAAAATTTCCGAAGACACCTTTTTTAGTTTTCAAAATTTCTGAACCTTTTTTTAAGTCGTCAAAATTTCTGAAGACCATTTTTAAGTCATCAGAAACGGCTTTCTTAGTATCTTTCGCCTAATTTCATGTTTTTTTTCTTTATGTGCTAGTGATTAATATTCTATTATTTTTTACATTTTCTATTTCGGATGGTGTTTCCATGGGTTTATTTCATGTGTTAGGCCCTACAATGCCTACATCCACGAGTGGGCACACTTTTCCTTCCACTCAGTTGTTCTACTGTAAGCAGAGTCGCAAAATGGGTTATTGGTTTAGTTAGGCTGGTTTCAAAGTGCAGTTACAAACTTCAATCACAAAAGTTGCAATAGGCCTACAGTAACTATAGGCTTCTCTAAATGTCTGTTTAAAGTGGCGTATTATTCCAAATCGGAAGACAACAACATTTCAAATTAATTATTTTTTAACTGCACAAAAATGCTTTTACAACTGCACAAATCCATTTAGAACTGCACATTTTGTGTAGAACTGCACGTTAAAAAGCCCTGTATTATTTCACAATGAGTCTACAGTCCGAAACATGGTTAGAAAATTTAGTCGGTCTTCTGACATTGTGTTCTGAAGTATAGTAATTATTAGCTAACGTTTGCTCTACTTTGGAGAAAGCTCTTTCGGCTTTAGCACTACAAACTGGAAATGTTGCCAATATATTCAGCATGGTGTGTACTTCACTGTTGGAAGAGAATCAGCAGGACATGAAATGAAAGTCTTAATTACTGAAGAAGTATTTTATGAAGATGTGGTGCTAAAACCTTCTTTCATACAACACATTGAGTAATGAGGGGGGCCAAGTTCTGTTAAAATTTCAAATTGGGCGAGTTCTGTTAAAATTTCAAATGTGGCTATGGCCGGATTGGCTCCCCTGGATCCGCTCCTGATTAATAGTTATTTGTTTTTAGTTGCAAGTGTTGTTAGTGCTAATATTTTAACATCTTACTGGGAATATATACACGAATAGCATACACTATATGCCATAAAAGACATAAATCATAATCGGATACTGTTGAAAGATTTTTCTTTTCTTTGCGTTATATTAATACACGTTACCGTTAGACCGGGAGCGCTTCTGAGTAAATTACCTTGAAGGTGCGCTATATAAAAAGTCAATATTATAATAAACAATAAATAATAATAATAATAAATAATAATAATATTTAATGTAATTGTGTGAGAGGCTTAGATTTTAATGACCTTTATATATTAATTCTCCTGGACGTGACTGAACCCTGCAAAAAATCTTGTGGGCGTCATGGATGGGGGGGCCACGTCCCATGGAGATTTGAAATGGGGGGGCCATGGCCGGATTGGCCCCCCCCCTGGATCCGCCCCTGGTATCATATGAGGCGGTCCCGACCACAACGCGGAGTTTCATACCGAAACGCTGAGCAAATGCGAGTAAAGGACTTGCCCAAAGTCCCCACGCAGCGACTTGAGGTGGATTCGAACCTGCAATCCACCGGCTGCAAGGCAACGAACAAGCCCACTACACCACCGTGTCGTGACCGCGCCACACTAAGCTTATAGCCTACTTGTATGTCGAGTGACATCTAGAATTGTCAATAAACGAGGATCGACCTATACGGTAACTAACTAAAGTGAATTCACTAAACACTTTTTTACATACTAAGAATCAGCAAAATTGTTACTTTAATCGGTTTGCACGACAAACCGTACAGGGTAGACCCGGTTGACTAACTCAAACTAACCGTTCAAAACAGTTTCTATTTTTTTTAAACAGCTACAGTAGGACTAGTCTCTGATAGACGAGTGTCTTGCTTCTCTAATAGCAGTATATCTGCCGTCATTTCAAAGGCGCAATTGACTTCAGCCACGCTGGTTTTATAACATCCAACTATCTACGAAGTCATGTCAATTTGAGTAATCGTAGTTTTAGCTGAAAATGTTCAAAAAGTCTTTCACAAAATCATTCGGGAGATCCGAGTCATGATAGAGGTGCTTTCCAGAGACGACAGTTCTTCATCGTCATACAAGCATCTGCATATTGCTAAAGAGTACATGAAGACAGATTTTGAGAAAAAATAAAAAAGTTTTTTTGAATTTTTCGACCAGATGACTAAAAAAGGTCATGAACGTTTTTGGAGGTGAAAAATAGGAAATTTTCTTGACTTTTCGTTCTTCACTTTATTCACCTCCTGTTCCGGCTTGTGCTAATCTTTCTCAGCGACACAATCATGTCATCGACTAATTTTTGTTTTGTTTCAATTCCTCTTCCATCTTCCAACTCCTGCATATTCATTACCTGTATCAAAGGCATGTCAATTTTTTCCACCTCATTCAACTGCCTTTTCAAACATTTCTTAATATTGGCTAAGCGTGAATAAGATCCGCATGCGAATCACATTCTTTTATTCTGCACTGCATGACCTTTCTTTGCATCCGGTTGTAGGCCTACATACTTTCGTCTATCTAAAATCAATCTTTTCACAATGAAATTTCTTTCATTAGACTACATCCATGCGCCTTTACACTTGCATTGGTCTATAATTCTACCCTCTATTGTTCTTGGCTTATCGCAACTGATTCAGGTAGCCACCCGTAACCAATCCTATTGTTCACCAAATATATGCTAGGATTCTATTGTTCTACCAAATACCAATCGCATCAGAATGATCAGATCATTATCAAAGTGATAATTCCCTCCTGCATCAGCACAAATCGTTAAGGACCAGCTGCTGCTTTTTTCAATCGTTCATACACCATTAACTCACACAAACGTCTATGATCTTGTTTAACATTCCTTCTGCGGACATTGTGTTAATTAATTAGGAAAATGCGTAAGCTTTAAAGAAAATGCAAAACTTCAAGCTAACGTCAAATTTTAATGAACGTCTGTTAGGCCTACATATGATCTGCATAATCAGCTGTTCTAGTCTGCATGTTTTATTAATTATAATATAAGACATTAAGAGCAAATTCGTGGCCTGAAGTTCCTTTTTTTCCATAGGCCTAGTCCTTTTCAGTTCAGTGATGTCGTTTGTTATTGGCATCGTAACAGGCTCGACCGTGTACTGTGCCTGTTGCGTGGAGACATTTTACAGTGCCACTCGGGCACGAAGAGCACGGATCCACTGGCAAAAAACAACACAGCAGAATATATGGAGTGTGAGGACGAAGTACGACATCAGCCAGATATTTCGGTCAAGACCCCGCTGAGCCTTGAGGACCAGGGTGAGGATCTTTATTGTGTGCGAGTTGCAGAGCACATGCAGACAGGAAATCAATGAAGTTAATCAAACATAGCCTAAGGTTAGGGATGCGAGAGTAGGCTATTTTGTGAAGACCGGGAATAGGTCTAGCATCTGAGTTGACGATAGACAAACTTTAAGAAAACCAACGAGAATAAGCGGATTCACTATCTCAGTCACCTTTCGCGTGCGCGTGCGCTGTGGTCAAGGCCAATAATACAATTAAGCTTATAAATTGTGTATAATTATACCAAAAGTTCGGATACTTAAAGACTCGCGCATTGCGAATTTGCAATTTTTATGTAAACCAACATCTATTGCATCATTGACCTTGACCACTGCGCACGGCACGCGCACGCGAAAGGTCATTGAGATGATGAACCAGCTTATAAAAATTGGAGTAGTCAATTCGAGGCCCTTATGAAGCATGAATTAAGGTACCGGTAGTGAAGATGAAGACGGAGACAGAACGACCAGGGCCGGATTAAGAAATGTGGGGGCCCTGTTCGGAATTTTTTTTTATCTTCGGCCAAAAATTTGACGACTTTTTTTAGTTGTTTGGTCGAAGGCCCGAAGGGAGAATCATGCCTGGCTGCTTCATGCAACTGGGGGTTGGTTTCCACTGTGTATTCTTTAGAATATACCGATTTTTTCCCTGTCAAAAGAAGCTGAGGACCTTTTTAGTCGTTTGGTCGAAATTTCATCAGAATGTATAATTCTTTTCTGCAAAACATTTGTCCGCATGTGTGGGGGCCCCCTAAAGCGTGGGGCCCCTGTTCAGCCGAACATGTTGAACATGCCTTAATCCGGCCCTGAGAACGACGCGAATTAGACGTCTTAAATGAAAATAAGAGGAGCGTGTTAGATTGTAAATATGCTCAGTAAAGGTAATGCGAGCTATCAAGTACAACACCTAGATCCTGCACACTTGACGAGAAGAAAACAGCGGAAATTATTCAGAGAGAAGAACAAGATCAAGCTCAAGTATAGTGGCGCTATACAAGTTACGTTAGCAAACATGTCCGCTTGATCCCGTGCGAATTGCACGATGGGTAACACTCATAGACCACGGTGAGTGAAAATCCAACGTGGTAACGAGGTCGAATCGTTTCTTTCGAGAGCTCGCCTTAACCATCCTTCTCGCCTTTCCTTCAGAATGTTCGCCAGTGTTCGGCACAGTTGCGACTGTAATGCATTTCTTTTTAAAATTTAAATCTATAGTATACATATGTCGTGTTTAGGCCTACACTTCAGGCAAAAGATCCTTCAAAGATCCCATGGTTACGTTTTCTATGAGTGGTAAAAATGTATCTTCAATCTCAGCAATTAAATAAAGCGCAGCGATATACATCACGATTTGATTTGATTTGTTAATAGTACTGTTTGTAAACAGAGCCTTTTTACCTTTATTCTTGAAGGTACATACACTATTTACCCTCTTCACATCATCTGACAGAAGCGCTGAGCAACTGTGAGTGAAGGACTTGCCCAATGCCCAAGGTCCTTACGCGGCGAGTTGGATTCGAACCTCGAACCCTCCGGCTCCAAGGCAACGACGCCACCACTACACCACAGCGCCCCACATTGCGTGTTTGTGTGTGTGTTTGTGTGTTCATGTGTTTGTGTGTGTGTGTGTGTGTTTGTGTGTGTGTTTGTGTGTGTGTGTTTGTGTGTGTGTGTTTGTGTGTGTGTGTTTGTGTGTTTGTGTGTGTGTGTGTGTGTGTGTGTGAGTGTGTGTGCAATCCTAGGCATATAGAGCTATTAATCCCTGTTTGCTGCTGACCTTTTTCGCAGTAGAATCCGCCGTATATGAACTGTCCTTCTCGAGTTCCGGGACAGTCGCAGGCCCTTCCTTCGCCGACAATACAATGGCCACCGTTCAGACATGGCGTCGTCGTATTTGCAATGCACTGTGGGTTATCTACACATGGATATTTACGGAATAATCAAAATCTCAATTACAACCATAGTTATTCAAAAATAGGTAGGCCTATAATAGTCTATCATGACGAAGGTTTCATCAAGTTACTCTTAGTAAATTAAATATTAATGTATGAAGAAATCAGGTGGCTGGTTAGTGTCGTTGCAGTCATGATCAACGCTCACGTGCATAGTGGTTCAAAAAATTTGCCGAGCACTTCAGTTTACACCGTTGAAGTGAAACAACCAATGTCTTATAATTTTTTTTGCATCTATTGTTTAGGTTTAAAGACAGGCAATATTTAACTTACGCATAACCTCCTTGCAAGTGCAATATAAAACTAATAATGTTAATTCCCACCATACAAAATTCAAAACTGCATGCTTTTAGCTTACTGCCTTTACGAGGGTCAATTCACACATAATAATAGGCAGACATGGAGCAATGAACCTGTGTTCATTGTCCATGCTAAAATCCTAGTGGTTTAACTGGAGTAGGTGTAGTTCTTACCCCACTGGCACTGAGACCCAAAGTATCCAGAATTGCACTTGCATTGGTAGACGTATATGTCGCCGAAGTATTGATAACGTTCACAAGTACCCCCATTCAAGCACGGACGTGGATAGCGTACATGTTGGCACTCGATGGCTGAAACACAAAGAAGAGATTCACCAACGGCAATAAACGAATTCATCAGTAATAGATTAACTGTGGCTGATCGGGGTCCTTCGGGGGTCGAACTCGACCAGAATGAAGACCCCCCAGTCCCGGTCACCTCGAGCAGGGCCGGATTAAGAAATGTGGGGCACTGTTCTGAAAACATTATTTTGAGGCATTTTTGTTCGACAAATCTGAAGACCTTCTTTTTTAGCCGTTTGGACGAAATTTCCTCAGAATATACAAAAATTTTCCTTGAAATTTTTTCTCACATGTGCGGGTTCCTAAAGTGTAGGGCTCCTGTTCGGCCAAACATGAACCCGTATCTGCACGCTCTATACGACAAAATAACCACGACCTGTTGGCCCCCCGCGTGTTTTATTACAGAACGCTGTCAATTCTTTACATATGGGTTGAGATTTAAACTCTGTCATTGATTGCTCAACGCAAATGCTAGATGCTTCGTACAATACATCACCTGTAACTTTTTTGAAGTCCAAGCTCCATATCACAAGCACAGTCACCATGATTTGCATCAGGAACATGTTTGCGTCGTGGTGCTAAAATTTGAAAAACACATCAATTACTGTAGGCTACGTCATGCATGTATACCTCGCCAACTCCATGCAAGCACCGTCATTATTATTTTGCACCCTATGTTTGTCTATTTGTCCCACCTTGTCTAAAGAGTTAGACCTACTGCAAAATGAATCACCTGCATTCCTACGTTAAAAAGGCACACTGTAATGTTAACAAATTTCAAGCTCTAGGGTAGGGTGGGGCAGAACGCCCCCTTTAACGTTTGACATCACCCACTGTAAAGTAGCGCAATCTGAAGTCAACCAAAATACCCATACCAGGTATGCCTGAGCTAAGCTTCCACCGTAGTTTAATGGAATATGAAAAATTGAACAATGAAAATACCGATTTTATGGAAGTCTGAAAGACAAGACTTAGTCGTTCACAATAAGCCTACATGAATGCTGCAAACTGGGATGGAATTTATAGCAAAGCCTTCACGATTGAATCTGTAATTAAGACGCAAGAAAACAATTTTCAAAAATATACGATCATTATTTCTTTGCACTGAACCTCCATCAAATTTTCAACTGCGCCTGCATCATAAGAAATTTTTGATGGATTTCCGTATTAAGACTGCACTCAATTTAGACGCAGTAAAAGAATTTAGTAATTTCAAGAAAATACAGTCGCTATTTCAGTGCACCCAAGCTCAGTCAAATTTTTACCCATGCCTGCCTAATAAGAAGCTTTTTCTGAATTGCATATTAAACCCGCACCTAATGACCATTCAGTATCAGAAATAAGACGTCAATCATCATTGTTTTACACTTATCGTGGATATTTGCACGGGTCTATCATGCACCAATAAATAATAAACTAACCAACGCAACGGGCTCGCATTTGACATGATTATTATGGCGATTGCGCCCTACGACCTCACGTGTTATTTTTACGATTGTGCCATATTGTGCTATAAACAAAATAATGCAGAAACTAAGACGGCGATTTTAATAATTAAATAATAGACATATGTGTGGGTATGTGTGGGTATGCCACAGTTAGTGTGGGCCTGAGAGGCGTCTAAGCAGTCATTGGAAGAACGGGCAGAGCATGTTAGAATCAAGGAAGATAGAATCAGCGAGGACTGCGACTCATTCGAGATATTCAAGGAGTCGGTGACCTTTAGCAACTGGTATCTTTGACCATTGCAAGCTTCCAGCACAACTTACATTGCCGCAATATTATAGACGTCTTTCAAGGAACAGTAGGCTATTCATGCCATCTTGCACTCACATCGGTGTTGGCGAGAGGGGTACATGTAAGTCGTGTTTCAAGTATATCCTCAAATAATAATTTTTGAAACAAGGATTATTGTTAATCTAATATTACTAAACTTAACTTATTGCAGTTCTAGCTGAGTGACTTTGCAAACATTACAATTTTAATAATAATAATTGTAGAAATAAAAATCACAGCAACAACAACAGTTGCCTAAAATAGTAGCAGCAATAAAAATCGTTACAGCAAAAGCAATAGGCCTAATAGCAAAGCAATGCAAAACATTGATAGAAAAATTTGGATGACAAACCAACTGAAATCCGTTCTATCAATAGCTTAACAACGAATCACCATGAATGAACCATCGTAATCGCAATCTCCTAATTTCTAAAGGCGCCATTCGAAAGCCATGCGTGTGGCACCGGCTTATTCACGAGCGCTGCGATGAGTCAAAAGGGTTGTCCGTAAGAGTAGTCCGTAAGAGTAGTCCATGATGGTGGTCCGGGTCGAGTTACCGTGTTGCGAAAGTGAGAATTTCAAACTCTGTCAGCTGGTGCTGTCAGGATGTCATAATTTTATGTTGATATTATGAGTCAAAAAAATAGAGAGAAAGAGAAGAGAGAGAGAGAGGGACTACTCTCTCTTTGTCTGTCTGTCTGTCTGTCTCTCACTCTCTCTGTCTCTCTCTGTCTCTATCTGTCTCTCTTTGTCTCTCTGTCTGTCTTCGTCTCTGTCTCTGTCTCTGTCTCTCTCTGTCTCATTCTGTGTGTCTCTCTCTGTCGCTGTCTCGATCTGTCTGTGTGTCTATCTGTTTCTCTGTCTGTCTCTGTCTCTGTCTTTCTCACTTTTTCTCTCTGTGTCTATGTCTCTGTCTCTGTCTGTATTTCTGTCTGTCCCTCTCTCTCTCGTGCTGCACACGCTCTCACACATATTAAAACGTTCTCCGCTATTAAATCAATCGTCAAACAGCCAAACACCACGTGATGACCTCGATAGAACGTAAAGTTCTGGCAGGGCTTAAGGAGAAATTTAGGACGAAATGATATCATGGAGTCGTTTAGGACAATTTTTTGTAAAATCAATTCGTTTACCAACTGTAGCCTACCTCAGCGATTTTATTTATCTTTCACAACAGCGCCCCTGAAACCTCAAAGCCTCCCAAACCCTTTTGAACTCACAAAATACCTGCACCCTAGCCTGTCACCTCACGTATCTCCTTCGCAGACGATCTCTTCAACAGCTCTTCGCTTTGATCGAAACATTTGGAGAACCTCTTATTTGTACTCTATATTTGTTTGTTTATATGTATGTGTACTTGTTATAGCGCCACTTATAGCTCTCTACTCAGACCACAGAGCGGACACTTCGTCGGAGTTTCATGCCGAAACGCTGAGCAATTGCGAGTGAAGGACTTGCCCAATGTCCCTACGCGGCGACTTGAGGTGGATTCGAACCTGCAATCGACCGGCTGCTTGGCAACGAACATGCCCACTACACCACCGTGCCCCACTATACATGTATGTAGGCCTACCAGACAACCGCTATATACAATTATACATACATAGGCTATACATGTATAATTATATTCTCCATAAACGATTATATGTAGCATGAATTAGGCCTATCTCATATGACTGGGAGCGCTCCTGAGTAGGTCTATAGACTACTAGGCAACCTTGAAGGGCGATATATCCAATTGCTGTTATAAATAAAATAAGTTGAAGGACACGTTGATGTGCTGTATGTAGCAAACGAAATAGGTTCTGCCTATCATCTGGTCTCGAACACGGTTTAGCTTGAAGCCAGCATGCATCAGTTGAAGCTGTTATCCCCTTTCCGATGACGCTACGGAAATTATTTTAATTTGCGTTCAATTATGCTGGATAACATTGGATTGCACTAAGCAAGAGTAAGTCTACATAAAAATATCAAGTAGGCCTACCCGGTACCAGAAATGTAAATATTACAGTGGCAAGACTTTTTATGAAAACAATTATAGGTAACAGCAATCTTATTGTTCTATACTTACCCTAAAAGCCTACCTATATGCCGAGTGACATCTAGAAGACATGGTGTCAATAAACGAAGATTGGCCTTTAAGGCAACTTACTAAAGTACATTAACTAAACACCATTATTTAATAATACTAAGAATCAGCAAAATTGCTACTTTAACAGGTTTGCATGACAAACGGTAGTATAATTCATACTAGCCGTTCAAAACAGTTTCACTTTAAAAGTCAGCCACGGTAGTCTCTGATAAATGAGTGTCTATAGCTTCTCAAATAGCAGTATCTGCCGCCATTTCAAAGGTACAATTATTTTGATAACATCCCACTGTCTACGAAGTCGATTTGAGCAATCGCAATTTTAACTGAAAATGTTCATAGGGTCTTTCACAAAATAATTCGGTAGACCTGAGTCGTACTAGAGGTGCTTTCCAGATATGACGTTAATTTATCGTCATACAAGCAGCTGCTGTATTGCTAAAGAGCACATGAAGACAGACTTTGAGAGCTTTCTCATTCTTTAGTTGAAGGGGGTCGAGGCAAAAAGTAAAGCATCTTTTGCCAGAAAAGTCTGTCAACAACGCTGAAATACTGTCCAGTCGTCAAGTACGCCTTGAAGTCATCGTTCAAATCACGCTTCGCCAATAAAGCTTTGCAGTTCACATTGTCCAGTAATATTAATATCAATCGGTGATGGGAACGTTCCTGTCTAACACGATGATATGCAACATCAAAGCCAAATGCGATTTCCTCTGTGACTTCGGCGCTGGACAGTACAACTATAGACCTTCGACTGGCCTTGGTATTTTCTACAACCTCAGTACATTGCACAGAACCGGGAAGCATGTCCCGATCAGGGATGTACAATTTGAATCTCGGCTCGAGCTTTGGAATAAGAGTATCTTTAATCCATCTGCGTACTTTCAGATCCGAACTGTCATAGACTGCGATGGCATCGTAAACACACGAGTGACTTTCCTTTTGTTTCTGCCGAACTTCAAATTTGTTGTAGACAATCACTTGAATTACGTAACGATAACGGTAGACAAGAATGAGCGTCAAAAGTAACACGCAGAATAAGCTGCAGACGGAGAAAAGAGGCCCAGTATGATATTGACTTTGAATAACAGTCTTTTTCAAATCGTAACATAACAGATTCTCATCAGGGATTCCAAGAATGGCTGTTCCGTTGCACGTTATACTAGCCTGGGATGAAATTACTTCAGCATGCTGTTGGATCCAATATTTGAAAGTCGCATTGTCACACGCACAAACCCACGGATTGTCGTGAAGAGTAAGATTGCTGAGATAAGCCAAATACGACAATTCATTCATTGTGTCCTCTCTCAGAAGTTCTAAGGAATTGCTATGCAAGGTCAATTGATTAAGAAGACGAAGGTCATCAAAAACCAAACTGTCCACTTGTTTGATTAGATTATCGTGAAGATAAAGTTTCAATAAATTCTTTAGTTTCGAGAAAGTTCCAACTGTTAAATGTTCTATACGGTTTCCACTCAGACTTAGAAGTTCAATATTTGGAAACGATAGAAAAGCAAACGGTTCGATTTCCACGATTGAATTATAGTCGAGGAAAAATTTCTTTATATTAACGAGGTTTCTGGATACCATATTCTTTGTGAAAGTCGTTAGCGAATTGCCTTCAAAATGTATGACCCTTGTTGATGACTGTATATTCCTTGGAAAGGTCTCAATGCCTTTGTTGGAACAGTCGAGATGCGTTGGTGAACTAGATGTAAACTCGGCATAGCAGTTACACTGTGGCAGTTCCACAGTACAATAATCCGTAACGTTGCATAGAAAATCCTCTTTTGGTATTGAATTGAAGAGGTCGAATGCTCCCGTTATGGCTCGGTAACAACGAGACACTCTGTAATGCGGTGAATACTGATCGTCTTTGAGCCACTTCATTCTGCACGAGCACTTGATTGGATTGTTGTCAAGTAATATCTGATATCGGTTGACATTAGTTAAATCTGATATTTGTAATGGTTCGAATTCAGTCAGTTGATTCAACGTTAAGTCCAAGAAGCCAATAAAAAAAGCTAGTTCCAAGGCAGTTGGGACTATTTTCTGCAAACTACAATTTTTCATGATCAGCCTTTCTGTGAGGATAACGTTTTGTCCAAACTTTTCGGAGCGTTTAGGTTGATCTGGCAAGGAGCCAAGAGGGTTGTGACTTAGGTCAAGAGTCTCAACATAACGAACATTGTGCAGAAATAGCTTTTCAGCTGATTGAATATTGTTATGACTCAAATTCAGAAAGCTCATTTCGAATGAATTCTGAAAATAGTTTATAGCAAAATCTAGATTGAGATTGTTTCTTGAGATATCCAAACCAACCAAAAAACTCATGTTTAGAAATGCATTGTGTGAAATTGTTGACATGCTGCAGTTGCTGATATTCAACCATTCTATTGCAGGAAATTTTCTCAAAGAATCATCGTCAATTGTCGACAAATTGTTTCCATGCAAATTCAAAGTCTTCAGATTTGGCATGGATTTTACAAATAGCGGGAGGCGAGTTATCCGATTGCTTGTCAGATCTAGTTCAGCAACACTGTCCGGCAGTAGAGAATCTGGCAACGTTTCGAGGAAATTATTTTGGAAATGCACAAACATTAATCTTGTGCTGTCTCTAAACGTGTCCGGATGAATGCTGGTGAGCTTATTATTTCCGAGAAAAATTTCTATCAGTGAATATTGGTTGTTGAAAGCATCCTTGTCAATATACTCGATCTTGTTTGACGTTAGATCAATCAATTCGAGATTAGTTGTGTAGGAAAATGCTGTGAACATGAAAGACACCAACCGAGTTAAGTTGTTGTCTGAAAGATTGACTATCTCCAACCTTTCGAGTTGATATTGCATACAGGCTTTGATATTTGTTTCGCTCGACAACAGATTATGCGATAAATCAAGATGTTTCAGAAACAAAGTTCCTTGGAAAGCCTCGCTGTGGATTCTGGATATCTGATTTCGATGTAGCCACAGTTTTCGCAATGCTGAACAGTGCGAAACAATAATGTCGTTTACCTCGGTTAATTTATTCCAAGCCAGATCTAAGTAGACAAGTTTTGGAATGATGCCAAATCCTCCGCTCATGTGAAATATGCGATTTCTGGTTAGATTCAAAGTTTGCAGTGAAACAAGGTTTTCAAAGACTTTTGTGTCGATTGATTCTATCAAATTTGACGCCAAATTTAAGTGCTTCAGAGAAATGAGGTTCGAGAAAATTAGTTGTTCTAGATATGTTAATTGATTTTCGGAAATATCAATTTCTGTGACTCCTGTAAACCCGAAGAATGTTTCGTTCTCGATTCTGCTAATCAGATTCCTTGGAAAAGAAATGGAAAACACGTTTTCCTTAACTACAGATGAAAATATGGTGTGGTCTAGAACTGTGAGTGAACTGTTCTCAATTTCTAAGATGCTCATCTGGGTTTTTTCTGTAGTGCCATTTGAATTGTTCCAAATATCACATTGAATAAGTTGAAAAAGTGCGTTGCCTGAAGTATTCTGTTCAACATGTGCATTGTAGATCTGTATGACTATGTGATTTGGAAAACCACAAAGGAGACCATACGGAAAGTGTTCAACTGGAATGAGAACATTTGACAATCTGACAAGTTTCAACGATCGTAGTTGACGAAATGAATCTGCGTCTATTTCGTCGAAGTGCACTTGTTCAAATTCAAGCACCATTACATTTTCGAAGTCTTTAAATGCGTTAGCAGAGAGTCGTGGAATTGTCGGGCAATGAGAAACACTTTGACTAATCCAGCCGAGATCTTTTCTGGTTTCGTTAGACCTTTCGCCTAGATTACTTGCCGTTGATTTAACATAAGTTGTACAGATGCAATCAGACTCGGTAATTCCATTCTCAAACAAGGAACAGGAGAGACGTAAATATTTAAAATCCATTCTTTTTGTTTCCCACGCTTCAAGCAATGGAAGAAATTCACTTTTACTCAGTCTCTTGTTAGATACCGTAACCAGCGTCTCTTCGTTTCCATGTTCACTGGCTAAAGGCCTTAGAAATAATACTTCGTTCCATACATTGCGATCGAAAGTCCAAACTTGAGATTGAGGTTCAGAGGATTCTTTTGGAATAAAACTAGCCTTGTAACTAATAGACTGCCCTGTACTTTCGTTGAAGAAGTTTGAACTCAGCGATAGCGCAAGAATGACAATAATGCTTGACCGCATTGTGCGTGCTTGTTGTAGACTTGCACACATGTCTCATTTCAAGATTGCAATATGAGGAAACGACACATTCTTGCATATAGGCCTAGGCTATATGTCAGTTTACTGAATGCGAGTCATGTCAATGATAAGCAGACTTTCCTGATACGTTCGGATCACTTAGCGCAGGTCAATTCATTTGATCGGTGCAACATTTTTCCAAGTCTCAGTTGACATCCTTTCATTTCGTGTCGTGTGAGCTGCAAATAAAAACATGATTTCTCAGCCATTCGTTGTAAAATCATGACATCATCATCATCATATTGTGCGAATGCGTCTACCGTTTACGTCTTCATCCATGTTCATTTTTTCTCGTGTTATCCCATCCAATGTTCCTTATCCAGCGTTCTCTGTTATCGGTTCATGCACGTGATGTTCAGACAACCAATGAAATATTAGGTCTATGTGTTCGTGCGTTATGTCCGATTTGCATCACTTACATACATGTATTTTTGGCAATACGCCTACGCGCTATGGGCATGATACATTCATACTCCGCTACTCAAGTGTTTCGTCGAAACTGTTTGCAGTGGGGTGTGTATAATATTATGCGTACTGATTATGTAATCCTTCAATGTGTAGGAATTTGGGCAGTTTAAAAAAGCAATGTCTGTTTCTGTTATGTGATTATTGATGTGATATTGCAAGTCAATAAATGAACAAATGAACAAATGAAAATGAAATGCCGATTTGTGAAATTGTAATCGTAAACTTGACATTCTAAAGAGCCATTCACTATTTATTTATTAACACTTTGCCACATTAGAGTTATCCACGATCATAGTAGTCAACGTTATATACAAACAGCTACTCGTGCTGCTATAAAATGCATGCATAGGCTAAGCCTATAGATTGTGGGTAGTTTCTGATTGACTATATGAATGAGGGCGAGGAAAGAAGTAAAGCATCTTTTGCCAGAAAAGTCTGTCAACAACGTTGAAGTATTGTCCAGTCGTCAAATATGTTTTAAAGTCAGCGTTTAAATCCTGCTTCGCCAATAAAGCCTTGCAATTCACATTGTCCAGTAATACTAATATCAATCGGTGATGGGAACGTTCCTGTCTAACTCGATGGTACGCAACATCAAAGCCATAAGTAATTTCCTCTTTGACTTCCGCGCTCGACAGCACAATAAGAGTCCTTCGACTACTCCTGATATTTTCAACAACCTCAGTACATTGATCAGAACCAGGAAGCATATCTCGATCAGAAATGTACAGTTTGAATTTTGGTTCAAGTCTTTGAATAAGAACATCTTTAATCCATCTGCGTACTCTCAAATCCGAACTGTCATAGACTGCGATGGCATCGTAAGCACACGATTCACTTTCCTTTTGCTTCTTCCGAACTTCGAATTTGTTGTAAACAATCACTTGAATGATGTAACGATAGCGGTAGACAAGAATGAGCGTCAAAAGTAACACGCAGAATAAGCTGCAGACGGAGAATATAGTTGCTGTATGATATTCGTTTTGTAGAATGGTCTGTGTCAGAGCGTAGCATAATAGATCCACATCAGTGATTTCAAGAATGATTGTTTCGTTACACGTTATGTTAGCCTGGGATGAAATTATTTCTGAATGTTGTAGGATCCAGTTTTTGAAAGTCGCATTGTCACATGCACAAACCCACGGATTGTCATGAAGAGTAAGATTGCTGAGGTAAGCCAAAGACGACAGTTCATTCATATTATCCTCACTCAGAAGTTCCAAGGAATTGCTATGCAAGGTCAGTTGATTAAGAAGACGAAGGTCATCAAAAACCAAACTGTCCATTTCTTTGATAAGATTATCGTGAAGATAAAGGTTCACTAAATTTTTTAGTTTCGAGAAAGTTCCAACTGTTAAATGTGCTATACGGTTTCCACTCAGACTTAGAAGTTCAAGATTTGGAAACGATAGAAAAGCAAACGGTTCGATTTCCATGATTGAATTATCGTCGAGAAATAATTGCTTTACATTGATGAAGCTCCTGGATACCATATCCCTTGTGAAAGTCGTTAGGGAATTGCCTTCAAAATGTATGACCTTTGTTGATGACTGTATATTCCTTGGAAAGGTCTCAATGCCTTTGTTGGAACAGTCTAGGTGCGTTGGTGAACTAGATGTAAACTCGGCATAGCAGTTACACTGTGGCAGTTCCACAGTACAATAGTCCGTAACATTGCATAGAAAATCCTCTGTTAGTATTGAGCTGAAGAGGTCGTATGCTCCCGTTATGGCTTGGTAACAACGAGACACTCTGTAATGCGGTGAATACTGATCGTCTTTGAGCCATTTCATTCTGCACGAGCACTTGATTGGATTATCGTCGAGTAGTATCTGATATCGGTAGACATTAGTTAAGTCTGATATTTGTAATGGTTCGAATTCACTCAGTTGATTTGATCTAAGGTCCAGCAACCCAATATGGAAAGCCAGTTCTAAAGCAGATGGAACTATTTTTTGCAAACTGCAATTTTTCATGATCAGCCTTTCCGTGAAAATAATGTTTTGAGATATTTGACCGGAATTTTCAGATCGCTTTGGTTGATCTGGCAAGGATCCAAGAGGATTGTGACTTACGTCAACGGTGGAGACATATCGAACACGGTGCAGGAATAGATTTTCAGCTGATTGAATATTGTTATGACTCATATTCAGGGAACTCAGCTTGATTGAATTCTGAAAATAATCTATAGCAAAATCTAGATTGAGGTTGTTTCCTGAGATATCCAGACTAACCAAGAAACTCATGTTAAGAAATGCGTCATTCGATATGGTCGACAGGCCGCAGTTACTGATATTCAACCATTCTATTGCAGGAAATTGCTTCAACGAATCGCTATTGATTGTCGAAAAATTGTTTCCATGTAGATTCAAAATCTTCAGATTTGGCATGTATTTTACAAACAGTGGGAGGCGAGTTATCCCATTGCTAGTAAGATATAGTGTATGAACACTATCCGGCAGGAGTGAATCTGGCAACGTTTCGAGCAAATTATTTGAAAAAGACATAGTCAATAATCTTCTGCTGTCGCTAAAGGTGTCTGGATGAATGCTTGTGAGTTTGTTATCATCGAGATTGATGCCTATTAGAAGATTTTGATTCCTAAAAGCATCTTTGTCAATATATTCGATGCTATTCGACGTCAAGTCAATATATATCAAACTAGTTGCGTACGTATGTGCTGTGAACATATACGACAATAGCCGTGTTAGGTTGTTGTCCTTAAGATTGACGATCTGCAACCTCTGCAATTGGTATTGCATACAGGCTTTGATGTTTGTTTCGTTAGACAGAAGATTATAAGATAAATCAAGATATTTCAGAAAAAACGTTCCTTGGAAGGCCTCGCTGTCTATGTTGGATATTTGATTTCGATGTAGCCACAGTTTTCCTAATGCCGAACAGTGCGAAACAATAACGTCGTTTACCTCGGTTAATTTATTCCATGCAAGATCTAAGTAGACAAGTTTTGGAATGATGCCAAATCCTCCGTTCACGTGAAATATACGATTTCTGGTTAGATTCAAAGTTTGCAGAGAAACAAGGTTTTCAAAGACTTTTGTGTCGATTGATTCTATAAAATTGGACGCCAAATTTAAGTGCTTCAGAAATATGAGGTTCGAAAAAATAAGTGGTTCCAGATTCATTAATTGATTTTCGGAAATATCAATTTTTGTGACTCCTCTAAACCCGAAGAATGTTTCGTTGTCGATTCTGCTAATCAGATTTCTTGGAAAAGAAATGGAAAACACGTATTCCTTGGCTACAGAGGAAAATATTTTGCCATCTAGATCTGTGAGTGAACTGTTCTCAATTTCCAAGATGCCCATGCGAGTTTTTTCCGAATCACCATTTGTTGTGTTTTCAGTAGCACATTGAAGTAGTTGAAAAAGTGCGTTGCCTGAAGTATTCTGTTCAACTTGTGCATTGTAGATCTGTATGACTATGTGATTTGGAAAACCACAAAGGAGACCATACGGAAATTTTTCAACTGGAATGTGGACATTTGACAATCTGACCAGTTCCAATGACCGTAGTTGGCGAAATGAATCTGCATCTATTTCTTTAAACTGAACTTGGTCAAATTCAAGAACCATTACATTTTCGAAGTCTTTAAACATGTACGCAGAGAGACGTGGAATTGTCTGGCAGTGAGAAACATTTTGACTAATCCAGCCGAGGTCTTTTCTGGTTTCATTAGACCTTTCTCCCACATTACTTGCCGTTGATTTAACATAAGTCGTGCAGATGCAAGCAGACTCGGTAATTCCATTCTCAATCAAGGAACAGGACAACCGTAAATATTGGAAATCCATTCTCTTTGTTTCCCACGCTTCAAGCAATGGAAGAAATTCACTTTTACTCAGTCTCTTGTTTGAGACCGTGACCAGCGTCTCTTCGTTTCCATGCTCACTGGCGAAAGGCCTTAGAAATAAGACTTCGTTCCATACATTGCGATCGAAAGTCCAATCTAGAGGTTGAGGTTGAGAGGAGGAACTTCTTGGAATATAACTTGAAGCGTAATGAATAGACTGCCCTGTACTTTCGCTGAAGAATATTGCGCTCAGCGATAGCGCAAGAACTCCAAGAATACTGAGTCTCATTGCGCTTGCCTGTTGTAGACTTGCATAATTTCTTCTTTCAAGATGACAATAATTATGAGGAAACGGCACATTCTTTCATAGAATACACGTGTATGTCTATTTAATGAATGAGAGGCATGTCAATGATGTTAAGACAGACATTCCTGATACGATCGGATCCCTTAGAGCAGATTATTCATTTGGTAGGTGCACCATTTTTCAAAGTCTCGGTTGACATCTTTTCATTTCGGATCGTCTGTGCTGCAAATAGAAACTTAATTCTCAGCCATTCTTCGTAAAATCATATTGTTCGACTGCGTCTACTCCGTCTACAGTTTACCTCTGCGTCGATGTTAAAATTTGTCGTGTTAATCCATCCCATGTCCTTTCTCTCGCGCGCTCTGTTATCGGTTCTTACATGTAATGTTCAGACAACTAATAAAATAATTATAATGAGCTCGTGTCTATGTCCTATTTGCATCGCTTACTTTTCGGCTATAGGGCCTACACGCCTAGGCTATAGGGCGTGATACATTCATACACCGTTCCTAAAGGGTTTCGTCGAAATTGTTTGCAATGTGCTGCGCATAATTATGCGTACTGACTATAGGCTATACAATGTAGCCGAGGTAAAGGCCTCATAATTATCGTTCCTAAAGGGTTTCGTCGAAATTGTTTGCAATGTGCTGCGCATAATTATGCGTACTGACTATAGGCTATACAATGTAGCCGAGGTAAAGGCCTCATAATTATCGTAATCTCAAAACTTCTAATTCCCATGCATGTTACTAATCGGGTGTTTCAAGCTTGGTGGGTGGCGCTGCACTGGCATCCGTTGCCGTTGCCGCAGCGCATTTCCTTTAGGATCGCCCCTCTGGGGTGATTATGCCTCTCAGGCTTGACACCATTTTACCTAAGTGAACTCTGCCGCATTTTGGATATACGCGACGTCCACAAATTTACTGGGTAATTTGTTTAACTGTAAGTTGGCCTGTCACTTATATATATGTTGCCATATTCAGTAGTTTTTCATGGTGCGATCTATATTATATATGCTTGGTTGGGTGCCGCGCTGCCGCCTGTTGTTCAATGCTCTTAGTAACAATTTGTTCAATATAGGGCCTACAATATTAGGCCTATGCTATAGGCCAACTGCAGCCCACAGTAGCCATAATTTTATATAATTATATATCTACAAATATTTATATCCCCTAGACATTGACCTCGAACTATCCTGTGAGTGCATGACAGTTCAAATCATGCATAAATTGTTTGAACAAAGATTATACGACGTTTACGTAGACTCAAAATAATAATAATAATAATAATAATAATAATAATAATAATAATATTAATAATAATAATAATAATAATAATAATAATAATAATAATAATAGTTTGCTGCGTGGCTTCAAAATAGACGTTAAATAAGTAATTAAGTAAATGATAATTAGGCTCGAGCGGATTTTCTGAACACTGTTCAAGGACTTTAGTCTGTGGCGAGTCTGTCTAATTACTCTAATCACATGACATGTTCGCTGTCTTAGCAAACATCCGTCCACACTCATTAGAATTATTATTATCGGACAAATTCCTGTGAACCCAATCGACGGCGACTGCATGACTGTAGCAATGTAGCATCCTGGTTAACATAATTATTCAACCTAATTTTGGTTAAGATGGAATCTACGTTCGTTCCCTGCAGCTTCGAATTACCATCACGAGACTAACACATACACTAGCTTTATAGGCCTACACTCAATTGCATTCAAATGCAATCATATATGCATACATACATTGTACCAACCTTGTTACGTCCTGTATACTAAGCACTGTAAGCAGTGCCACAGAATTAATCAGTCAGCACACGCATCTACTAAGTTTTTACCGAGTTACCATTATACACACGCATAAGAAAAGCTAGACCGTGCCGAACGATGCATTATGCATGAATTGCCACGTGCTTATTCAATGGAGCTATTCAAGCCTGACATTGTTTGTAGGAATACGTAATACTAACGCAACGACGTAGGCTTCCTTTGCCGAGTCCGCATGCAGTTGCATATTCCGATGCTAGAGGTGATTTAAAAAAACTCTAGTGAGATGGTAGGTGGGGGAGACATAAAGGCAAGCAGAAGAGGAGACCACAAGAAGAAATCAGTCAGTCAGACAGGCAGACAGACAGACACACACAGACAGGCAGACACACAGATACAGAGACACACAGACAAACAGGCAAGCAGACAGACATGCATGGATACGTAAACATGGAGTCATAGGACCTACTGTAACAGACAGCAGTAGGCTAGCCTACGTCATGCAGACAGACGTGATAGCCTAGCAGAAGCAGAAATTTGACTCGAAGTCGAAAGACGCAGAAAAAAAATTTCATACTACGTTATAGTAAAAGTAGGCCCACCTGCGTAACCCATGACACGAAAATATCGTTGCTTACAGTTGCACCAAGGCCTTTCTTGCAGTAGGCCTAGTCCTCAAATATTCGTCCAATAGGATAGAAATCTACCGTCCGTCCTCGAATGCTACAAAGCCACATCAAACGTCGCAGCTTTAACGAATGATTCAGTTGGCCTACACGTTCAAAGTCGACTTCAATTATAGTGTCACACACCACCAACACAATTATACGCACAGCAAGATCCAGCGGAGGAAACCTCTGCGCACAGTTACTGTAATCGGTGTGTTGATTCCGGTTCATGCAGATTTTCGGCGAACAGCCTGAGTCACTGCAAGCTGCTGTTGAATCTGGCCTCATTTTCAAGCGGCCCATAAGTCCGACCACGATTAGCAAACACTTCTGATGTTTTTCTGATAACGAGGCTTACATCAAGGCACCCGCTGCTCAAGCTGAATCAATTATCAATTTAGCTGTTAATTCTCTTGGTCGTCGTCCTCCTTCTTCTCCTCCTCATCCTCTTCATCTTCTTCTTCTTCCTCTTCCTCTTCCTCCTCCTCCTCCTCCTCCTCCTCATCATCATCATCATCATCATCATCATCATCATCATCATCATCATCATCATCATCATCATCATCATCGTCATCATCATCATCGTCATCATCATCATCATCATCATCATCATCATCATCATCATCATCATCATCATCATCAGGTGCAGAAGCAGAAGTAGAAGCGGACGCAGGAGCTGAAGAAACAGCAGAAGAAGCAGAAGCAGAAACAAAAGCATAACCAGACGCAGAAGCAAGCAGAAGTGGAAGCAGAGGCAGAAGCATAAGCAGAGCCAGATATAGAAGTAGAAGCAGATGCGGAATCAGAAGCAGATAAAAAATGATATGTGAGGATGATAAACGTAGGCCCATAATGGGTCAATTTATATACCTCTAGGCTTTCAGACTACTTCTCCGGTGAGCATATTATAGAATCGGGGACCGAATGACGACATAAAAACTAATATTCTAAAGTCTAAACCTAACCTACCCTCACGACGCCTTACCGGACCCTTACAGACCACCACGACGCCTAACCTAACTGTAAACCGACACGTCGGTTCCCGATACTATAGTTATACCAAGATCTTGTGCAAGGACTTTCATTACAATAGTTGTAATTATTGCTCAACGCCGTAGATTTATATTTGTCATTAAATTAGGGGCTTGATAAATGCACCATAAAAATATTACGCGAGGATGATAAACGTAGGCATAGGTCTATAAAATTACTGACATTATTTTAGTACTGTCGTAATAATATTTATTACTACAACCTTTACAGGCTCCTATTTATAACTACATGCAACTTTTATAAGGAGTAGAACAGTCATATCCCCGATCAATAGTCCTAATTATAATAATATCATGTATTCTGCAATACAATATCTGTAATAGGCCTATACATGTAACTTACGGTAATTTATGTCAACATGAAGTGTGGGGTATTACTCTATTGTGTGACGTCACAATATATATATATATACATATATATTTCCGGACGCCATTAGGTTTATCCATTCCAAAGCTTCGGCTATTCATTTAATTCAGTAAAAACGTCCTACATGTGAAATTCGAAAAATTTATTTTCTTCTAGAGTAGGCTATTTACAACGTCTGTCGTAAGTGGTGTGCGTTTACTTTTGTCATATCGCTGGTATTTTGGTTACTATCCGATTTGTTCAGCGGTACCGGTAACCGAGAACGGATTGCTACAAATCTATAGTAACAAAATATAACAAAATTTATTCGGTATCCAACATTTATGTTCTTGTCATTATACCATAAAATGAAATCCGATTCATGTCGATTGTGGTCTGTTCTTCTGCAGATCCTATTTCATCCCTTGCGCCATGTCCAAGAAAAGAACATCTGCTGAATCCAATGATGACGAACATCAAAATGAAGGCTCAGACTGTAAGTTATGAGATGAAGTCTTGCAGGAATTGCTGAGTTGGTTTGGAGTTGTGACCTGGCCATGGCTATCATGGCCAGGTCACAACAAAATTAGCAAAATTATATACGACGACTTGTGTATACATAGGCCTTCTTTTACACGGTCAGTGAGAGACATGGTCGAATTGAAGCAACCCGTCCAATGCTAGTCTATTCTTTGTCTCGCACGAAAAATAGCTTACTTAATTGTTTATTTCTGTTTTAGCATTATTCCAACAAGGAAACTATGCTAAGCGTTCAAAACTCGCTTCATTGAGCGACACAACGGTGAGCTGCGTGATGTAGCTTTGCAAGTTTTCGTAGGCTATGAACTTTGCGAAATGTTGTAGCGTGGTTTAGCCTAAAGGCTGATATTTTCCGTGCATTTCGTAAAGCCAAATGGTCTCAGCAGAATTTTAAAAATGGACACCAGTTTTAATAATTATGTCGAATAATTGTGTCACAGCTAAAAAAAGCAGTGAACTGTGCACAGCAAGGCCGTCCACGCGAACTTTCATTTACCATTAACTGTCTTACATTAGATTCAGCATAGGTCTAATTATGCGTCCTGTATTATAGTGTAGGCTATATAGGCCTACGGTTCATTGATCCTGTGAATATCTAATCATATTATTATTATACTACATTCAAGCACGCACAGTCAGATCTGCTGCGATGTTGACACTAAGGATGATTTGTACAAGAGACTGCGTGCATGGCCTTGCTTATTTTAGTCTAGTCTTATGGCTGAAACTTATGGACACGCCGCTATCCCAGTTTCAGAAGCGAAGTAAGAAATAAGTCATGTCCTGCTACGTTTAGTTCGGCCTCAAAAACTTGTTATTGTTTAGCGACACTGACATATCAAAGATGATTAGTGTGATCCTCCTCCTTTATCCAGGCTTGGCACTGGCAGAGTGCAACCAGTTGCGGAGTTCTCAATTTCAAGATTATATTTGATGATTATTTACACAAATTACACTAGAGTCTTCTAATGTAAGCTGATTGTTAAAGGTGAAACTTTTGGCCTGCTCAGACGTTTACAGATCAGACCATTGATTCTTCAACTCTGTGTAGTTTGGAATTCTGGACATGCGAATTAACATTTGCGTTTTTTCTTCTTGCAGCTACACGATCTACCGATGGAGATAATTGAGTTCATCCTCATTAAAGTCGTAGTTATGGAAGTGAATGGCATGAAGCTGGCGAAAAGTGTGTGGAAAGAAAAGGCTGATCTTGTGATAAACAGACTTGGAACAGTATGTTCGTATTGGAGCAGCATACTTACGACCAACTTCTTTCGAAATGAACTTCACAGAACTCTAGACACAACTGGTCAGTTAGCTAGAT
Organism: Lumbricus rubellus; assembly: GCA_945859605.1. Taxonomy (NCBI): domain Eukaryota; kingdom Metazoa; phylum Annelida; class Clitellata; order Crassiclitellata; family Lumbricidae; genus Lumbricus; species Lumbricus rubellus. The sequence goes on along the minus strand of OX243815.1, from coordinate 20,722,632 downwards.
CACATTATTAGACTAATTTTTTGCGAATACGACTTGTACGCTCTGAACCATACAGACGTATGAAGTTTCAGCGACTCCATTGTCTTAACCTCGGCTCATGAATGTGGTCTACCCTCTCCTTCGACGTCTTATAATCCCACCGACAGTGTACAGTCGGTGTACTCATCATAGCTGAGTTGGCTATGCCGCTATGGGACACAGATAGAGCAGATATTTTAGTCCTATAGCGGGAATTCTCGATTTCTCGTTTGGCTGTGCGGGAAGCTAATCACGTAGAACCAACCAACCAAGAAATAAAAATAGGTGTCGTCTGCATCACTTAGGCGTTGCAGATCAGAAGCATAGACGGGATAAAAGAACGGTCCGACACCAGAGCACTGAACAGCACTAGGCCTGTAGCGTTGATTAACATATAGACATTGATTAGCATATTAATATACGGTCCAAATATGAATTTCTCACATATTAACCTAATGCATGCATGTAAGTTTGATGAATCTGTGTCGGTTTTGAAAATTTTAGATTTAACAAGCTCTTGCGCCACATAAAATGTGCTGTAATTCATATTGTAGCTCCAGGAAAGATTCGTTTGGAAATTTTGTATCAGTCTCAGATTCCCTTTGACGTGTACCAAGTGACCACAATGAAGGATGAAATATTTATGATCTGCAGAGAAGAGAATGTCATTGTGTACAATCGAAACAATATGGCGCGGTTGAAAGATGTCGTTGCACCTACAGGAACAATGCTGATGGAAATAGCAGGTTGCAACGTCTCAAACTGCGTGTATGCATTAAGCCTAGGAGTGACTGATTTTTCTATGGTACGCATAACGAAAGACGAAGGGGACGAGTTCAACACTTCACCGTGGATTCATAATCCAAGTCTGCGATTTTTTCCAACCTTATCCGTCGCCGCAAATGGTAGCCTAATAGTCCTTTCAGGTCGACAAGATGAGAGTCCTGCTGAAGCCACCATATATGGCGCGAATGGTCACTTGCAACAAAAAATAATCTTGTTGCCAGGTATTTCGGGGTTCAGGTTGTGGCAGAATGCGATTTTGAAATCAAATGGAAATCTTGTATTGGTTCCTTTTCAAGACGAATTAGGCAAAGAATTAACGGAAATCAATGCTACTGGGAGTATTGAACGGAAATACAGATCAGCAGTTGGTGTTCAGAATGGTATTCATTTTGCTGGTATTTCTGGTAGGTATGTGATAAGTGAGTCGGACGACAGAATCAAGCTGTTAGATTCTGAGTTGAATCTCTTGGATTTCACTGGTCCACAACTGAATGCGAGCGTGTTGCACTACAGTTCTGAGAGGAATGACTCAGTGAGTACTTGGTCGGTTGGGAACAACACCAGTGTTCTAACCATCTTCCGTTTCACAGAGGAATAACACCACAGCAAAAGATGTTTACTATGAGAATAGATCGTTAAAAATAACTTCGACATTTTGTACAAATAATTATAATCGCATTCCTATCAACTTATTTAGATCTATTTGTCTGTCTATTTTGTTCAAAGAAATGTTTTATTTGAAATTCTTTAGATTAGGAATTGGTTTGGACAATTCATAGTGTCACATAAATAATTTCGTTGATCTATTATAGGCCTAGTCTCTTTATTTTGCGAACATTTTGTTCTTGTCTTTGCTGAGATGTTTTGCACAATGATGGTGCTGTTTGTTTCTGAACGCGGTGATTGTGAATTTTCTGTGCAGTACACTGTCATAAGGCATTTTTAGGCATTTTAGGTATTTACAAAGTCTTGGACATTAATAAATGAGTATTATAATATGTAGTTTTTAGTTTTTAGGTTGTAGGCCTAATTGAATATTTTGTGTAGCGTCACTCAAAGAGGAGTTGTTGTGCCAACCATGCAATTTCAGCAGGGGTCGCGCCAGGGCCATCGGAGTTATTCAGCAGGTAGAAGAAACTAGATGTAAGGTAGATATTACTATTTTAAGTTCAGTAGATTTAATACATAAACTAAAAGTGAACAATTAACTACACGTTAACTGTGCGTAGGCCTAATTTTTGCATCCTTCTGCCAGAAGGCAAGGCATGACTGCACCACACCATATTATGTTCATGAGAGAGTTACTTCAGTCCACTCACTATATAGCAATCGCATATGAAGAAACAGATGTCACACGGCCACTACTCGTATTCGGTCCGCCTGCCACTATTCGGCCGAACACCGAATAGCTTTTTGGCATGTTATTCGATCCGGAAGCGAATACGAAGCGAATGTTGGGCATAGCCCTACTTTTAATAAAGCAAGTCAAACGCTCACCGTCGCTTCTGCCATGTCGTTTCTGAAGGCTTGCGGGAGAAGACGTGGAAATGCTTTTACTTAATTGCATTAATTTTGTTAATGTAGGCTATGTAACCGAACAGTTGCATAGCGCCGCCCACAAATCAGCAACACTTACGAAGTGTTGAAATTGTGTTGTGTCTAAAATAATGCTAAAACAAAAGCATTCCATTCTGTCAACTTGACTGACATTAGAAGGACGGAATTGGACACGATAGGCTATAACCCAGTGGTGGCCAACCTGCGGCACGCGTGCCACTTGTGGCACGCCGGCCTATGATGAGTGGCACGGAGGACCATGGCATTTTTGAAAAATATTTATCTGCTAGTTTACAATGTTATCTCTTAGGAAGTTAGGCGAATCCAAGGGCTCCTATATATTTAGTGCAATATATCTAGATGTCTATGGCGAATCTCAGGCACCTCTGTAACTCCATAGCTGCAGTGACCGGGGCAAGGTTAATTAACTGCAGACGGACACAGCACAGGCGCTTGAAGTGGGATGAGGCAGGCTCATCAGTCGACTGACGGTCAAAGTCCACACTCTCCACAGCATCTATTCAGAGATAAGAAATTGAGTTTCACCCCATTGTAAGGTTGCAGGATAAAACAAAGGAAGAGACTTACTGATCTTCTCAGAATAATAGGTTTTTGGTGTTGGTTATGTCTTTAGCATTGCTATTTGCTGTGTACTGCAACAGTTGTGGTGCATGTATTTAAATAATTAACATTGAACTTCACTTCAGTGAGTTACAGGAGAACTCTAATGAAAAACTACCGACCTAGGTAAGCTATCAGAACTAATTTTAGAGAAAGAACCTTTTCTAAAGGCAAAACAGTCATTGTTTGCCAGTGATGAATTGATAATGATGGTCAAACTTATACGAGTTAAGTCTGACATCAGCATGAAAGAAACTCATTCTGATGGTGAGTAAAGTCTTTTTCAAGTTTTGTAAAGGTTCAAAATCTAAGCAATAATAATAATGTCTAACATTGCAGCCATGGACACACGCGGTGGCTGTGATGAGGCCGAATACCGAATTTTCATATATATATATATATATATATATATATATATATATAAATTATATTGGCCTATAGTTACTTTTTGCAAGTTTTAGTTTTAAATTGGAAGAGGTTACAATTCCTCTTGTCAGGTAGGCTATACATGTAGTGGCACGCGGACGGTATGGGCGATAGTTTGTGGCACACTGAGTACAAAAGGTTGGCCACCACTGCTATAACCCATGAATTGTGGGGCTCGGTGGTGTAGTAGATACGTTCGTTGCCTTGCAGCCGGAGGGATGCAGGTTCGAATCCATCTCAAGTCGCCGCGTAAGGACCTTGGGCAAGTTCTTCACTAGCAATGCAAGTGCTCAGTGCTTCGGCGTGAAACTCTGATGCAGTGTCCGCGCTGTAGTCGGGAGCCTCTGAGCAGAGAGCTTGAAGGGGTGCTATAACAAGTATACGCTTACAAACAAACAAACGAATTGACGAGACATTTGCAAACACGTGGTTTGAAATCCAATAAAAGCTTTAATCCTTTGCGAACGAAATTTGGTGACGACCGAGGACGTTCCACCAGCCAACAAGATCCCAAATAATAGCCTACCGATCTTTTCTTCGCCGTCGCAGCTGTCGACGCAGGTTATGTAGCGCAATCCGTATAACTTCAATTTTTACGAAGAACCTAAATGAACTAATATCAACAGCTGAAAAATGAATTGTAACGACGCCAGTAGACGAGGATTAACATGTATTTGGAACGACGAAAGAGAGAGACCAGCGGAGTAACATCTAATTAGATATAGCCTACATGTAGATGCAGAACGTAAGTTAGAAAGACGCCTATTAACCCTTTAATGCCGAGATGGTAGTAAATGGTATTAAAGGGTTAAATACGACTGACCAGTGACTTCTAGAAGAACCGACAATAATTAATCTAGATACCGAGAGACGATTATACGTCTACACAACGCTTAGCTAGAGGAAGATATAAATAGACGAAGCGAGTGCATTTTGATCGCTGCGAGCGAGCGAGTGAAGACTTAGTGGCGCGTTGATGAGCATTAGAGAGAATAAACGGATCAGTGAGCAAGTGAAGCTATGTGTCAGTGAGCAAGTGAGTGAAGATATGTGTCAATGAGCAAGTGAGTGAAGATATGTGTCAGTGAGCAAGTGAGTGAAGATATGTGTCAATGAGCAAGTGAGTGAAGATATGTGTCAGTGAGCAAGTGAGTGAAGATATGTGTCAATGAGCAAGCAAGTGAAGATATGTGTCAGTGAGCAAGTGAGTGAAGATATGTGTCAGTGGGCAAGTGAGTGAAGATATGTGTCAGTGAGCAAGTGAGTGAAAATATGTGTCAATGAGCAAGCAAGTGAAGATATGTGTCAATGAGCAAGTGAGTGAAGATATGTGTCAGTGAGCAAGTGAGTGAAGATATGTGTCAGTGGGCAAGTGAGTGAAGATATGTGTCAGTGAGCAAGTGAGTGAAGATATGTGTCAGTGAGCAAGTGAGTGAAGATATGTGTCAATGAGCAAGCAAGTGAAGATATGTGTCAGTGAGCAAGTGAGTGAAGATATGTGTCAGTGGGCAAGTGAGTGAAGATATGTGTCAGTGAGCAAGTGAGGGAAAATATGTGTCAATGAGCAAGCAAGTGAAGATATGTGTCAATGAGCAAGTGAATGAAGATATGTGTCAGTGAGCAAGTGAGTGAAGATATGTGTCAGTGGGCAAGTGAGTGAAGATATGTGTCAGTGAGCAAGTGAGTGAAGATATGTGTCAGTGAGCAAGTGAGTGAAGATATATGTCAGTGAGCAAGTGAGTGAAGATATGTGTCAGTGAGCAAGTGAGTGAAGATATGTGTCAGTGAGCAAGTGAGTGAAGATATGTGTCAGTGAGCAAGTGAGTGAAGATATGTGTCAGTGAGCAAGTGAGTGAAGATATGTGTCAATGAGCAAGTGAGTGAAGATATGTGTCAGTGAGCAAGTGAGTGAAGATATGTGTCAGTGAGCAAGTGAGTGAAGATATGTGTCAGTGAGCAAGTGAGTAAAGATATGGGTCAGTTGGCGATTGACATCGATGAACATAAAGCTATATCATCACTGCATTGTTTGACGTCACGTCACAATAGGCCTGTAGCCTATAGTTTCCAGGCGCCATTGTCTTTTTCATAGCATCAACGATGTGTTTAATTCCATGCAGCAGGACCTGATACTCTAATTAATTTATCTACTTCTTTGGAATTTACAAGGTCTGTGTGATTATTATTTTGTGGTATGCTTTTTGCCGACAACAGTTTGCATGTTTGCTATAATTAGCCTAACTAAGTATTCTTTACTTCGTAGCCAGCATTGGGCCTATATGCAGGTTATAATAACATGAATGAAATTAGATTCATGTTGATTGTGATTTGTTCTTCTGCAGGTCCTATTTCATCCCTTACGACATGTCCAAGAAAAGAACATCTGCTGAATCCAATGATGACGAGCAGCAAAATGAAGGCTCAGACTGTAAGTTATGCAATAGAGTTTCACAGCGCATTGAGTGTTTGTGACCGGCTTGCTTGTCTCATGTTGCACTTGTTTGGCGTTGTCTCCTTGGTTAGGCCTAGGTCTATCTATGCGAGCTATGCAACTAGGCAACTGGAAACCATTGCGTTTGCCCGAGATATTCAGTGTATCACAAATGAACATATTTGCATCTGGATGAATTTACAAAAATTATACTATTTACACTGAGAGATATATGGTAGAAATCCCTAGAATTGAAGCAACACATACAAGGTTACAACTTACAACGATGTCATTTGTCTCGCACAAACAAAGATTACTTGCTTATTTCTGTTGTAGCATTACTCCAACAAGGAGACTATGCTAAACGTGCAAAACTCGCCTCATTGAGCGACACAACGGTAAGCTGTATGACATAGATTTGCATTCCTTAAGTTTTCGTAGGCCGTTAACTTCCCTAACTGCTTGAACAATGTAGTCTAGAGGCTGATATTTTGCAGGTTTTTCTGTCAAATCAAATGGTCTGAACAGAATGTCAAAATTCAACAGTAGCTTTAATGTGTCTAATTGTGTCGCAGCGGGCAACATCAGCAAAGTATCCATTCCATGATTCCACAGATAATCCCGCCTCACTAAGCGAACGCGACTGTTCCCTGGCTTTGACCCTAGCCATTGAATGTCAGATTCAGTCTACGATGGTCTTCTGAATCATTGATCATACTAACTTCAAGCATACACAGTAAAATCTGTGTGGGAACTTAAAAAAATTGTGCTTATTGCACCACATGTGAATAACACGTCAAAAGACATGCTCAACGCTCAGTGGTTTAGATCTAGAGAAACATTTAAATAAGCCTATAATATGCTGCATTTCCCTTGTAGCTACAAGACCTGCCGATGGAGCTAATTGAGTTCATCCTCATTAAAGTCGTAACTATGGAAGTGAAAGGCTTGAAATTGGCCAAAAGTGTGTGGAAAGAAAAAGCTAATCCTGTGATAAACAGACTTGGAACAGTATGTTCGTATTGGAGCAGCATACTTACGACCGAATTCTTTCGAAATGAACTTCACAGAACTCTAGACACTACTGGTGAGTTAGTTAAATAACCGAGTTCGCCTAATTTTCTGCGTATAGCTAGGGCCTGGAGTTTGAAATATCGTCAAAGTTTATTTCCACCCTGTTAACCTATTGAGTTCTGGTAAGATTTAGGACTCAGTACTATATATAGGTATATATATAGTTCAGCCAAGCGCATACACCGACGCATTACACGCACTTTCATTATATATACGTATAATTTTATAAGTGTTTAAATATACATTGTATAATTATAGGCCTAACTCTACTGTCAATGAAGCATTCATACGCGAATGTTACTCAGAGGCACACAATTTCAACTTAAGTATTTAAGTCAATTCAATTTGATTTCTTAATTTCCTAAACCAACATAATACCATTATATAAGTGTTCAGCAGTTCTTCGCATCGCTGCCAACAAAATTACAAATATAACCTTAATTAAATTTTACTGAGACGAATCCATCCTGCTTGTTGCAAATTCTGATACCGACGAAACAATGGCTCTTGATGTAGTCATGTAGATCCCGCCAAGAAATTTCTCTCGTCTGCAAATTATTTAGTCATCACGTTGGTCGGACGTTGAGGTTGCAGATCAGATGCAGACGGGATAAGACTATACAGTCCGACACCAGAGCTCTAATAAGATACCCGCGCGTTCATTAAGTTGACAATGTGTTTTCACACATTAGTTTTCACGAATAAATGAATGCACGTATGTGAGTCTGATGAATCTGTTTTGTCGTTTGAGAACGTTAGGTTTGGCGTAAGTCAATTTCGTTGATCAATAAACTTATACAAAACGAAGTTGCTTGAATTTTAGGTCAGCAGAAGATTCGTTTGGAAATTTTACATCAGTCTCAGATTCCATTTCAAGTCTTAGAAGTGACCACAATGAAAGATGAAATATTTATGTTCTGCTATGACTTGAATATCATTGTGTACAATCGCAGCAATATGACACGATTGAAAGATGTCGTTGCACCACAACGAACAACTCTGTACCACGTAGCAGGTTGCAACGTGTCAAACTGCGTGTATGCATTAAGCCTAGACGTGCAGGGTTATTCAATCTTACGCATAACGAAAGACGAAGACCATCAGTTTAGCATTTCTCCATGGATTGACAGTCCAACTCTGCCATATCTTCCTTCTATATCCGTATCCGCCAATGGCAGCCTAATAATCCTTTCATGGCATCAGGGAGAGAATCCTGCCGAGGCACGAATATATGACGCGAATGGTCACTTACAACACAAAATGATGTTGTTGCCAGATATTTATGGGTTCAGATTGTGGGGAAATGCGATTCTGAAATCAAATGGAAATCTTGTTTCGGTTTTTACAAACAACCGAATGAGCAGAGAATTAGCGGAGTTTGATGTGAATGGGAATATTGAACGGAAATACCAATCACCAGTTATTGTTCAGAGTGGCATTCATTTTGCTGATATTTACGGCAGGTATGTGATAACTGAGTTGGGCAACGAAATCAAGCTTTTAGATTCTGAGTTGAATCTTTTGGATTTCACTGGTCCACAACTGAATGCGAGCACGGTGCACTACAATTCCGAGAGGAATGAGGTAGTGAGTACTTTGTCGGTTGGAAATAACACCAGTGTTCTAACCATCTCCCGCTTCACAGAGGAATAACACCACTGCAAATGATGCTTACGTTGAGGATAATTCGTGTTAAACAATAATTATTAGGACATTTTGCGTAAAAAAGTTGCATTGCTATCAGTTTATTTGGATCTACGCTACATGTATTACCAGGACTTTATCTGTGGTGCCCTTGAGAATTTATTTTTTGGAATTGTTGTATCATAAACTACATGTAATTGCGTTGCTCTATGCTTCTCATTTTGAGAAACTTTACTCTTTCCTTTCTTAAACGTCTGAATTAATGATGGTGTGCTGTGCCGAACGCTGGATAAATGCTTTTCAAAAATAGTTGTTCTCTCAGAAACCATGATTAAGCTTTTTTGCTTTTGTAATTTACAAAATCTTGCACATTTAATAAAGCTGTCAGAATAAATGAGTTCAATGGTAACTCGATCAACGTGTTCAAAGTAGGCCTAATTTTAATCGTAGAATGTAATTGAATATTTGCATAGCGTCTTTCAAAGAGCAGTCTACTCCATCGAAGGACAATCACTGGTTGCCTATAGCGACGGTCATTAATTTTAAGGAAACAATGAGCACAAATCAAGAAAAGACTCCAGTACGTGGTCAGAGCTTTGAACCCAAAATTAATAAGAGGTTCCGTCCACAATCGACCTCTGTGCTGATGAAGGATAAAAGCGGCAATTGTGGTTCTCAGACTCTCAGTTCAATGTAGCCTACTCTCATTATCCATTTTAGACATTTTAGCAATTTGCAAAATCTCGAAATTTAATAAAGCTGCAAAATAGTTGAATAGGCTATAAGCTTAGACTAATGGTAACACGATTTTACGTGTTCAAAACAATTTTGATTGTAAACTGTATTTGTGTATTTGTATAGCGTCATTCGAACAGTAAAGTAACCTAACGAGTGACGCTCTCTAGTCTAACTAAAAGTGTTCTGTTTGAAATATTTTGGTAAACTTTGGCCATTGCACGTAGATAGGCCTATGAAAGGACTTTAAGCCGGTGAAATGTCATTTAGGAATTCATAATTTTGACCAAGATATTGACAAAAAACATTGGGGTACTTTTGTGGTCCACCCTGTATATCCAAACGAATTTCAACTTTAAAGGCAACTTATTTCAACTACTAAAAGTCTTCGCGTCGTTCTCTGTCCCACGCAAGTGAAGTCTACTTTCCCAATGTTGAGTGACTTGCACGTTTGGTCGGTGACAGAACAATTACCCTGGACAATTACCCCCGGACAATTACCCCCCCCCCACAATTACCCCTGAACAATTACCCCCCCCCCCGTGCACATTACCCCCCGGAAACTACCCCCGTGCCAATTACCCCCCGGACAATTACCCCCCCGTGCACAGTGTGAACTTGTTCCCTCACGCGTTAATCTTCTCTTTACCAGTCTCTTCACGACCTAACCGACACGTCGGTCCCGGATACTATAACTATGCCCATGATGCCAGGCCCCTCTGACACATTCTAACGCAATACGGAAATTGTCCCTTTTAGCCTAGGATGGGCGAGAGCGCTCCTGCGTAGTAGCCCTAGAGAGACGATATATAAAACTGCAACGTAATAAAAAAATACGCAACAGGCCTATAACTTATAGTAGCCTATTGTATATGGACAAAGAGTGTAAGGCATCACACCATTGTGTGACGTCAAAATGTATAATTTCCGGCCGCCATTAGGTCTATCTGTTTCAAAGCTCCTACCATATTGCAATTAATTCCAGTCTAATTCTAATTAATTTGTCTACTTCTGGAGAATTTACAACGTCTCTCGTAAGTGTTTTTTGTTTAATATTTTGCACTTGCATTGGTTAAACCCTTCAGCGGCTTCCGACAACTTTCCTTGCTTTCCTTGCTATAATAGCATAACGAAACATACTTTATTGGGTAACCAACATTATACGCAGGTTATAATACCTTCAATTGCAGTTTGATTTTCTTGATTTAAAGTAAAAACATATCTTATTCAGAAGAGGAAGACCTAGGAAAAAGTTCTTGGACTTGATGATGGAGGATGGATATGGAAAACTCAAAGGAAAAGCACAACATCGAGAAGAGTGGCGTCATTGGGCATCTGGACCTGCCGAGAGGCAGCTAACCTAAAGAAGATTCAGTTCCCAACGCTATAGGCCTATGCGTCATAATACCTTCAATTGCAATTAGATTCATATCGCTTGTGATTTGTTTTTCTGCAGGTCCTATATCATCCCTAACGTCATGTCCAAGAAAAGAACATCTGTTGAATCCAATGATGACGAGCAGCAGAATGAAGGCTCAGACTGTAAGTCGTTCGATCGTCAATGTAGTTTCTGATACGCGATTTACCATAATAATTTTTACTGGCTTTTTTCTGTAGATCCTATTTCATCCCTTACGCCATATAGGAGAACTAGCTGAACAATGATAGGCACGCAAAAAAACTGATTTAGGAAAGCGTGGCACACATGGGCACATAAAGTCTGATTCCGTGTGTATCAGCAAAATATATTTGACGTCTTATAAATAGACCTATGCGGTTGGTAAGACACATGGTCGAATTGAAGCAACGCCTACAATGATGTCCTTTATTTAAGAAGAACAAAGATAATTTATTTTACTTACTTATTTCTGTTGTAGCATTATTCCAACAAGGAAACTATGCTAAACGTGTAAAACTCGTCTCGTTGAGCGACACAACGGTGAGCTGCATAAAATATATTCGCAAATACAGCTTGAGTTTTTTGTAGACTCTAAACTTTCTTAATAATAATAATTATTTTTAAACTGTACAGTCTAATATTTCTCATGCCTCTTTTGTCTAGTCAAATAATCGTCATAGAACCTTAAATTTATTCTAATGTGTCTAATTGTGTCAAAGTCGAGTTTTCAGTTTCCACTGCACAGACGTATAATCTTGATTTGTCCTTAAGCGTTGTGTGCTCGATTCAGTGTACCATGCGTTGGGCTTGTGAATCTCTAACGGCAATAACTTCCAGCATGAACACTGAAAGTCCTGGGCATGACGTTAAACTGCATCCATCCTCTGCCACAGGGAACCAACAAAGTCCCTGTGCCGGTCCTAAGCCCGGACAAAATGAGGAAGGTTTGCCAGATGGGTGGCGATACTCTGGCAGTAAAAAACCAAGACGATTGTAATCCGCCAAAACCACGACACAAGTGACATGGCTACTCAGATGCTTCAAGGTGTCATGATGTGAAGCAGACATGCACAGGTCGGTCAGGACAGACTGGTGGAGAGAGTCGGGGGAGAGAGCGTGGGACACAACGGGCATTGACCCACGTTGTCCTTCATGCCTCTTTTTCACGATTCTCTTCAATCGGACAATGTGGTCTAGATGCTCCAAGATGTTAATGGTATGGAGCAGACCTGCTGACCGGACAAGTTGAGGCTGGGCAGCATGACGCGAGACAGACTCAGACAGAGAGTGGCGTCGGACTCTAACGGGCATTGAGCCCTATGATATTGATGATGATGATGATGATGATGAACACTGAACAGTATTATAGTCATTAATGCGGCAAAAGATATGCGTGACCTAACAGTGACTGGACAACCACTTTCCCAGTTTCAGTTCCAAAGTAGGAATTTAGTCTTGTCCTGCTACGTCCAGGTCGTTCTCGTGGTCTTTATTTATGCTAAAGCAATTCGATAAAATTAAAAGTGAAAGGTGTTTGGCATGCTCAGACATGATTTTACAGATCGGACCATTGATCTGTCAATGCTGTAAATAGTTTGCGACTTTGCGCTATTTAGTTCTACATCTAAAGAGGCTTTTGAACATCATGCGATATTTCTTCCTGTAGCTACAAGATCTACCGATGGAGCTAATTGAGCTCATCCTCATTAAAGTCGTAGTTATGGAAGTGAAAGGTATGAAGCTGGCGAAAAGTGTGTGGAAAGAAAAAGCTGATCTTGTGATAAACAGACTTGGAACAGTATGTTCGTATTGGAGCAGCATACTTACGACCGACTTCTTTCGAAATGAACTTCACAGAACTCTGGACACAACTGGTGAGTTAGTTAAATTACAGAATTAAGCTAATTTTATGCTTGCAACACGTACATCCTATAGAAGCCATGAGTATGGAGTGTTAGCGACTTCATTTTCTTAGCCTCGGCATACGAGGGCAGGTGTGTCAAGCCTCTCCTTCGCCGTCTCATCTTTCCACCGACAGTACGTCATAACTGAGTTGACTGTGAGAAACGGATACATGTAGAGCAGAAATCTCAACACACATTGCCTGCCGTGGCGAGGATTTGAATCCCCGACCTCTCGCTTAGCTGTACACAGTGGCGTAACAATAGGGTAGACTGGGTAGACAAAGTCTAGGGGCCCCCGAGTGCAGAGGCCCCAGAGGGGCCCCCGAGTTTTCAAGACTCCGAAAATATGTTAAATAAATATTGTAGTAGACAGTCTACTACAATATTTATTTAACATAATTTTTCGGAGTCTTGCAAACTCGGGGGCCCTCTACTGTAGCCTAAGTAGACGATACCGTGTCAGACTCTCAGTATGGTTACCCGAGAACCCGTCAAGTTCCGTCAACCCGAGTTACCCGACACGACGCGACGAGTCGGAGACGCTCAGCTCCAGCAGTGCACAGCACTAAAACTGAAATTCTTAAAGTCATACTTACGCTCATCAATTGCACAAGATCGCCTTGACAGTTTGGCGCTGATGAGCATTGAAAACGAAGCAGCCAGGCTGCCGGCAGCTTGATCTGGACACACTTGTGGACAAATTTGCAAACATAAAGACAAGGAAAAAAGAGTTCTAAGTTTTGACTGTATGACTTCACACTATAGCAAAGGACTTCAACCAAACCTTACATAGGCCGTTAAGGCCAGCGTACTTAAGTTCAGTCGCACTCGCACATGTCATAATTGTCATTTCAGCCTTGTTAGGAACTTACAGTAAGTGTTTACTGTAATTTGTACTTGTATGATTTTGTATCTTGATCATATACATCAGCATTTCAGTAAATTAATAAGTAATAATACATTATACATTTCAATAAGTACCGTAGGGAGAGGGCCCCACCTTCATATTTTGTCTAGGGGCCCCCGAGTTCCTAGTTACGCCACTGGCTGTACACTAATCACTACCCTACAGTGCAGTGGAAACGACCAACAAATATGTGTCATCAGCAGATTACGTTGGGGCTGCAAATCAGAACCATGGACCGGATAAACGGACGGCCCCATGCCATTGCAGTAAACAGCATCAGCGCTGAATTATCCTACTTCTCTCTATATACCTGAGTTTTCACATTGTAAATACATCCATGTAAGTTTCATGAATCTATGTCGGTTTTGAGAATGTTAGACCAAACAGAATGTCATCAACTTTGCGCCAGATAATTTACGCAGTAATTTATATTTTAGCTACGGAGACGATTCGTGTGGAAATTTTGCATCAGTCTCAAATTTCCTTTCACGTCTTCGAAGTAACTACAATGAAAGATGAGATGTTTATGATCGGCAGATCCACGAATAATATCATTGTGTACAATCGTACAAATATGGCACGGTTGAACGATGTCGCTCCGCCTCCAGGAACAAGGGTGGATGAAATAGCAGGCTGCAACGTCTCAAACTGCGTGTATGTTATAAGCGAAAACCTGGATCATTCAATATTACGCATAACGAAAGACGAAGCCGATCAGTTTAACATTTCACCGTGGATTAATGGTCCACGTCTGCCATCCTATGCATCTATATCCGTGTCCGCCAATGGCAGCATAATAATCCTTTCAAATCGGCGCTTAGAGAATCCTGCCGAAGCAAGCATTTATGACGCGAATGGCTACTTGCAACGCAAAATAATTTTTCCACCATGTATTTATGGGTTCGGTTCTTGGCACAATGCAATTCTAAAATCAAATGGAAATCTTGTAATGGGTTCCTTATACGAACAAGTGGACCAAATGGACACAGAATTATCGGAGATCGATGCGAATGGGAGCATTGTAATGGAATACATATCATCATTTGGTGCTATTAAGGATGGTATTCATTGTGCTGATAATTCAGGTAGGTATTTGATAATTGAGGAGTACCACAGAATCAAGCTGTTAGATTCTGAGTTGAATCTCTTGGATTTCACTGGTCCACAACTGAATGCGAACATGTTGCACTACAATTCCGAGAGGAATGAGATAGTGAGTTGTATTTCGTCGGCTGGGAATAGCAACGGTGTTATAACCATCTTCCGCTTCACAGAGGAATAACACCACTGTAAAGGATGTCCACGTTGAGGATAATTCGGATCAAATAATTTTGGCTTTTTGAAAAAAAATAGTCACATTGCTATCAACTTATTTAGATTTACTGGTCTGTCTACTTTATTAAAATAACTTTTATCTTTTAGATCTGTGATATACGAATTGAGAATTTGCTTACAATATTCGCGATAATCAAGAAAACTGATTTCGTTGTTCTATACTCGCCATTTGGCGAAAATTTACTCATGCACAGAAATCTTTGATGAAGTATGGTGTGCTATGCAGAACGCTGTAACTTGAAATTAATGATGGCTTTCAGTGCGAAATTGGATTTTACTTTTAATTACTATCAGTAACCACGATTAAGCATTTTACTTTAGTAATTTACAAAATCTTGGACATTTAATAAAGCTGTCGGAGCAACTGAGTACAATGGCAACCCGATCTTCGTGTTTAAATTAATTTTAATTGTTGGATGTAATTGAATACTTGTTTTGCGTCATTCATTATGGAATTGAGACTGCCTTTTACGAAAGCAACATACAGAAAAGAAGACACGTCTCCAGTCTCGTTACGGTCCTTGACTCCTCGCCCGAACTTTAACCCCCAACGAAGAGGTTCCCGTACACAGCCGACAGATGGTTTTCACTCTCATCATGGTTAGAGCGACGACAGATGACACAGCTCGAAGCATACGATTCAGCCCAAGAAGAGGAAGAGATCGAAGAAGAAGCGGAAGAAGAAAAAGTAGAAGAAGAAGAAGAAGAAGAAGAAGAAAAGTAGAAAAAGAAGGAGGGAGAGGATGAAGAGGAGGAGTAGGAGTAGAAAGAGGAGAAGTGGAATGAGGCGGAGCCGGAGGACTTGGGTGGGGAAGAAGAAGAATGAGAAGAAAAAGAACTATTATCTTACCCCCTCTCATCATGTTAATAGGGGCCTACATGTAACTCTCTGAGATACGACAGATGCCAGAGATCGAAGCATAGGATTCAGCCTAACCATCGTTTCAATGTAGAAGATGACGTATATCATTATAAGTTCGTCGAGGTGTCAGATGAACGTTGGCAATATATTTATGGTGTATCGGTTGTTAGACTGAAGCACTTTATTGGGTGAACAGTAAATGGTCAACGTCAGTTTATAAACTTCTTGTCGTCGACCTCCACCAAGACAAGAACATCCGCAAAAAACAAATGAAATTTGATAATCCGACTTACAAAGCCTGTGCAGTGGTGCACCCTGCGCTATCCTCACAATACTTCAAATGTCATTAACAACAGAATACTGATCGGTTATCTGTTAGACGGTCTCACAAACACACGCTGAAAACCCTTAGAGGCAATATCCTATAATTATACATTAAGGGGAAAAAATATAATTTCAGATCACTTGAGGACTAGCGCAATGTTATGAAAATTATTAGACGAGGTTTAGAATGTAAATAAATAGGGTTTGTTCTGTTTGAAATATTTTTGTAAACTTTGGCCATTAGCCTAGCCTACACGTAAATGTGAAATTACTTTAAGCCCGGTAAAATGTCATCTAGGAATTCATAATTGTGACCAAGATATTGACAAAAACATTGGGGTACTCTTTATGGCCCAGCCTGTATATCCAAACGAATTTCAACTTCATCGGCCTACGGCTGGATGAATGAAGGCAACTTATTTCAACTACTAAAAGTCTTTGCGTCGTTCTATGTCCCACGCACGTGAAGTTTACTTTCCCAAATGTTGAGTGACTTGCACAAATTTGGTCGGTGACAGAACAATTACCCCTGGACAATTACCTTCGGACAATTACTCCCCCCCCCGACAATTACCCCCTGGACAATTACCTCCTGCCAATTACCTCCCGGACAACTACCCCCGTGCCAATTACCCCGGACAATTAACCCCGTGCACAGTGTGAGCTTGTTCCCTCGCGCGTTAATCTTCTCTTTACCAGTCTCTTCGTATTTGACATTACGTTCAGCGCTGCCTAAGCCTATCCTAAATTAACTTTACTGTGGAGTTGCAATCTTTCTTCACCATCTCACTCTACAATACTTATTGTACAATGTACATGCTTATACACACACACTCCTCGCTACTACCATTATTTCTCAGCTATCTGCGCACACCCTTCTTTCTATCACTCCATGCCTAGCTATGCCTCTATATAAGCTTATCTGTTTCTCTCGCTCTCAGGCATACAAAACCTGTACGCAAGGATTCTGTCAATCGGTAACAGGCAGGCGTTTTTACACGTTTAACATGGACTTAGTTAATGGCACGTAAGGGGGGGGGGGTGATTGTCCGGAGGTAATTGGCACGGGGGGTAATTGTCCAGGGGTAATTGGTACGGGAGGTAATTGTCCAGGGGTAATTGTCGGGAGGGGCGTAATTGTCCGGAGGGTAATTGTCCAGGGGTAATTGTCCGGAAGGTAATTGTCCAGGGGTAAAAATTATTGTCCTAGAACCCGTTTGGTCTATAGGTCTATCGCCATTTGGTGTATCGTCTTTTTTCCATCATACCAGGGGCCGTCCATAAAGTACGTCACGCTCGAGGGGGAGGGGTGTAAGAAAGTGTGACAGTTTGTGACAGGGCAAGGGGGGTCAAGCCATGTGTGACGTCACACATTTATTTTTTTTAAATGATGTGTATTATATAATTTTCTAGTCTAATTTTTGCAATTTTTGCTTTCAAAATCAATCTACATTGTACATTGAGTTACTGCTTCAATTAATAACTGTGACAACAGTTACTGTTGACAATTAACTATTCTACTATTAAAGTCATTTTAATAATGTGATAGTTCTTTTAAGTGGAAACTTTACAGTTTAATAGCGAAGTGTGTTTTAGATTAAATTTGAATAAGGTGTTAATTTTTTTTAAAATCAAAAGTGCGAGTACTTTAGGGGGGGGTCCCGAGAAAGTGTGACGTACTTTAGGGGGGGGGTCAGAGACTTGTGACAGTTTGTGACAGAGGGAGGGGGGTCAAAAATGGTCAAAAATAGCGTGACGTACTTTATGGACGGCCCCCCAGGTAATTCACTACTATTCTGAGGAACGCTTAGTCTCACTTGTAAGCTTACACTTAGAAATCAACTACAACGAAGAGCTTAAGTTATTGGGTTTTGTGTTGACAGCTCTTAGCCAGGTCTAAGACTGCTCAGAGACGGTTGATGTGTAAGGATCTTGTGCAAGTCCTTCACTCACAAGTTATACTTCTCAGTTTAAAATTTAGGCTGTGACTAGCGGACCGCCAAGCGGCCGTCGAATTTCAAATACTAGCGGACCGCGAGTCACGTGTAACCTGTCACATGACTGGCGGCCGTCCAATACGGAATACTAGCAAGCCGCCAGGCTTTCTATTTAGCCTACACCAATCCACAAGAGTTTCTAATGGCTAAACTAATCCTAACACTAACCCTAACCGACCCTCACGACGCGTAACCTGAACCTAACCAACACTCACGAAAAGATTGGTTACTTACTCTGTTTCTCGTAATTTTCTAAGTCATTAAAACAAGAAAACGTTTGTCCGACATAAAACCAACTATCGGTAACTGCCGCCATTGTAACAATATTCAAGATTCAAGACTCGTCATGTGACAGGTTACACGTGACTGGCGGTCCGCTAGTATTTGAAATTCGACGGCCGCTTGGCGGTCCGCTAGTCACTTCGTAAAATTTAAATGATTAATGCTTTATAATCAGGGATGCCACTCTGAATTTTGAAAAAGGTCAGATCCGGTCGAAAAAAGGCTAGAAAAGGCTAGATTGAGAACTTCTCTGGAAAATGCATGAATTTTTCCATTTTTCCGGCTTGAAATTTCTGACGACCTGTTTTTAGTCGTCCGACGCTTAAAATTTGTTATCTTTTTTCTTCCCGATAAAATTTTTGAAGACCTTTTTAAAGTTTTTCGCTCCAAAATTCACAATTTTTAGTCCATGTTAGCATAATTTTCGAATTTTTTCATGTCTTTTGTGCATTTTCACATTTAAAAGTCTATTTTTATGTGTAAAAAATCCGAAAACTGCCGTGAGAAAAAAGGCTAGATCCTGACAAAAAACCTAGAAACCTAGATTACACCGAAAAAACCTAGATCTAGGTGGAAAAAGCTAGGAGTGGCAACACTGTTTATAATTAAATGGTAGCGCTAAATAAATGCATAATAATATTTTAAAAGGTGTTAGGCTAAGACGATTAATTGATTATTGATTAATGTTTATAAAACATAATTGGTATTTTCTTATTCATCAGAATATATCATATTCTTTTAAAATGTTATGACAAGACTATTATAAGAGTTAACTTAATCATCATTCAATCATTGTTAAAATAATAAGGTACCTGTGGGTAATAAAGTCCGGGTGGAAATAAGGCCCACCAGATAAAATAAAGAATATCTGCGAATGTATTCGTCAGATGTCGCTATAATTTAATTTTGTTGACCGGGTTTCATCTGTGAACTACTCTAGTTACCGATGAGTTTTCTTTTTGGTGACATGTTTGAATTATGCAGATGATAATATTTGTGCGATCAATTATTTCGCAATTATCTATTTTCGTATTTTATTACTTTATTAATTAATCCTCAATCCGCGTAGTGCATGCATGTTGCTATAATAATATTCGCTTAGAGAGGATATTAGAAAGACGATATAGGCTGAAAAATAGAGTCTGCACTTAGAAATTACCCAGATTTTGGTCTTGGAATCCATGGTATGAGATTGAGGGTAACAACTTACAAGGCCCACCTTTTTGTGGGTAATAAGGCCCTATCTTCAGGCCAATGGCCTTATCACCCACAACTCCGGTACTAGTAGTACATATTTATTTGTTCTTGATTTAGTATTGGATAGGAGTTCTTGAAGCTGTTTTAGGGCACTTTTGCCTATGTTTGCTTGTGAATAGATGCGAGGGGTGGGGTAGGTGGGTTTGGGTGGGTTGGAGTGAGATGGGGTCGGGTGGGTTGTACATTTTCATCATACTTCTTTATTTCAGGCAATTATAATTACCTAATTGATATCTATCCATCCATTTGATATGTTTGGTTCCTTTAAATACGAGCTCAAATATGATGTTTGAAATTGTAAAGCAGACGTTTGGACAACAAAATAAGATAGTTTGTTAGATGGGACTTACTTGCGTTGTTTAAACCCTTTTATCGTCTTCAGGCAACTTTCCTTGCTACAATTGCATAACGAAACATACTTTATTGGGTAACCAACATTATACGCATGCAGGTTATAATACCTTCAGTTGCAGTTTGATTTTCTTGATTTAAAGTGAAAACATATCTTATTCAGTTCCCAACGCTATATGCGTCATAACACCTTCAATTGCAATTAGATTCATGTCAATTGTGGTTTGTTCTTCTGCAGGTCCTATTTAATCCCTAACGCCATGTCTAAGGAAAGAACATCTGCTGAATCCAATGATGACGAGCAGCAGAATGAAGACTCAGACTGTAAGTCATTCAATGTAGTTTCTGATACGCAATTTACCATAATAATTGTTTACTGGCTTTTTTCTGCAGGTCCTATTTCATCCCTTACGCCATTTAGGAGCTGAACAATGATTGGCTTGCGCATAAATACTGATTTAGGAAAGCCTAGCTAACATGGGCACATAAAGTCCGATTCTGCGTGTATAAATATTGTATATGACGACTTACAAATAGTCCTACTATTTAAACCGTCGGTAAGACACATGGTCGAATTGAAGTAGCGCCTACAATGATGCCCTTTATTTAAGAAAAACAAAGATTACTTGCCTGCTTATTTCTGTTGTAGCATTACTCCAACATGGAAACCACGCGAAGAATGCAAAACTCGCCTCATTGAGCGACACAACGGTGAGCTACATGAAAAAATTTCATGCCTTGAGTTTTTGTAGACTCTAAATTTTGTGAATTGTTTTAAATGTACGGTCTGATATTTCTC
Organism: Lumbricus rubellus; assembly: GCA_945859605.1. Taxonomy (NCBI): domain Eukaryota; kingdom Metazoa; phylum Annelida; class Clitellata; order Crassiclitellata; family Lumbricidae; genus Lumbricus; species Lumbricus rubellus. The sequence goes on along the minus strand of OX243815.1, from coordinate 20,701,923 downwards.
ATGCTTCTTTTGTCTAGTCAAATAGTCGTACTGGAATGTAAAGTTCGACATCAGTAATGTTGTAATGTGTCTAATTGGGTCAAAGTCATCAATGGTGGTCGACTTTCCACTGCATAGACGTCTTTGTGAACCTGTGTGAGACCTTGATTTGTCCTTAAGCGTTGTGTGCTCGATTCAGTGTAGGATACCATGCATGCGTTGGTCTTGTGAATCTCTAACCGCAATAACTTCCAGCATGAACAGTATAGTCAGAGTGGTGATTTTGTCAAAATGTTTCGCTTACTGCACATAGGCCTAATATACGCATGATTAATGCGGCAAAAGACATGCGTGACCTCGCTTGTTACTTTTGTTAGTCTCTTGGCTAACAACGTCTAGACAATTTTTCCAGTTTCAGTTCCGAAGTAGGAATTTAGTCTTGTCCTGCTACGTCCAGGTCGTCCTCCTGGCTTTTTATTTATGCTATTTAAACTATGGCCTGCTAAAGTAAGCCGAGAGTTAAAAGTGAAAGGTGTTTTGCGTGCTGAGACGTTTGGCTGGTCGCAGTGGTCGGACTATTGATCTGTCAATACTGTGTAGTGGTCGGACTATTGATCTGTCAATACTGTGTAGTGGTCGGACTATTGATCTGTCAATACTGTGTAGTGGTCGGACTATTGATCTGTCAATACTGTGTAGTGGTCGGACTATTGATCTGTCAATACTGTGTAGTGGTCGGACTATTGATCTGTCAATACTGTGTAGTTTGAAGCTCCAGACAAGCGTTTAAACACCATGCGTTATTTTCCCTTGCAGCTACAAGATCTACCGATGGAGCTAATTGAGTTCATCCTCATTAAAGTCGTTGCTATGGAAGTGAAAGGTATGAAGCTGGCCAAAAGTGTCTGGAAAGAAAAAGCTGATCCTGTGATAAACAGACTTGGAACAGTATGTTCGTATTGGAGCAGCATACTTACGACCGATTTCTTTCGAAATGAGCTTCACAGAACTCTAGACACAACTGGTCAGTTCATTAAATCACCGAATTATACTAATAATTGTTTGCATACAACGCGTACTCCCTTGTGACAGCCATGGGGATGAAGTGTTAGCGACTTTATTTTCTTAGCTTCGGCATATCAGGATGTGGCCATCCCTCTCCCTCGCCGTCTCATCTTTCCACCGACAGTGTACGGTCGGTGTACTCATCATAGCTTAGTTGGCTGTTAGAAACAGATACATGTAGAGCAGAAATCTCAACACTAATTTCTTCCATGACGGGGATTTGAATCCCCGACCCTTCGCTTGGCTGTCGACTAATCACTACCCTACAGTGCAGCAGTGGAAGCGAGAAACACGTAATGTGTCTTCGGCAGATTATTTAATCATCACGTTGAGGTTGCAAATCAGAAGCATAGACGGGATAAAAGGATGGCCCCATGCCATGAACAGCACCAACGCTGATTAACTTACTAAGTTTTTAGTATACTGAGTTTTCACATATAAATACATGCATGTATGTTTCATGAATCTATGTCGGTTTTGAGAATGTTAGACCAAACAGAATGGCATCACCTTTGTACCAGATAATTTACGCAGTAATTTACATTTTAGCTCCGGAGACGATTCGTGTGGAAATTTTGCATCAGTCTCAGATTCCCTTTCACGTCTTCCAAGTAACTACAATGAAAGATGAGATGTTTATGATCGGCAGATCCACGAATAATATTATTGTGTACAATCGTACCAGCATGGCACGGTTGAACGATGTCGTTCCGCCTCCAGGAACAAGGGTGGATGAAATGGCAGGCTGCAACGTCTCAAACTGCGTGTATGTTATATGCGAAAACCAGGATCATTCAATATTACGCATAACGAAAGACGAAGCCGATCAGTTTAACATTTCACCGTGGAGTAATTGTCCACGTCTGCCAATCTTTCCAAAGTATCCATCTATATCCGTGTCCGCCAATGGCAGCATAATAATTTTTTCACGTCGGCACATAGAGAATCCTGCCGAAGCAAGCATTTATGACGCGAATGGCTACTTGCAACGCAAAATAATGTTTCCACGATGTATTTATGGGTTCGGTTTTTGGCACAATGCAATTCTAAAGTCAAATTGGAATCTTGTAATGGGTTCTTTATACGAACAAGTAAACCGAATAGACACAGCGTTATCAGAGATCGATGTGAATGGGAGTATTTTAAGGAAATACATATCATCATTTGGTGGTATTAAGGATGGTATTCATTGTGCTGATAATTTAGGTAGATATGTGATAATCGAGGGAAACTACAGAATCAAGCTATTGGATTCTGAGTTGAATCTCTTGGATTTCACTGGTCCACAACTGAATGCGAGCATGTTGCACTACAATTCCGAGAGGAATGAGATAGTGAGTATTGTTTCGTCGGTTGGGAATAACAACGGTGTTATAACCATCTTCCGCTTCACAGAGGAATAACATCACTGTAAAGGATGTCCACGTTGAGAATAATTCGGATCAAATAATTTTGGCTTTTTGAAAATAAATAGTCACATTGCTATCAACTTATTTAGATTTACTGGTCTGTCTACTTTATTAAAATAACTTTTATCTTTTAGATTTGTGATATACGAATTGAGAATTTGGTGACAATATTCGCGATATCAAGAAAACTGATTTCGTTGTTCTATACTCGCCATTTGGCGAAAATTTACTCATGCCTTTGCAGAAATCTTTGATGAAGTATGGTGTGCTATGCATAACGTTGTAACTTGAAATTATTGATGGCTTTCAGTGCGATATTGGATTTTACTTTTAATTACTATCAGTAACCACGATTAAGCATTTTACTTTAGTAATTTACAAAATCTTGGACATTCAATAAAGCTGTCGGAGCAACTGAGTACAATGGTAACCCGATCTTCGTGTTCAAACTAATTTTAATTGTTAGATGTAATTGAATACTTGTTTTGCGTAATTCATTAATGAATTGAGACTGCCTTTTACGAAAGCAACATACAGAAAACAAGACACGTCTCCAGTCTCTTTACGGTCCTTGACTCCTCGCCCGAGCTTTAACCCCAACTAAGAGGTTTCCGTACACACCCGACAGATGGTTCTCACCATAGGCGTACGGGAGATTTCATTGGGGGGGGGGGTTGGCAAAGATTGAACTTGTGCCCGAAAATATATATTTATAACCAGACTTGCCCGAAAGTTGACGACCTTTTTCTTAGTCGTTTGGGTCTGTGTTTGCCCGAAAAAACAGACTTGCCCGAAAGTTGGGGGGGGGGCATTTTGCCTTTATGGACCCCCGCCTCGTACGCCTATGGTTCTCACTCTCATCATGGTTAGAGCGACGACAGATGACAGAGATCGAAGCATACATTTCAGCCCAAGAAGAGGAAGAAATCGAAGAAGAGGAAGAAGAAGAAGAAGAAGAAGAAGAAGAAGAAGAAGAGGAGGAAGAGAAAGAAGAAGACGAGGAAGAGGAAGAGGAAGAGACAGAGACAGAGGAAGAGGAAGAGGAAAAGACAGAGGAAGAGGAAGAGGAAGAGAAAGAAGAGGAAGAGGAAGAGACATAGGAGGAGGAAGAAGAAGAAGAGGAAGCGGAAGAGGAAGAGACAGAGGAGGAGGAGGAGGAGGAAGAGGAAAAAGCAGAAGAAGAAGAAGAAGACGAAGAAGAAAAAAAGAAGAAGAAGGAGGAGGATAGGAGGAAGAGGATGAGTAGGAGTAGAAAGAGGAGTCGGAGAAGTCGGAGTACGAGAACTTATTTAAATGTGGCATCGGATTTATTAAAAAATTGTAGACACTATTCTTCGAGTGCTACAAAAATAATCTGAAACATGTATAGATGCATGCCAGAACGTACACAACAAAACCAGATACAGAGACTGAGCATGAGACGTCGATGAGGGGAACGAATTCATAAACGGTTGAAGAAATGTTATGCTTATTGCGCTATGTATGATTAATACGGCAATAGATCTATACATTTTTGATTGTTACTCTCCTGAACGGTGCCACCGAGGGGGGGGGATGATGCCTAGAGTTTTGGCGAGACTTCTAGTGGCACGGTTAAGCATGCTTTTATGCCTTTTTAAATGTAATATTTATTGCTGAGAAAAATTAACTACAATCGGTCAAAACTTCAAGCTAGCAACGAAATAAAAATAATATTTGATAGATATTCAATTGTGAGTTGAACAAGCTTGTGACTGAGCAATAGAAAGAATTAATGGCTGACTGAGTGAAAATATAATGGCTCAGTAAGTGAATGAAAGGGATGAACATTAAGTGACAGGCATCACTCATCTACGAAATAAAAATAATATTTGATAGATATTCAATTGTGAGTTGAACAAGCTTGTGACTGTAGATTGTGTGAGGTCACAATGTAGATTGTGTGACGTCACAATGTAAACCTATATTATTTTCGGACACCATCAACCATTTTCAGAGTTTCTACAATAGGCTACATTTAATCCCAGCATAATTTTAATTGATTTGTCTACTTCTGGAGAATTTACTATATCTGTTGTAAGTGGTTTTGGTTTACCTTTTGCGCTAGTTGTAGCCTATCCTTTCAGCGGTTACCGACAACATTTTGCTTTTCTTGATTTAAAGCAAAACGAAACATAATTTTATTCAGTAATAAACATTGGCCTATATGCAGGCCATTATAACATTAAATGAAATTAGATTCATTTCGATTGTGATTTGTTCTTCTGCAGGTCCTAAGTCACCCCTAACGTCATGTCTAAGGAAAGAACATCTGCTGAATCCAATGATGACGAGCAGCAGAATGAAGGCTCAGACTGTAAGCCATTCAATGTAGTCTCCCAGCGCATTGCTGTTTATAATCTGATTTATGAATAGAGAAATGTTTACCTCTCCGCTTGGAGTTGTTCCTTCCCCAAACGCTTTGACAATGCAGCGTCGACCAGTAACGGTCATTGGACACTTCCCAAACAGCACTGGAACCTCTTCTCTCTTCAATAGTTTATCAAATAATTCAAAGAATAGGCAAAACTGAAAATGGCAGTGCTCAGGATTGTTCAAACATCAATTCCATACTTAGACCTATTTAAAATTCATCTTAATTCCGACTCAACTGTGATAGCTTGGGTACTCGACGTTGCCTGGGAAATTTCCTTTTTCGCCTTCACACAGCCCCCACCCGCCTAGTTATGGCTCTGCATGGCCAACGGGTTCTGACCACCCTATACTACTTCAGCATGCATGTTTCACTTATCGATACCAGAAATAATTGTGAAAGATACGAGTTAGTCCTACAGTAATTCAGGCAACTGGAAATCAATGCAGCGTCGACCAGTAACGGTCATTGGACACACACTTCCCAAACAGCTCTGGAACCTCTTCTCTCTTCAATAGTTCATCGTATAATTCAAAGAATAGGCAAATCATTGCGTTTGCCAAGGATATTCTGACACACTAAACGACACATAAAGGCTGATTTCGCGTGTATCACAAATGAATTATGATGATTTATTTAATTTATAGGTTACTAGTTACAACTTGAAACAAATCATTTGCTGAATTTACACGGTCAGTGAGAGTCATGGTCGAATTGAAGCAGCGCCTATATTGATATCAGTTGTCTCGCATGAGCAGATCTTACTTACTTACTGGCTTATTTCTGCTGTAGCATTATTCCAACAAGGAAACTACGCTAAGGGTGCAAAACTCGGGTCATTGAGCGACACAACGGTGAGCTGCCTGCATGATGTAGGCTAAATATTCATGTTCCAAGTGTTTCGGTAGGCTTTGAACAATGTTGTTTTTTGCTTGAACAGTGTGGTTTGCAGGCTGATACCTTAGATGTTTATCTGTCAAGTCAAATGGTCTCAGGTGCATTTAAGACAATTACAGCAGTTATAATGTGTCTAATTGTGTCACGGCGAGTAACATCCGTGAAGTATCCACTCCGCAGTCGTCTTGGTGATCCTGTTTTGCTTTGTCCCTAACTATTGAATGCTAGATTCAGTCAGATCACGGTAGTTCAACCATGAACAGTAAAATCGGTGTAGAGACTTGAACAAATGGTGCTGATTGCACTACACATGGGGGAGCCCGGTGTCGCATTGGATGACGCTCTGCATGGCATGGAGATAAGCGGAGACGACTTCGATTCCCCAGGTCCCGTGATAGACGTGCTTTATAGGCTTCTATATATATATATATTGGTGGCCTTGTGTTGCAAGCTAGCTGTCTGTTCTGTTAGCAATAGTAGTTAAGATTGATGTTAATTAATACAACTGCATAACTGTATAATACTGTAAGCGGTTGCCGTCAGTCAACCGGATCATTGAGAAAACGAAAATTATTATTGTCATTTATATGGCAAAAGACGTACGTGGCCTCGCTTGTTGGTCTCATGGCCAACGACTTCTGGACACGCTACGTGTACGTTCACGGTTTAGACTCAGAAGTAACAATTAGGTCGTCCTTATGGTTATAATTGATGCTACATGTATTTCTACTATGGCCTGCTAAACCAGGGTGATAGTTAAAAGTGAAGCGTATTTCGCAATTTGGCTTGCTCAGACGTTTACATATCGGACTATTGTATTAATCTTTCAACTCGGTGTAGTTTGTAGTATGGAATTCTAGAGAAGTATTAAAACATAGGCCTAATTATCTATATCAGACCATTCAGTGATCCTTCGACGTTGCTTAATTTGAGCTACGACATTCTGTAGAGCCGTGCATAATGTTATGCTGCATTTTCCCTTGTAGCTCCAAGATCTTCCGATGGAGCTAATTGAGTTCATCCTCATTAAAGTCGTAGTTATGGAAGTGAAAAGTATGAAGCTGGCGAAGAGTGTGTGGAAAGAAAAAGCTGATCTTGTGATAAACAGACTTGGAACAGTATGTTCGTATTGGAGCAGAATACTTGCGACCGACTTCTTTCGAAATGAACTTCACAGAACTCTAGACACAACTGGTCAGTTAGTTAATTGACTAAATTTGCCTAAATTTTTGCGCATGGCAAAGACCTAAAAATTAGAATTGATCCTAATTGTCAATGTATATAAGATTTCCACACTTAATCCAATTGAGTATGTCAAGATTCAAGAGTCAGTACATCCAGTACCTGTTCATCCAAGGACGCACACCGAGGCATTACACGCACTTTCATTGATATAAAAGTGTTTAAATATATGCAAGACTAGGTTAATGTAAGTTAAGACTCGAATGTTATTTGAATTTCAAACTAATCAACACAAAATTCCAAATTAAGTCAATTAAATTGAATTTATTTTTTTATTGGACCAACATAAAACAATAGTTATGTAAGTGAATATAAATAATTATGTTCAGCAGTTCTTTGCCTCATTCCTAACATACATTGTAAGCGGTATATTTCGGGTTTTGCCCCACCTTGCCCTACCTCCCCCCACATCGCCCTCCATCAGCTTCTCCACCCAACCACTAATCCAGCGCACTCTGTTCCAACCTTTCTAAACTTACTTAAATGGGCGGAGTTTGGTTTCCGTTCTTGGGGGAGGGGGCTAATGCCTTCTTTGGGGGGGCTATGCCCGGAAAAGATACAATTTTCATGGTAAAAAAGCGGAATCTGGGCATTCTTGGGTGGCTTAGCCCCTCCCCTAGCTCCTGATAAACTCCGCCCATGCTTACTTACGTTCAGTCTCGCACGATTCCATGCAGCCTTGTTTGTTATTTCTGACGCTATCCAAACAATGGCTTCTAATTGATGTAGATCCCATCAACAAATCATTATCGTCTGCATATCATTTAGTAATCACGTTGGACGGATGATGGGATTGCATATCAGAAGCATAGACGGGATAAGAGGACGGTCACGAATACGTGAATAATGTAAGTTTGACGAATCAGAGTTACCCTTTTCGAACATCAGGATTGGCATTAGGCTAATTATGTCATTTCATTTGCTCAATAAGCCTATAGTCTATTATTCGCAGTTTTTTCTTCTAATTTAGCTCAGCAGAAGATTCGTTTGGAAATTTTGCAACAGTCTCAGATCCCGTTTCACGTCTACAAAATAACGACAACGAAGAATGAGATGTTTATGCTCTGCAGCGAAGTGAATGTCATTGTGTACAATCGCAACAATATGGAGCGGTTGAAAGATGTCATTGCACCTCCCGGAACAATTCTGATGGACATAGCAGGCTGCAACGTGTCAAACTGCGTGTATCTATTAAGCCAAGACAAGAATGGTTATTCAATGTTGCGCATAACGAAGGACGAGAAGCATCATCAGTTTAACATTTCACCGTTGAATAATATTCCAAGTATGCCATTTCATCCATCTATATCCGTCTCAACCAATGGTAGCCTAATAATCGTTTCATGGCGACAAAAAGACAATCCTGCAGAAGCAAGTATATATGACGCGAATGATGTCTTGCAACGAAAAATAATGTTGCCCACATGTATTGTTGGGTTCGGTTTTTGGCACAATGCAATTCTAAAATCAAATGGAAATCTTGTATTGGCTTATATAAACGACAAGTATGAATCCGAATTATTGGAAATCGATGCGACTGGGAGTATTGAAAGGAAATACAAGTCATCACTTGGTATTCAACATGGCATTCATTTTGCAGATGGTTCCGGTAGGTATATGATAGCTGAGCGAGGCCTCGGAATCAAGCTGTTAGATTCTGAGTTTAATCTCTTGGATTTCACTGGCCCACAACTGAATAGGAGCAAGTTGCACTACAGTTCCGAGCGGAATGAGGTAGTGAGTATTTTGTCGGTTGGGAATAACAGCACTGTTCTAACTTTTCTCCGCTTCATCGAGATATAAGACTGCAGTGAAAGATGTTCACAATGAGGGATCGAGGATAATTCGAGTAAAACAATTTTGACATCTTGTGTAAAAAACAGCCGATTTGCTCTGAACTAAGGTCTATTTCGAATTGTAGTCCTGTCTACTTTATTAAAAGGACTTTTGTCTTTCAGCTCCTTAAAATCTGCATCGACAATTTGTTTGTAGATTTTGGAGTATGAAAACTAATTTTGTTACTCCATACTCTTCATTATGCGAAAATGTAATCTTACCTTTGCTTAAATGTTTCGATGAAGTATGGTGCACTATGTCAAACTCTGGCATAATGACTTTTCAGTGCAATATATACTCTCATATGCCCAGGCCCGGCCTTAGGGCAAGGCGAGCGAGGCAACCGCCTTGGGCCCCGCGCTTACAGGGGCCCCGCGCTGCTGTCTATAATTTTTTCTTTGATGATATTGACAATGATTAGGCTATACGTCGTTTAAAACAACTGTTCTTGCAGTCAATTTGTTACGCGAATGTGACATGGTGATTTGAAAGAACGAAACTTCGCTATACCTTAAGGCGAGTCACAGCTAGCCTACTTTTTTAGCGTCGACCTGCATGTAAAATTCTCTCCAGAGAACACTAATTAGGGGCTAACTCATTTTACTTTAAATTTGCAATTGGACATCCGCATACATGTTTGCTGGAGAGGGCAAACACGATGATAGAGGTGACAATTTTAACGACAGCCTAGAAAATGCAAAACATGAAATTTAGAACATGGATATTTTCAGAGAGGTGCCTAAATGTAGACCAAATTTGTTCGTTTCACTTTGTGAATAATTAGCATCATTAGTGCTTTGGCGCAAAGAAATTTGTCAAAAGCCAAAAACGCAGACCTGTAGCATACATCATTTGAAAATCAAATAGTCTATGTATAGGCCTCATCAATGTGGTTTGTTTAAAAATAGTGCTCTTAGCGCAAACGAATTTTGGAGAACAACGTCAAGTGTCTCATCTTAGGTGACTCTCCCCCACCAGTGCCGCATTGACAAGAAATCAACTGTGTAAATTTATGCTTTAGGACCCGCTGCTGCCTTGGGCCCCGCAAACCCTAGGGCCGGGCCTGCATATGCCATTTAAAAAGCATTTGAGGGATTTACAAAATCTTTTACAATTAATAAAGCTGTAAGATTAAATGAGTAAAATGGTAACTCGATATATGTGTTCCAAACAGTTTTAATTGCAAGCTGTAATAATAATTTGTGGGGCGTCAATGAAAGGGTAAACCAACGAACGGCGTTCTCTGTTCTTATAACTAAGGAATAGTGAAATACATTTATAAGAAACAATTAAGAGAAACAAGACATCTTTCCAGTATCAAGTCCACGCACAAACTTTGAACCCAAATAACTGATTCCCGTCGACACAATTGACAGATTGTCCCACTCTCATCATGGTTAGTGCGAAGACATTATGACTGCGTCGAAACATGCGATTCAGCCTTACCATCGTTTCATGGTATAGAAGATGATGACGCCAGTTCGTCACGGTGACAGACGAGCGTTGAAAGGATAGACCTACATGTATTTGGGATGTATCGGTTGGTAGACTGAGGCACTGCGCGTTGACTAAATGGTCGAGGCACATTCAACTGAAATTCGACAATCCACCTTACTGAGCCCATATGTGCACACTGCTTAATTGATCAGAATCCGATTATTATCAGCAAATAAAGACTCGAAGTTTGTATTAAAACGTCCAATGGAATGCGTCATTTAATAAAGATAAATTATTATATTAGGCCTAATCGACGCTACACTGGCTGAATAAAGTCACATGCAAACTTTTTAATTCTGAATGAATCAAGGAAATTAATCGCAACTATAGGCTACTAAAAGTCTCTGTGTGGTTCCTGTCATGCGCACGTGTAGTCTACTCTTACATTGCCATTCAGTGGTTCGTTGTTTCGCCATCATACAGCGCAATTCGCTCAAATTGCGTACGTCTACTCTCACTCGGGCATAACTATAGTATCGGAGACCGACGAGTCGGTTAGAGTCATGTTAGGTGTCGTGAGGGTCGGTCGGGATCAGGTTATGCGTCGTGAGGGTCGGTCAGGTTTAGGAATTAGGGTTAGTGTCGTCATTCGGCACCCGATACTGTAGTTTCGCCCTCACTCGTATAGCCTACTTGGTCATGCACTACAAGTGAAGAAGTCAAGTTCTGTTACCTGGGTTCTGTTTTTGCAGATCGTATCCAGGTTTAAGTCTCATCGGAGAGACGCTTAGCCTACTGTTCTGGGACCTGGTGCAAGTTCTTTGGTTGGTTCTCTGCCCGGAGGCAAGTCCTATGGCTTGCGCCACCTCGGGATGAGCTGGGTGAGGTGGTTTCCCGTTGCCTTCCCCACATACAATGATGGGTAAGCAACTTGCCCAAGGTCGCTCCGCAGCAACTTGCGCCACCGCGTCCCAAGCGTGCTAGCCCGAGACATCTAAATCTTTAAATGTCAACTCCCAGCCCGGGGCTTGAACCGCAGTCCGTTGTATCCAACAGACGAATGCCGCTCTCGCTTACCAGTGTAGCTAACTAGGCCAGTTCTTTACTCACTAATAATTAGACCTATAATTGCTCGATATAGCCTATGCCTTCTCTTTAAATTTATACCTAGCGCTTAATATATGCAAAACAATACAGAGTCTAATTATAGTGATATTAAGTTTAAATGATAAATGTAAATAACGTTCAATAGTATTTTATTATTGACCAACATATACAAAAGGGGACGTCCCTTCAAAGAATGGAAGGATGACATCACGGAATGGTGTGGAGACAGATCACTGCAGCAATTGAGCCACACAGCAAGAGAAAGAGACAAATGGAAGGAGACGATCGAAAGAGCATCAAGCACCTACGGGCGTTGAACCCATGGACATTGATGATGATGATGATGATGATGATGATGATGATGATATAATTATAGGCCTAGATTCTGTTTATAAATATGCCATAACTTCCAAAGAATTTAAATGCTAATATTTAGTATATAGTTTCATGAGCATGAAGAGTAAGGCATTGTGTGACGTCACATTTCCGTCCATCCGCCATTATCTATTTTACAGCCTCGGCTATGCATTTAATTCCACTATAATTATAATTGATTTGTCTACGGTTGGCCTACTACTGTGAAATTTACAACGTCTGTCGTACGTGTTTTTGTTTTACCTTTTTGGCGACAGCAGATTTGTGTGTGTGCTATATTAGCACAGCAAAACATATCTTAGTCTGTAACCAACTTTATAATTGTGCATGTCATAAATTCATAATAACACAAAATGTTATCTGATTCACGTCGATTGTGGTTTGTTCTTCTGCAGGTCCTATTTCATCCGTTACGCTATGTCCAAGAAACGAACACCTGATGAGTCCCATGATGACGAGCAGCAGAATGAAGGCTCAGACTGTAAGTTATGTATGCACTGGAGTTTCTCATAATGTGCCTTGCAATAATATTCTTCTTTTGTAAAATTGTAAAATCATTAGTTGCTGAAGTTGTTTTGCTATAATGAACACTACCATCGCAATACCTGTCATTATATCTTTGCCATTCCATTGCACAACCTATAAGTGTAAAAAAGTCTATTTATACAGTTAGTGAAAGACATTTACTCCTCAGGGTTTATTCTGATGTTTAGTTTAGTAGGCCTATGTGAGGCGCCCCTGTAACGGCATGGCGCCATAGAAATTGTCATTGTTATTATTATTATTAATATTATTATTATTATTATTATTATTATTATTATTAGGGTCGAATTAAAGTAACACCTGCAATGACATTCTTTGTTTCGAAAGAATAAAGATCATTTACATATTTGTTTCTGTTGTAGCATTATTCCAACAAGGAGACTATGCTAAGCGTGCAAAACTCGCCTCATTGAGCGACACAACGGTGAGCTGCATGACATCGATTAAGTTTTCTTAGACCGTGAACTTTGTGAATTACCCGAACAGTCTGGTTTAGGCCTACAGGGTGATATTTTAAGGCTATTCTGTCAGTAGAATTTTGGAATTTGGCAGCAGCTTTAACGTGTCTATTGTACGAAAACCATCAACTGTCATAAAGTATCCACTCCGCATAAATCTAAGCGACCCCGTCTGCGACCTTGCTTTGTCCCAACTATTGTATGCCTACTCTGTACATGTACGATGCGTTGTCTTTGAGAAACTTTCATCACGCACAAGAAAATCTGTGCTACGACTTTGACGAAATTTAACGCTTATTGCAATAAGCATAACTATTACGGCGAAATATAGGCTAACCTTCAACATATGCTACTTGGCTTTGCATGTTATTCTCTGGTTAACAACTTCTGCATGCACGACTTTCCAAGTTTTAGATGCGAAGTAAGAATTATAAGTAAGAATCTTGCTATGTCAAGTTTGTCTTATGGTCTTAGTAGCTTTTTTTATTACTATTGCTTGCTATTGTAAGCTGATAGTTAAAAAGTGAAACGAGTTTGACTTGCACAGACGTTTACAAATCGGACTCTTGACCTCTCAGCACTGATTAGTTTGTGCTATGGAGTTCTAAAGAAGCATTTAAACATAATTATGCGATATTTTCCCTTGTAGCTACACGATTTACCGATGGAAGTAATTGAATTCATTCTCATTAAAGTCGTAGTTATGGAAGTGAAGGGTATGAAGCTGGCAAAAAGTGTGTGGAAAGAAAAAGCTGATCCTGTGATAAACAGACTTGGAACAGTATGTTCGTATTGGAGCAGCATACGTACGACCAACTTCTTTCGAAATGAACTTCACAGAACTCTAGACACAACTGGTCAGTTAGTTAAATCACTGAAGCACACTAATTGTATGCGTACAATCGATAGAGACTTGAAACTTAGGATTATTGTCAAAATTTAAGTCATTTTCCACTCTTTAGTCCAATCAGACATATTAAGTTTTAGCATTTAGCCTATATTTATCGTGACCCGCAGCGCTTTTCTAAATATTTTCAAGTATTCCTGCTAACTTCACGTTTACAATATTAACTCGATTTATTCTTCATAGAAATTTTAGCAGTAGGCCTACTTTCTAAATTCCACTTTTAATCTATTATAAGCATGTATAAGCCATACAACAGTGGTGAATGTTCAGTATAAGACTATTCCATGCTGCCATGTCTGATAGACTGATACCGACCAAAGCTCTCTCCACAGGCAATGGCTCTTGATGCAGATCCGACCAGCACGTTATATTTATTGTCGTCTGCATATTATCCAATCACCATGTTGGTCTGGTGTTGGAGTTGCAGATCAGAAGCATAGACGGGATAAGAGAACGGTCCGACGCCAGAGCTATGAAAATTGGACCATGGCGCTGATTAGCATACTAGGCCTAATAAGTCTTCAAATTTAGTTCTCACGATTAAATTTTTTCCTTTGCTATTCTGTTGTTGTTTTGGCAAAGGTTTCAATAAAAAAAGATTGAGATATGATTGAAATTAATGGTGTATGTTTGAAGAATCTATGCTGTCTTTTAAGAACTTTAGGCTTGGCATATGTAGCCTACATGTAATTTCGTCTGTTCAATATTCAACACGCAGTTGCTTGGATTTTAGCTCAGCAGAAGATTCGTTTGGAAATTTTGCATCAATCTCAGATTCCCTTTTACGTCTACGAAGTGACTACAATGAAAGATGACATCTTTATGATCTGCAGTGAAACGGATAATATCATTGTGTACAATCGTAACAATATGGCGCGGTTGGAAGACGTCAGTCTGCCTCCAGGACCATTTCGGCTTGACATAGCAGGTTGCAACGTGTCAAACTGCGTGTATGTATTAAGACATGACGTGAATGGTTATTCAATGCTACGCATAACGAAAGACGAAGACCATCAGTTTAACATCTCACCGTGGATTAATGCTCCAATGATTTTGTCATTTCTTCCATCTATATCCGTGTCCGCCAATGGCAGCCTAATTATCCTTTCATGGCGGAAAGATGAAAATCCTGCTGAAGCAAGCATATATGACGCGAATGGTTGCTTGCTACGCAAAATAATGTTCCCAAGTATTTTGGGGTTCAGATTGATGAACAATGCGCTTCTGAAACCAAATGGAAATCTTGTGGTTTCTTTTATTAACAACGAAATAGACACAGAAACATCGGAGATTGATGTGACTGGAAATATACAAAGGATGTACCAAACATCACCAGATATTGTTGGGAGTGGCATTAACTTTGCAGATAGTACCGGTAGGTTTATGATAACAGATTGGAGAAACGGAATAAGGCTTTTAGATTCTGAGCTGAATCTCTTGGAGTTCACTGGTCCGCAACTGAATGCGAGCATGTTGCACTACAGTTCCGAGAGGAATGAGGTAGTGAGTATTTCGTCGGTTGGGAATAATAACCCCAGTGTTCTAACCATCTTCCGCTTCATAGAGGAATAGCACCACTGTAAAGAATGTTCGCGTTGAGGATAATTCGTTTTTAATGATTATGACATTTTGTGTAAAAAATAGTCGCATTACTATGAACTTATTGGCCTGTCTAGTTTATAAAAGAACTTTTATCTTTGACATCCTTAAGGTATAATTTCAAAGTTAATTTACGCAATACAATTCGGAATATCAAGAACACTAATTTTGTTGCTCGATAAGCCTGTAAACATCGCTCAATAGTTTTGTTAAATTTATGACGACACGCTAGGCTATTCCGAACCTTGTCATGTCGTTGTGGATGTGGTTTTTCGGCGCAATGTTACTTTCATAAGCCATTTTCAAGCATTTTACTAATAATTACTATTTACAAACTCTTGGACATTTAATAAAGCTGTAGAAATAAATGAGTATAATACCAACTCGATTTGCGTGTTCAAACTATTTTAATTGTAGGCCTAATGCCTAGACTATAGCCTATAGGCTATGTAAGTTGTAATTGAGTATTTTTTTTGCGTCATTAAAACAGTAAAGTACCGGTAAACCAACGAGACACACTCTCTGCTCTACATGAAGGCTTAATCAAGAGACTGTGATAATTTATGTGAAAACATTGAACAGAATCGCCTACAAGACAAAGTCTCCAGTAGGCTATCCGGATTCACGCATGAACTTTGAACCCAAGTTACAGATTTCCGTCCGCAGTCGACAGATGGCCCCACGCTCTCATCAGCGACGACAAATGACAGAGCTCGGAGTATATTTTTTATGGTCAAGTCAAGTCAAGTTTATTGCTCCCAAAGACGAAAACAGAAAGTACAGAAATTACACACTATTACTAGGTCTACATGTAGGCTAATGAGAGGAAAAGGTTGAGTCCAGCCTATTGATTGCATAGTATTAGTAGTGTATGGGAAGCAATAGCAATATACGCTTCAGTCTAACAATCGCTTCTTTGTTGTGGACGACGCAAGTTAGCCTAATCGAGAAGGTGACAGATGAACGTAGAACAGATACTTTGCGATGTATCGTGGCACTGCATTGCCTAACATAGTCAAAGTCAGTCTAAAACCTCTGAACGTCGACTTCCACCGAGACACAAAGTAATCATCCGTACAGAATATCTGAAATTTTGAAATCCACCTTATAGCAGAGCCACGCTCTGGGTTTTCTACACCGTGTGCCAAATATAGTTAAGAACAGACCTGTTGTCTGTTTGCAAACATTGCTGAGGTAAATGAAACAGACACGATTGGCACTGGCAGGTTCGCGCACGCACACTGAAGCGTACACTCAGACGCAAAAATATTTGATCCTAAGCGTCTTTAGTCCTCCATAACAGGACTTCTCGGTCGACCTTTGCGGCCAGTCCCCAACGACTTCCTTGACGGGTTCGCCGCTAAGATCGACCGTCTTCGTCGTCTACTGGCCACGCTTCTCCTCCGTTCTCCTCAACGACATCTCACTTCGATGGCTTCCGACCCATTTTGGACTCGGATCTTCGTTCAGTGTTTCATCTATAAATTTAAAATCATGTGAATTAGACCCTCTGCCTTTTTTTTATTATTAGCCACGTTCTCAATGACAATGCGTCTTTCTTTCTGTGTCTTTTTAACGGTAACTTGCTGATGGTTGCATTCCTGCCTTGCAAAAACGGGCCATAGTCTTTCCAGCACTCTGAGTCAAGAAGCCCAATCTTGGCCCTAGACCACATATCAGGAGCAGTTTCGAAGTGCTCAAAGTGTGCTTCTAAAAAGCTTATAACACAAGAACTTAGCCATGGGCGGAGTTTGGTTTCCGTTCTTGGGGGGGGCTAACCCCGAGTCTGGGCCTTTTTAGGGGGGCTAACCCCGAAAAAGGATACAATTTTCATGGTAAAAAAGTTGAATCTGGGCCTTCTTGGGGGGCTTAGCCCCCCCTAGCCCCTGATAAACTCCGCCCATGAACTTAGCATGCTGCCGACTTGAAAGACATCAGATAAAGAAATCGAACACGATAGGCTAATTGTAGACTATCCAGGAATATATTGCCAATATTATGTCAAACACATGGTTTGATACCCTTTAAAAGCGCATTCTTTCGACAGCCAGCGAGATCGAAAATAGGGCCTGGGGCCTACCTATCTTCTTCGTCGACGGAGCTGCAGAGTGCAGACGCAGGTTATGTAGCACGTACAATCACTGTAAATTCGATCTCGATTAAGAACCTACATGTATATACGAACTAATATCAACAGCTGAAAAATGAATTGAAACGACTCATGTAATCAGATGACGAAAATTAAAAAGGATTTTGAAAAACATCTGTTCGGGGTATAGGACCTACGCGGATGCAAAACGTAAGTAAGAAAGACGGTTAGGCCTACATGTATATAAGCTTATTAATGCGACTGACTGTCAGAGGAGCAATATTTTCATCGATACCGGGTACCGAGACAGGAGTAGGCTAGTCTATAATACCAGCGCTGTGATATACAGAAACTAAACCAAAGATGAGTGCGCAAGGCAGTGAAGTGTCACGTGGGTGCGCTCGTAGTTGAACGGATGAGTGAGTGAGTGAGTGAGTTAGTGAGCAAAAAAGGAGTCAGAGCCAGTGAAGGAGACGAACATGAAGAGTAAGACACGATTCCGTTGTGTGACGTCACATTATTGTTCATCCGCCATTATCTAATTCAAAGTCTCCAATATGCATTTAAAACAAGTAAAATCATAATTGAAAATTATGTCTGCTACTGTAGAATTTGCATCGTCTATATAGTAAGTGTTTTTGTTTCATCTATTGCCGATAACAAATTGCTTTTCGTGTTTTATAAGCAAAACAAATCATATCTTATTCGGTTATCAGCTTTAGATAGCCTACAGGTAAAAATATCAAATCAAATAACTTTCATAAGATTGTGGTCTTCTGCAGGTCCTATTTTAATTTCGATACGCTATGTCCAAGAAAAGAACATCTGCTGAATCCAATGATGACGAGCAGCAGAATGAAGGCTCAGACTGTAAGTTACGCAATGCAGTAGGCCTAACTGACAGTTCGCTTTACAATAATTGTTTTCTGCTTCTGTGATTCAAGTTTTCGAAACTATAGTGTCGGGGACCAAATGAACCCTAATCCTAAGAGACCCTCACGACGCCTAACCTGACCGTAACCAACACATTGCTCCACGATACTATAGTTATGCCCTGAAGTACTTTGCTTTGCAATGCTTGTTATAGCCAATCCGTCGCTCAGTCTGTTTTTCTTTGTTTATATTCGGTATCCTGCAAGCTCGCGCCAAGTTATAACCTACACGAAATGATCTGTTCTTTGAAAGGCATTGTTGCATAATGGTTCACAGTGGGATTTGGCTGGCGGAAGGAATCTTCAATCTTCTGTTTCCTTATACAGACTCATTGTCGATGTAACGTCGCGATATAATCGGTGGTTGGGCACTTCCTATAATAGGCCTAGCTTAAGCATTGGAGGCTGTATTTTTAAAGGTTTTATGCTCAGAATTAACAGATACATAAAACCGCGAAAGTGCCAATTTTCAGAATTGTTCAAATATCAATTTTACACGTTTACCTATTTAAAGTTTACGTTGCTAAAACCATGCATTAAGTCAGACTACAATAATTATTATGTCATCACTTTACCCGACATTGCGAACTTTTCAGCGTTATAACTATGCAGTCTTGTATGTAAAGTAAAGTAATGTAATGTAATCTACTTAGCCGAGAGAAAAGAGGGGGATGTGAAAGAGAATCTTGATGCCTAAAAAGCGCTCGTTTACCAGCAACAATTAGAGTTTCGATATGACCTCATGAGAAAGACAATTAAGTAACTTGGTTGAAAACAGATATTCCCGGGTAAAACTGACTTAGAATATTCTGGCACGGGTGGGCACAGTTTATCTGATTCTTCGTGTATCACGAATGAACATAGGCCTAGCTGTATATAACGACTGTCATAAATTTTGCCATTTACATAGTCACTGAGAAATTGAAGCAATGTCTAAAACGATGTCCTTTGTCGTCAACGATCAAATAATATTACTTGCTTGCTTACTTGCTAATTTCTGTTGTAGCGTTATTTCAACAAGAAAACAATGCTAAACGTGCAAAACTCGCTTCATTGAGCGACACAACGGTGAGCTGCTAGAAATAAATTCGTATGAAGCAAGTTTTCAGTTGCTGTGAAATCTGCGATCGAATTGCTTGAAAAGACTGTTGTTTGCAGGCTGCTATTTCAAATGCATTTTTTGTAAATGGCCTCAGTGGCTTTAAAACTGGACGTCAGTTCTAATGTGTCTGATTGTGTCACACCCAGCAACAACAGTGAATTATCCACAACACAGCAGTCTAAGCGACCTTGCTTTTGTCATTAACTGTTGTGGTTAGATTAAAACATGCACATGCTGGTCAGGACAGACCGGTGGAGAGAACATTGGACACAAAACGGGCTTGTCCAACAGGTTGTCCTTCATGCCTCTTACTTAACATTCTCTTCAAGCAGACAAGGCGGTCCAGCTGCTTCAAGATATAATGGTATGAAGTAGACCTGCTAGCCTGTGGAAACTGGGAGATGACACGAGACAGACTCAGACAGAGTGGCGTCGGACACCTACGGGCGTTGCGCCTATGGTTTGTGATGGTGATGATGATGGTTAGATTTAGAATATTATGCACAACGATGCATTGGAACAGAGGAAATTGGAATTGTAAATCTCTTATCAAACAAGCTTGCATGATGCACAGTAACGATTATTGTTTTTGAACTTGACATAGGCCTAAATCTATACCCATTGAACTATGCATGATTTACACGATAGGAGACATGCGTGACCCTGCTTATTAATCTCCTGGCTAACAGAATCTGGACCCGCCACATTTCCAGTTATTAAATGTTTCGTCGGGTTCGCCCTCAATGGGTTAACTGATGGTATTTATATTAGATCTGGCAAAAGTATAAGCTGGTAGACAACAGTGAATCGTGTTTGGCTTGATCAGGCGATTCGTAGATCGGATTATCGATATTTAAATGGTGTGCAGTTTGTGCTAAATAGATCGAGAAAGGCGTTTAAACATCATGCGATATTTCCCTTGCAGCTACAAGATCTACCGATGGAGCTAATTGAGTTCATCCTCATTAAAGTCGTAGCTATGGAAGTGAAGGGTACGAAGCTGGCGAAAAGTGTGTGGAAAGAAAAAGCGGATCTTGTGATAAACAGACTTGGAACAGTATGTTCGTATTGGAGCAGCATACTTACGACCAACTACTTTCGAAATGAACTTCACAGAACTCTAGAAACAACTGGTCAGTTAGTTCAATTACAGAATTAGGCTAGACTAATTTTATACGCACAGCTTGTACGCCCTAAGCCAGCTTTGAGAATATGTAGTGTTATCGGCTTCATTTTTGTGCCTCAGCATATGAGGTTGTGGGAACTCCGCCACTGGTTGCACTCTGCTAGTGCCAGTCCCAAGTGGGCCAAGCCTGGATAAAGGAGAAGGGTGACACTAATTATATTTATGGCAGTATCGTTAAACATCAGCAAGCCTATGAAGATGTGGTGAGTCCTCTCCTTTGCCGTCTCATCTTTCCAACGACAGTGTTCGGTCGTTGTGCTCATCATAGCCTAGTTTCTTATGGAAAACAATGAGGCAGAAATCTCAACACAAATTTCAGCTCTAGCCGGTATTTGAATGCTTTCATTTCTCGAAAAATAGCCTCATAAAAAGGCTGTGTAGTGTGTAAACTAACTTCGTTCATAATTCTTCATCATCATCAATATCCTTAGGCTCAATGCCCGTAGGAGTCCGATGCCACTCTCTGTCTGAGTCTGTCTCGTGCCATGTTGCCCAGCTTCAACCGGTCCGGTCAGCAGGTCTGCTCCATACCATTAACATCTTGGAGCATCTAGACCACCTTGTCTGATTGAAGAGAATCGTGAAAAAGAGGCACGAAGGACAACGTGGGTCAATGCCCGTTGTGTCCCACGCTCTCTCCCCGGACCCTCTCCATCAGTCTGTCCTGACCGGCCTGTGCATGTATGCTTCACATCATGACACCTTGAAGCATCTGGGTAGCTATGTTACTTGTGTCGTGGTTTTGGCGGATTACAATCGTCTTCGTTTTTCACTGCCAGTGTATCGCCACCCATCTGGCAGACCTTCCTCCTTTTGTCCGGGCTTAGGACCGGCACAGGGACGTTGTTGGTTCCCTGTGGCAGAGGATGGATGCAGTTTAACGTCATGCCCAGGACTAATGACTACCCGGTACTGAGAGTAGGCCTATACTCTAATTCATAATTAACGTTGGACTTTATTTCGGCTCATAGATCAGTCATCCTTTATAAATTCGGGCGGTACCGTGCGGCATCATCAAAGTGCGGAATTTGTCGCTCTCAGATCTTGTGGACAATTTTGTAGAGCCGTTACGTGCTCACCTCCCTTCTTTAGCAATAGCCTTAACTTTAGAAAAAACGTAGTACGACGTAATTTGCTTATTGCCCATACCTATCTGTTCTCTTCATTCCGAATAAATACTAGATCCTAAAAAGAAACTTGATCCAGATAAAACGCTTCAGAAATGGAAGCTGGATGAAGGTTTTATAGATCTTAAATAGAAGATGGATGAATGATAAAACGCTTAAGAAATGGAAGCTGGATGAATGTTTTATATATCTGAAATAGTTGTCCGTGTCGTCTATAGCTGTATATTATATTTTAGCTCCGGAGACGACTCGTTTGGAAATTTTGCGTCAGTCTCAGATTCCCTTTTACGTCTGTGAAGTGACCTCAATGAAAGATGAAATGTTTATGATCTGCAGAGAAATGAATTGTAAGCATATTGTTGTGTACAATCGAAACAATATGGCGCGGTTGAAAGATGTCTCTCCGCCTCCAGGAGAAATTCCCCTGGACATAGCAGGTTGCAGCGTGTCAAACTGCGTGTATGTTTTTAGCCATGACGTACATGTAAATGGTTATTCAATATTACGCATAACGAAAGACGAAGACCATCAGTTTAACATTTCATCGTGGATTAATATTCCAAATCGGCCATTTGTTCCATCTATATCCGTATCCGCCAATGGCAGCCTAATAATCCTTTTATGGTGTCGGGGAGAGAGTCGTCCAGAAGCAAGCATATATGACGCGAATGGCCTCTTGCAACACACAATAATGCTCCGATGTGTTTGTGGGTTAAATTTGTGGAGCAATGCACTTCTCAAGTCAAATGGAAATCTTGTATTTCTTTCTTTTAACAACCGGTACAACACAGAATTGACGGAGATCGATGCGACTGGGATCGTTGAAAGGAAATACAAGTCATCTCTTGGTTTTCAGAGTAGAATTTGTTTTGCTGATATGTCCGGTAGGTTTGTGATCATTGAGCGGAACAACAGAGTCAGGCTGTTAGATTCTGAGTTGAATCTCTTGGATTTCACTGGTCCACAGCTGACTGGAAGCAGGTTGCACTACAATTTCGAAAGGAATGAGGTAGTGAGTGTTTCGTTGGTTGGGTACAACACCAGTGCTTTAACCATCTTCCGCTTCACAGAGGAATAACACCACTGAAAAGGATGTTCACGTTGAGGACAATTCGCATTAAATAATTTCGATATCCTATGTAAAAAAATTAGTCGCATTGTTATTAACTTATTTAGATATATAGGCCTGCCTAGTTTATTAAAAGAACTTTTGTCTTTGAGATCCCAGAGATATAATTTCAGAATTTTTTTGCACAATTCTGGGTATCAAGAATACTATTTTCGTTACCAAATACGCTTCATTTTGAGAAAATATGTTCTTTACTACGGTGTACTCTTGATGAAGGGTAGGCCTGCGTGGTGCGCTAAGCCCAGCGTTGGGTTAATGGTTTTCGTTAACGTATAGTAGAGTATACTCTCGGTACCGGGTAGTCATTATTAAGCATTTTAATTCAGTAGGCCTAATTTACAGTATCTTGGACATTTAATAAAGCTGTTGAAATAAATGAGTATAATGTCAAATCGATCTACGTGTTCAAAGTAATTGTAGGCTAATTGCCATTGGATATTTGTTTAGCGTCACTCAAAAGCACCAAGCCCATATCGACTAGGGGTCTGGGGAGCCTCTTAGGATCTTCCAGCGGGGTCAGGGGCACAGCCCCAGAAACAAGCGCGTTTTTAGCTGCGTTGACATTAACTGGAGCACATTTCAGGCTCTTGTTTTTCAGCTTTTATGAACGATAAACTCATGAATACTTCAAGAAGTTGTTTTGCTGAGCCGCAGACTACATGCTAACAGAGTACAAGGTTTATTAAGAATAAATAGGTTTCGTCTTTGCCACAACCACAAAACTTTACAGTTTCCAACACGATTTGTAAAGAGTAGCCTATATTCCCTATAATACCAAGTTTATAAGTAGTTTAGTCTAGGTTTTTTTTAAATACAGAGTGAGCAGTGGTAGAGATTTATCGTCTTTTGCTTCGTCAATAAAACGAAACATTCTGCTGTTCTGGCCAACCATGCCGAGTTAAGCCGATCTCAGTTAAGCGGTCGTGAAGTTCGAAACTTTCGATTACGAACACCCCTCAAAGTTGCATCACCACATTTTAACTTCATTGCTAATGGAGCCTCGTCAATGAAGAAACTTCTGCTGAGGAAGCGTCTGATGACTTTTATACAGCAATAATGATGATGCGCTGAACCGTTTCGTTCCTTTTAAAACAATGACTACAAAAAGAAAGGTCTTATATGAATCCCAAGCAGGGCTGAAAGTGAACCTAGTCTGTACGGGTCTGCAGCAGCAGAATTAATAATTTATGATACAGCTGAAGATGACTAAAATAATGGCTGTAAGATCTATGTAGCCTAAATCAGTTAGATCTATATTCTCGTTGCCCAAAAGCGCAAAAAACTCTATAAACAGTTGCAATAATAGTCAACTTCTCCATTAAATGGTAGGCCTAATATAGGCCTAAAACTATTAAACATATTGCAGTAAATGTAATAATCTGGTCGTAAATACGGATTAATAATAAATCAGGGGAAGACAAAGGTCATGGCAACCGACACGACGACACTGAACATCTACATAGAAGGAAACATGTTGCAGCAGATAGAACATATACACCGTGGTTCAAAAAAAGTAAGCCAAATTGTTTTGCGCATATCTCTAATACCTGATGACATATCAAGCTAAAATTTTCTAAATATTTAGAGAAGTGGACCAAGAATATGATTCCAAAATTTCATGAGATAAAGTTGAACGGATAAAAAGATATGAATATTTAAACTTCATATACCGAAATTGCAGTTTACAAGCAATTTTTCTGTCAGATTCAATAAAAAGTAAGCCAAGCTTTTTTTCTTGCATCTCTGATGTCTGATGAGTAATCATAAAAACCTTTTACCAATATTTAGGGAATTGAACCAGGAATAGGATTCCAAAATATCATGTCATAAATTTGAAGGGATAGAAAGATATGGATATTTCAATTTCATCACCCGAAATTTCGGTTTTCAACAAGTCTGTTATGGCGTCCGTTGCGGTTTCGACGCTTGGTCGTTCCCATTTAGTCTTCATTGATCCTGGAGTAAAACTTAATAGAGCCTATTATTGCGATGTTCTGTTGTCACAACATCTTCTATTTGTAATCAGAAATCTAGTCCCAGAAGACAGCTTTGTTTTTCAACAGAACAGCGCCAACCCACAGAACCAAGGAAACCATCGAAATGCTGACAAGAGAATCGCTAGGCTTAGTTTCTCCCACATTATGACCACCGAACAGCTCATATTTGAATCCTGTCGACTATAAAAATGTGAAACGTGATGCAAGACCGAGCCTACCAGACAACAATTTATGATATAAACGATCTGAAGCAACGCTTGTTGGAAGTGTGGGATGGCCTGGACCAGAGGATAATCGACGTTGCTGTTGCCATTGCAATGGCGCCAGCGCCTCCAGGCTTGCGTGCAAGTAGGAGGAGGACATTTTGAGCATATTATTTAGTTAAATTATCAAACCATACTGTTGGGGTCATATTGTTAGTTCAATTCTCTACATATCTGGAAAACTTTAGAATGATTAATCATCAGACATTGGAGATAATAAGGAAACATTTTATCGAATCTGACAGAAAATTGCTTGTAAACTGCAATTTCGGTATATGAAGTTTAAATATTCATATCTTTTTATCCGTTCAACTTTATTTCATGAAATTTTGGAATCATATTCTTGGTCCACTTCTCTAAATATTTGGAAAATTTTAGCTTGATATGTCATCAGGTGTTAGAGATATATGGAAAACAATTTGGCTTACGTTTTTTGAACCACGGTGTACAATACTTGGGGGCTACAATCACGGCAGATGGTGGAAGTGAGGAGGATATTAGAACACGCGTGGGAATGGCGAAAAAGGTATTATCCGGATTGGGCACTATATGGAAGAACAAAGGAATCACCACACAGACAAAGCTCAGATTGTTGAGAACTCTGGTATGGCCAATAGCAACATACGGGGCAGAAGCTTGGACATATAGAAAGAGCGAACAGAAAAGATTAAAGTCCTTTGAAACAACATCATACAGAAGAATGCTGAGAATACCATGGACAGCGAAGAAGAGGAACGAGGAGGTACTGAGAGAAGTGGGTGGAGAACAACTCTGGAGTGCAATTGTCAAAAGGAAGTTGCAGTATTTCGGCCATATAGTGAGGAAAACATCAAACTGCCTCGAAAAAGACGTGATAACCGGTGAAACTGAAAGAGCAAGGGGTAGAGGTAGACCAAGAAGAATGTGGATGGACGATGTGAAGGAATGGACGGGATTGTCGATGGAGCAGGTGGTACGAGCAGCACAGCAGAAAGATCTCTGGAGAAGAACTGTCCATGATGCCGCCAATGTTCGGAGTATCGAATAAGGCACCGACGACGACGACGACGACGTAATAATCTCAACTTTCCGCCAGCCGACCAGAAGTCGTTCAATGACCTCTGTGGTCATGCTGATTCCCCCTTTTCTCTGCTTTACTTTGCAATTGAAGCCATGTTTTAGGTCCTCTATTACCCCCCCCCCCCCCCCCATTAAGAATGTTTCTTACTCACTCCGTCCTCGTTCTCACAACCGTGAGATTCCTCATGCTGACGCATTAACTAGATGTGGTTTTATAACACGGGTGCTATTCAAGTGACCTTTATTTTTACTATAGTTTATCCTTTCTCTCCCAAATGGTTCCATAGATGTATGTTAGTTTTTTTTTAGTTGTATAGGCCTACTATGATTATATAAAATTGCACATTTTGATTTTTGTATGAATGTACACGCTATGTTCTGTTCTCATATAATGTTCCCGCAGTGCGTTTGCAGGCGGTTCAATAAAGCATATAATTACTTACTTACTTACTTACTTACTTACTTACTTACACTTACTTACTTACTTACTTACTTAGTAGCCTATGCTTATAGATAATTAAATATATTATAGCAACGGTTCAATAATAAAACTTTTACTCGCTTTAGCATCGCGGCCATTGTTTGACGTCACAATATAATAGGCTATATATAACATGTTTTCAGACGCCATTATCAGCCTAAGACAGGCACCATTTGCAATAAAAAATTTCAGTTTAATTAATTAATTAGCTTTTGAATCAACTTCTGTATAACTTTCGTCGTGATCGGTTTGCGTTTCGATTTGCTCAGCATAAGCCGCCTATACCACAAGCGTTTGATGTTTCTTGCTCATAGATAATCTTGCAACAAGAGTCGATATTAAAATCGTATTATTCTTAGGACTGTTAACCACTCTACCATGCCGAAGAAACGAAAATCAACTGAATCCGAAAACGATGGACAAACCACTGGAGGTTCGGAATGTAATTAAGTTAATTGATATAAAACAATTTGATACTATAGTTTACCATGGGCGCCCGCAGAAATTTTTGCAGGAGGGGCCAAAAAAATGTTTGGTCACGGTTAAATTATTCAGTGGTGAAAGCACAAAAATACAGCGCTGGAAATTAAGAAAACGGGTATTTTTCAAAGAGGTTTCTTAATGCAAATTTTTAAGTTTAATTTTGCGCATTATTTTAATATGAATAGTTTCCTGAGTGCGAAAAAGTTGTTAAAAATCCAAAAGAAGATGCTAAAAGTAGGTTCATGAAGGGCAGTATATGTATTTTTTTCTATAGAAATTTGTAAACGTAAATTGATGACTTTCACTATGTTTCTCATTCGTATCGTTAGTGTTTTAATGCGAGGAAATTTGTTAAAAGCCCAAAAATAGTAGTTAGAAAAATAGGTGTCACTTTTCCAGGGGGGAAGTGCCTCCTTGCCCCTATGTGCGGGCGCCCATGTAGCTTATGCCTTATGATTATTGCTTTTATTTTATATTTTGGTTAGCCTGAATAAATCAGATTATAGGCCTACGATGAAATCAATATTATGATCTACGCATTAGGACCCATAACCTGACTTTTCCGCGTTCTAACAGTAGGCCTAATCGTCGAAACTATTATAGTATTTTGTTCCGCTAGAGTCCTATTTAAAATTTAAAATCCATAATTTGTATTATACTAGCCAGGTACAAATGGGGGGGTGCTCGGGAAATTTCGGGTTTTTCGCCCACCTAGTCCCCGGGTCATGGGTAGGACGGGTTACTAGACCCTGATGAACCTCTGTCTAGCTGAAAGGTTTTATGTCAATAGATGCGAAGCTGGCGAAACCGGCGTTGACCGGGAAACTTCGGTTTTGTCTCCCCACTTAATTTGCCCCAAGTTTGTTTATACAATTCAAACTGTTCATAATGTTGCAACGTTTTTTAGAGACATTGTGCAATATTTACTATTATAATTATGCGTTGTTGTGAGTTGTGACTAGTCTTGCTATCATATTGTTCGTGCGTATATTGTGCACTTTTGAGGATTGTTTGCTCTATTATTCTGCTTCTAGCACTCTCGCAAGAGGAAGACAATTCTAAACGTGGACGACTTGACTTACTGAGTGACACAACGGTAAGCGACAATTAGACTGTAATTCCAAATAATTCTTTGTATATAAACATTGTGAATCACTCGGGCAGTGTGACTTTCTAGTCTGAGAGTGGCCATGCTTTTCTATAGTTTTTATTTTGAGACACAGTGGCATTTAAAATCGAAATCAAAGAATCATTTTGTGTCCGAATGCGTTACAAAACGTGATGCTGCTTAATAATGCCAATAATAATTCAAGAACTGACAACGTACGTTCGATATTGATTGCTTTCCTCATAATCCTAGCTGTTAAATTTGTGAATAAGCAGACTAATTAGGTTAGAATCGTCTGTGAAGTTAGAAGTTCTGAACTGCGTTCATGTTGTCCACGCCTTTTAGGGCAGTTTAAACGCCCAATTTAAGTCGACAAGAAAGTGCGCTCGGTATCTTTTGCAGTAATTTGTACGACTCTCCTTTAAAATTCTTCGACTTGTTTTATATTATCAATCAATCAATCAATATATCAATCAATATATCAACCAATCAACCAATCAATTAGTCAATTAATCCAGCACCTTTTATTCATCACTGCACACTGCGATAGTACAAGCACGCAGTTTACAAAGTATGCAGGTTATCAATAGGTAAACTCAAAAGATCATTATTTTCTCGGGTTGCCCTGTGTACATCAGCTATTAACCCATTATTACACATTGATGATCGCGTTACCACTAAGTCTTAATAACACATCTTCAGACAGTCCTATTATAAAGTGTCAACAGTTTATGCTTGTACTGAACAATTCTTAAGAGGTATGCTAAATTTACAGTGATAGTTTTAAAATGTTACTTATAATAGTTGCAAGATCTACCGCTGGAGATACTGGAATATATCCTCTTTAAAGCCGTTGCTTTGGAAGTGAAGGATTTGAAGTTGGCCAAGGCCGTCTGGAGTGACAAAGCTGATCTGGCGATAGACCGATTAAGAACCGTCAGCCCGCAGTGGAGCAATCTCCTTACGACCAACTTCTTCCGAAATGAACTTCACAGAATTCTAGACGGCACTGGTTGGTTTACGAAATTGAAGATCTGTATTACGCTATAATTAAATAAGCTTTAGTGTTGCTCACGACATAATATGGATTCCTGGTATATAAAATTGATATCAATGCGTCAGGACTTTTAATTAAGGCGAAACTGAGGGAGCTATGAACAAGCTGGTTCTATGCGCTTATTATTCAAATTGGGCAATAGAATTTGTCGAGATTATTATAATAATATTATTAATTACGATTGGTCGGCTGAACAGCTGCATAACTCGCTGTCTACTGTCCCATCTGATGACCAGAGTGCTCCCCAATTGATGACCAGAGTGCTCCCCAATTGATGGCCAGAGTGCTCCCCAATTGATGACCAGAGTGCTCCCCAATTGATGACCAGAGTGCTCCCCAATTGATGACCAGAGTGCTCCCCAATTGATGACCAGAGTGATCCCCAATTGAGGACCAGAGTGCTCCCCCAATTGATGACCAGATTGTTCTCTGTTGCTCAATTTGTTGGATATGCAGAAGGGAGCAGAAATCTTAAGCTAATTATTTTCCGGCTGAAATTTATCCTCGCCTCTCTACATTACTGACAATAATTACTTCCCGGTTGAAATTAATTTTATCCTCGCATCTTTACTGACAATCCGGTGCCGTAATATTTAGAACTGGTGTTATAGCCTGATGCACACGTCTGCTGCAATCGC
Source organism: Lumbricus rubellus (assembly GCA_945859605.1). Taxonomy (NCBI): domain Eukaryota; kingdom Metazoa; phylum Annelida; class Clitellata; order Crassiclitellata; family Lumbricidae; genus Lumbricus; species Lumbricus rubellus. Next base: position 20,672,026 of record OX243815.1, on the reverse strand, counting down.
CGTACGAGCAATTCACTTTGAAAGGTTTTGACGGGTTTATACAGCTCATACTTGTTCACGCCAGCAGGTCAGGTCTGCGTGCGTGCCTACGAGCACCATTCAATTCAAACTGACCAGTTCGCAGTTCGATTGCGTGATACAAGAGGTAGTGACCGATTAAGTTATTTGTGCAGGTATAGGCCTACTGCACTGTCAATTTTTCAATTAGTCGTTAAAGAAATGTATATATTTTGTTTTTTATATCTCACATTATTTTCGAGAATATTTGTTTTACATTGAATAGGCTATAATGTTATTTTTCTGCTGAATGAATAACCGAAGTACTTTTTTCAGGCCAGAAGTTTCATTTCGAAATTCTATACTCGTCTACCATCACGTTTGAAGTCGGCGCTTTAACTTCACTTGGGGATGACATATTTCTGCTTTACGAATATACAGCCAATCGTTATAAAGAGAACTATTTAATCAACGTCTACAACCGCAACAACATGGAAGAAGTGAAGCAAGTCATTCCGCTGCCTGGCAAAGATCCAAGGGCCATGATAGGCTGCAATGTGTTCAACTGCGTCTATGTATCCCTAGACCAGAGAAACCCCGACTCACTTTCCATCTTGCGCATTACGAAAGATGAAGAACATGATCAGTATGGCATATCGCCATGGGAAAGTGATCACAGGCGCTCAGTCACTATATTGTCCGTCACCGCCAATGGTAGCCTGATGATCCTTGATGGGTACATCCGTGCAATAAGCATATACAATGCGAATGGCTCTCTACAGCATGAAGTTATGTTTTCCTCAGATTTAGATGTGTGCGACTATGTACACCAAGGCCTACTTCAGAAATCAAATGGAAACATGGTGCTGGCGTACGTCAGTGACGTAAACTATCTGACGAAATTACTGGAGATCGATATGAGTGGGAGCGTTGTGCGCCAATTCGAATCAGCATACAATGAAGAGAGTTATGTCACTTTTGCAGACAGCCACGATCGTATTATGATATCTTCACCGTCCGAAGAATTCGAGCTAGTGGATGCTGAGTTTAATCTCCTTGGTGTTTTTAGTCTGCAGCAGGACGTGGGAAAGGACGTTTGGCTATTTGACTGGCATTTCGACAGAGAGAGGAATGAGATTGTGCGTATTCATTATGACCGGATTCAAATGACAAATCATTTGACTAAGTACCGGTTGACAGAAGAATGAATCACTTGATATCAGCGATTGGGACAATAATAGGTTAGAATAATATTAAAACAATTGTTGTATTAAATAATCTCGATACCTCTTGGAATGTAGCTGTCATGGCTACTATTGTCTGCAGTTTAAATAACGTTTTGAGTAAAATATGTATGCATGTGATTTACAATGAGAATTCGTTTATATATCTCAATCGGTGAATCGATTTTGAATCTATCAATTTTCAATCAATTTAGTTTATTTTCGGAGACTATTATAATTATGTGGTGTAACTGTGTAAGAAGACTTATGCGATAACTTATTTGCCTGCATTGACAATAACTCGTTCATATAATATATCAATCTTTGTCGTTATTAATGTCGGAGATGTCTACACGTGTCTTTACAAATCACTATTTCTTGTAACCTGGATTTTGGCTTAATAAATTCAGTTCTTGCCGCAATTGACTTGATGTCGTAAAAAGACAATGCGCTAGATCTATGTAAGTAGCTTACGCATGGTTCTCCAGTCCCAAAAATTTACCCTCGGAATTTTAATGACGCTTTTTATTTATGGGATTTGGCGATACTTCTGCATCGCTTCTCCTTTGAATTACACCGTCTACAATAGGTCTTGTTTCTATTCCCAAAATGAACATCTATGTAGTAGATCTGTATCAGAATCAGAGTGACGTCACTATAGGTCAATAAAGGGTTGAAATGAAAGTGAGCCGGGTCTGTCCGGATCTGATTTTGTGGCTTTCTGTTGCCAGGTCTCGGCCGGGTCGCTTGTTTAAAAATTTAGAAAAAATGAGTTAAATTTTAATTTATTTGGGCCAATGACTAAACAAAATCGTCAGGAAATTTATGGGGTCAACGGTGTCGGCTTCTCCGCCAAAGTCAGACTAGGAGACTTTTCCAAACCACTTTCAGCCCTGCTCCTTACTTCTACTTCGACGCAGATATAGGGCCTACGCTTCTCCGCCAGCGTCGATTAGAGGAAGCTTGGAAGCGGACGCCGTTGCCGCCAGGATTAACGAATGCTTCGTCAAAGCCAACTCTGTCTCCTTCCAGGAAATCGAACGTGGCTCCCGATGGCTTTGAGCCGAAGTCAGACGGCTCCGTTGTGGTGATGATGTCTGTCCTGCCATGATGACGTTACGAGTGATATGCTTAACCGACTCTACCATGCAAGCTGTGTCGACTGATCTAGGCTATAGCAAGGCTGTTTCTAAGGAATATTTAGAAATGCACAACTCCTTCTTTCCTTTCCCATCATTCGTGGTAAATTACTTCCAATCGGAGGACAATGACATTTTTGCTAGATTTAACTGTACAGAAGTGCTTCTACAACTGCACATTTTGTGTACAACTGCACGTTGAAAAGCCCTGGGCTATAATGAGCCATTGCTTAAGCTAACTGTTAATCCTGAATACCAGTGGATATTGATTGATGAATACGGTGTGTTCAGAATGTGGTCGGGGATCCTCTATTGGCCCGACAGTATTCCTGCTTGGTTTATGTCCACTAAATATCTCACCTTCTTTCTGTTCCTGTTACTCAACTGCTCTCTGGTTTCCTCTTACAAACCGAACGTGAGACGCTCTCTGTTCTATTCATTAAGAAATGCAGATCGTCACTTACGAAAGTAAATATTCACAGAAAACAATACAAGTCTCTTTATCGTCAACTTCCACAGAGACAAAAAAACCATCCGCACAAAGCAACTGATTATATGGCGAAAGCATTGACCAAACAGACAAATCTATTGACATTTAATTTTTAAAAATCCAATTTTCAGAAACCAAGAACTCGAACATCGAACTAAAACGATCAATGGAATGCATCACAGAAAAGTTAGCATTCGAAACTACATGAATAAATTCTAATTTCAATTTCCTACGCTGAAGGTTGAATGAATGAAGGCAACTTATCTCAACTACTAAAATCCTCTTCGTCGTTCTCTGTCCTACGCACGTGTAGTGAGTCCACACCGTCGATGGTCCACACTATCATATACTATATAGGCCTATGGGTGACTCGTTTTTTGCCATCATACTGGTAAGTCGCTCCAAGTTCGTAGATCGTCTCGTCTAAGTCGTAGGCCTATGCTTGGTCATGGACTAAAACAGTACTAAAAAGTCAAGTTCTCTTACCTACAAATGTACGTGATGTGTTGGCAGATCTTAGCCAGGTCTAAGCTAGTTCAGAGACGGTAACTGTGTAGGCCTACTAGTGTAGGGACCGTGTGCAAGTCCATCACTCATACGCCTACATGTATATTATTGTATATTATTGTATATTATTGTGTATTATTGTATATTATTGTATATTATTGCTCAGTGTCAACGATTTAATAACAGCGCTTCATAAATGCATAATAATATAAAAATAATGTTCAATGTGGATAAAAAATACATTGTATATAAACATTAAGATAATAATATATTCTTGTAATATTTATAACTTATTAAGAAAGGCTTAAAATAATCGTATCAACCATTCAATTATTGACGTCACAACAGGCCTATAAATACCATTTCCGGACGCCATTATCCACTTCAATGTTTCGACTATAACACATACAATGGCAGTAGCCTATAATTCTGATTAGCTTGTTTACTTCTGGAGAATTTACAACGTCTGTCGTAAGTGTTTTTGATTTTCTTTTTCAATAGCACTTGCATTGATTAAACCCTTTCAGGAGGGGTTATTTTAAGGAAATTTCTCAACTGCACATAATTATCAGAATAGCATCCTACATCGGGTAGATTGGTCATTATTGAGACTAAGGTCTAATTCTTCTGCTTCTTCTTTTTTTTATATTATTATTATTATTATTTATCATTATTAAGTTATTATTATTATTATTTTATTATTAATAATATTATTATCATTATCATGATAATGTAACTTCAAAGAGCAGTGTTTAATCTAGTCCCCCTCCGCTGGGGGGAAAATCAGGTTTCTGGGGGGGGCAGACAATCGAGTGTCCGAAAGACTCTCGTGAGGCGCGTAGCGCCTAGACTGGTAGGGGGAGGAGTATGGGGAGGGAATGTGCCCTTCCCCACCCGAAACCTTTTGAATTCCCGCAATGGTAGCATTTTAAGGTGTCATCTTAACAAAATACCTCTACTTTTTCAGAGCCTTATGAGAAACATTTTGAATTTCCACATTGGAATGGTAGCATTTTAAGGTCTCATTTTAACAAAATACCTCTACTTTTTCAGAGCCGCATCAAAAACGTTTTGAATTTCCACATTGCAATGGTAGAATTTTAAGGTGTCATCTTAACAAAATACCTCTACTTTTACAGAGCCTTATGAGAAAACTTTTTGAATTTCCACATTGGAATGGTAGCATTTTAAGGTCTCATTTTAACAAAATACCTCTACTTTTTCAGAGCCTCATCAGAAACGTTTTGAATTTCCACATTGCAATGGTAGCATTTTTAGGTGTCATCTTAACAAAATACCTCTACGTTTCAGAGCCTCATGAGAAACTTATTGAATTTCCACATTGCAATGGTAGCATTTTAAGGTGTCATCTTAACAAAATACCTCTACTTTTTCAGAGCCTCATGAGAAACTTATTGAATTTCCACATTGCAATCGTAGCATTTTAAGGTGTCATTTTAATAAAATACCTCTACTTTTTCAGAGCCTAATCAGAAACGTTTTGAATTTCCACATTGCAATGGTAGCATTTTAAGGTGTCATCTTAACAAAATACCTCTACTTTTTCAGAGCCTCTTCAGAAATTTTTTGAATTTCCACATTGCAATGGTAGCATTTTAAGGTGTCATCTTAACGAAAATAATACCTCTACTTTTTCAGATCCTCATCAGAAACTTTTTGAATTTCCACATTGAAATGGTAGAATTTTAAGGTGTCATTTTAATAAAATACCTCTACTTTTTCAGAGCCTGTTCAGAAATTTTTTGAATTTCCACATTGCAATGGTAGCATTTTAAGGTGTCATCTTAACGAAAATAATACCTCTACTTTTTCAGATCCTCATCAGAAACTTTTTGAATTTCCACATTGCAATGGTAGAATTTTAAGGTGTCATTTTAATAAAAATACCTGTAATTTTTCAGAGCCTCATGAGAAACTTTTTGATTTTCCACATTGGAATGGTAGCATTTTAAGGTCTCATTTTAACAAAATACCTCTACTTTTTCAGAGCCTCATCAGAAACTTTTTTGAATTTCCACATTGCAATGGTAGCATTTTAAGGTGTCATCTTAACAAAATACCTCTACGTTTCAGAGCCTCATGAGAAACTTATTGAATTTCCACATTGCAATGGTAGCATTTTAAGGTGTCATCTTAACAAAATACCTCTACTTTTTCAGAGCCTCATGAGAAACTTATTGAATTTCCACATTGCAATCGTAGCATTTTAAGGTGTCATTTTAATAAAATACCTCTACTTTTTCAGAGCCTCATCAGAAACGTTTTGAATTTCCACATTGCAATGGTAGCATTTTAAGGTGTCATCTTAACAAAATACCTCTACTTTTCAGAGCCTCATGAGAAACTTTTTGAATTTCCACATTGCAATGGTAGCATTTTAAGGTATCATCTTAACAAAAATAATACCTCTACTTTTTCAGAGCCTCATCAGAAACTTTTTGAATTTCCACATTGAAATGGTAGAATTTTAAGGTGTCAATTTAATAAAATACCTCTACTTTTTCAGAGCCTCTTCAGAAATTTTTTGAATTTCCACATTGCAATGGTAGCATTTTAAGGTGTCATCTTAACGAAAATAATACCTCTACTTTTTCAGATCCTCATCAGAAACTTTTTGAATTTCCACATTGCAATGGTAGAATTTTAAGGTGTCATTTTAATAAAATACCTCTACTTTTTCAGAGCCTCATGAGAAACTTTTTGATTTTCCACATTGCAATGGCAGCATTTTATGGTGTCATCTTAACAAAATGCCTGTAATTGTTCAGAGCCTCATCAGAAACTTTTTTGAATTTCCACATTGCAATGGCAGCATTTTAAGGTGTCATCTTAACAAAATTCCTGTACTTGTTCAGAGCCTCATCAGAAACTTTTTGAATTTCCACATTGCAATGGCAGCATTTTATGGTGTCATCTTAACAAAATACCTGTACTTTTCAGTGCTTATAAGTGTGGGCTAAGACTTCAGCAACACTTAATAAATATAGAAATTTAAAGTTAAATTCACGGCAGAAATGTCTTATAATCTTATTTGTTACAATCGGTTTAATTAAAATATATTAGCTACGTACATTGCTTATGCGATTGTGTGTAAAAAAGTAACTGCACAAAACCTGATTTTCAACTGCACAAATTCGTTTTCCAACTACACACTTTGTGTCCAGCTGCACGTTAAAATAACCCCTGCCTTTCAGTGTCTATCTAGGCCCACAACAGATTGGTTTTCTTGCCTTTTTCTCGCATAGCAAAGCGTCTTATAAATTGCTTTAACCAACATTTATACCGAGCTCGTAATAATATCAAACAAAATTACACAATGTCGATTGTGGTTTGTTTTTCTGCAGGTCCTATTTCATCCGTTACGCCATGTCCAAGAAAAGAACATCTGCTGAATCCAATGATGACGAGCAGCAGAATGAAGGCTCAGACTGTAAGCTAATTATGCAATGTACATTGTAGGCTAATAGGCCTACTTTGTAGATTCTTACAGTCCATTTTACAATAATTTTTAGCTGCTTCTGTGACACAAGTTCTTTACTACTGAGTAGAACAGAAAGACACTGAGAGAGGAACTAGAGAGAGAGAGAGAGAGAGAGAGAGAGAGAGAGAGAGAGAGAGAGAGAGAGAGAGAGAGAGAGAGAGAGAGAGAGAGAGAGAGAGAGAGAGAGAGAGAGAGAGAAAGAGACAGAGACAGACAGACAGACAGAGAGAGAGACAGAGACCGAGACAGAGACAGAGACAGAGACAGAGACAGCGACAGACAGACAGACAGACAGACAGAGACAGAGAAAGCGACAGAGAGCGAGAGAGACAGAGAGAAAAAGACAGATAGCCAAAGACGGTAAGAGACAGGAAAGTGACAGACAGAGACAGACAGACAGACAGAGACAGCTAGGCAGAGAGAGACAGAGTGATATAGAGACAAAGTGAGAAAGGAGAACAGACGCAGACACAGAGACAGACACAGAGGCAGAGACAGAGAAAAGGACAGGAAGTCAGACAGAAAGACAGATAAAGGGACAGACATAGAGAGACAAACAAAAAGAGAGATAGAGAGACACAGAGTGAGACAGAGACAGAGTGAGAGAAGAGACACACATAGAGAGAAACAGAGACAGAGACACAGACAGTGAGTCAGAGACAGAGAGCCTTAGAGACAGAGACTGAGACAGAGAGACAGAGAAAGATTAGAGTGAGACAGAGACAGACAGACATATAGAGAGACAGACAGACAGAGAGAAACAGAGAGAGAGAAAGAGAGAGAGTAAAAATAGAAGAAGACATGGAAAGAGAAAGATAAAGAGAGACACAGAGACGGAGATAAAGAGAGATAGGAAAGATGGTAAGAAAAATGAGTTCCAATATCTTGATCCAAAAACAGAGTGCGTTCGTTCACAAGACACAGTTCTTGTTTTGGATACAAGATAATTAACGTCCTAGTAGAACAATGAGACGTTTGGAGCGTAAAGACTGATTTTGTATATTCCGATATACATGTAGGCCTGCAAGGGTATTGGGTTTGCGTGGGTCTACATAAATTAGATTTCCACGTGTATCATAAACGAATATAATTTTATATATATAATTATGACGACTTGCATAACTTAAGATATTTACACGGTCTGTGAGATAGACGGTCGAATAGAAGCAACGCCTACAAAGATATCTTTTGTTTCTCACTTACCGTACTTTTGTAGCATTATTCCAACAAGAAAACGATGCTAAACGTGCAAAACTCGCCTCATTGAGCGACACAACGGTGGGTGCATACCATACATGTATATTTGCATGTCCCAGGTTTTCGTAGGCTGTGAACTTTGTGAATTACTTTAACAGTATGGTGAACTACTAGTAGGCTACGGTCTACAGGCTGATTGATATTTCAAATGCCTTTTTGCCGAGTCAAAATCCTACTAGAATTTTTAGTGTTGGTATTTCTACTATAGAGTGTTAACGTAAGCTGATAATAGTTAAAGGTGAAGCGCATTTTTTGGCTTGCTTAGACGTTAACAAATCAGACTATTAATCTTTCAACGCTGTGTAGTCTGTGCTGTAAAAATCTAGACTCTAGAGTCTAGAGAATCATTTAAATATATATGCGATATTTTTCTTGTAGCTACAAGATCTGCCGATGGAGCTAATTGAGTTCATCCTCATTAAAGTCATAGCTGTGGAAGTGAAGGGCATGAAGCTGGCGAAAAGCGTGTGGAAAGAAAAAGCTGATCTTGTGATAAACAGACTTGGAACAGTATGTTCGTATTGGAGCAGCATACTTACGACGAACTTCTTTCGAAATGAACTTCACAGAACTCTAGACACAACTGGTCAGTTAGCCTAGTTATGTCACTTAGTTTTAATTTTATACGTAGCCTACATCTTGTACGCCCTGAGTGTAGGAGGCGTTAGCGACTTCATTTTCTTAAACTCGGCATATGAGGGCAGGTTGCCAGGTCTCTCCTTCGCCGTCTCATCTTTCCACCGACAGTGTACGGTCAGTGTGCTCATCATAACAGATAGAGCAAACATCTCGACATATATTTCTCTCCTGGTTGAGACTTCAATCTCCGACCTTTCGCTTGGCCCCGTGTCCCCCACGCTAATCACGTAGAACCGATCGACAAATAAGTGTCGTCTGCTTATTATTTTAATAACAGATCAGGAGCATAAACAGGGTAAAAAGAACGGTCCTACGCCAGATCCCTGAACAACACGAGCGTTGATTAATAGACCTACAGTAGTTTTCCAAAGAATAAATGCAAGCATGTAAGTTTAATGATTCGATTTAGGTATTATTTGGAATGTCAAGTGTAGCACGGCGTCATTCGTTTGGCAATATAATTATGATTAACGCATTATTTTTTAAATTTTAGCTTCGGAAACGATTCGCTTGGAAATTTTGCATCAGTCTCAGATCCCATTTCACGTCTACAAAATAACGACATGGAAGGATGAGATGTTTATGCTCTGCTGCGAATTGAATGTCATTGTGTACAATCGCAACACAATGACGCGGTTGAAAGATGTCATTGCTCCTCCAGGAACAACTCTGTTGGACATAGCAGGCTGCAACGTGTCAAACTGCGTGTATGTATTAAACCTGGACGTGAATAGCTTTTCAATACTTCGCATAACGAAAGATGAAGACCATCAGTTTAACATTTCACAGTGGATTAATTGTCCAAGTCTTCAACGTTTTCCATCTATATCCGTATCCGCCAATGGCAGTCTGATAATCCTTTCAGGGCGGCAACGACTGAATCCTGCTGAAGCAAGCATTTATGACGCGAATGGTTACTTGCAACACAAAGTAATGTTCCCAGACATTTGTGGGTTCAGATTGTGGCAGAATTCGATACTGAAATCAAATGGAAATCTTGTTTTCCTTTCGTATAGGGACCAGGCAGCCACAGAGTTAAGGGAGTTCGATGCGACTGGGAGTATTAAACGGGAGTTCAAGTCATCAGTTGGTGTTCAGATTTGTATTCATTTTGCTGAATTTTCAGGCAGCTATGTGATAAGTGAGTCGGACGACAGAATCAAGCTATTAGATTCTGAGTTGAATGTCTTGGATTTCACTGGTCCACAACTGAATGCGAGCCAGTTGCACTACAGTTCCGAGAAGAATGAGGTAGTGAGTACTTTGCCGGTTGGAAATGACACCAGTGTTCTAACCATCTTCCGCTTCACAGAGGAATAACACCACAACAATGCACGTTGAGAATAATTCGTGTTAAATAAATATGACATCTTGTATATAAAAATGCGCATTCAACTTATTTAGCTATATTTATCCCGGTCTACATGTAAGCCTAGACCTACGAGTTCATTGATATTATATCCACTGAAGATTTGTTTATTCGACGAATCACAAGAATAATAATTTCGTTGTTCTACGCTCTTTATTTTGCGAGAATTTATTCCTAGCACAGCTGAATTTTGTTAATTAATGATGGTCCGCTACTCCGAACATAAGAACTGTTCCTGCATTTTAGTAGTTTACGAAATCTTTGTATTGTAATAAAGCTGCGAAAATAAATGAGTATTTTGGTTACTCGACTTTTTACGTGTTCAAGAAATTGTGATTTTAGGTTGTTGGCCTAATATTTAGCCTATGCAGCGTCACTCAAAAAGTCAATCAAATACGGACGCTTTATGCTCTAGCGGCTCTAGCCATTACGGAATAGAGACTGTCATTTACGAAAACAGAGCTCGAAGCATACCGTGCATACGACTCACAATAGCAGAGATCGAAGCATATATAGGACTCACCCTAATATATAATCGTTTATTGGTAGACGCTTCAGTTTTGAGGATTCAAGGCTAAGAATAAGGGAGTTGCAGCAGTCTAGTTTTGAATGGACAATAGAGGTAGGCCTAGTAATAATGGAAGCAGCTTTGGAATCGAGCATGGGTCGGATGCGACAAAGGTCATGAAGATGCATGAAGCAGAAGCGGGAGAGACTGGAGATGTGGTTTGAGAAGGAGAGATGTGAATGAAAGGTAACGCCAAGATTGCGTTCAGGAACATCAGAGGTAAAGACAAGAGGATAGAAAAAGCTTTGGTGTTAGAAAAGTTGCTGCGTATTTAGGGCAAGTCTAGATTCAACGATGTTTTATACTATATCCTGATTGTCTTTAGGCATTGCTCACAAAGGGAATGTAGACGGAGGCACACGGATTTTATTTTTATCATGTAGCCTACTTCTAAGTATCCGATTCAATCCTGAGTCCACGTGTCATTTAATTCATTGAATTTTTGAAACAGTTCAGAATGACTCCTCAGAAGCGGACGACCAACGATAAAAGTCATGTTTTAGGTGTCTTGAAACTCTTTCTGACTCGAGTCACCAAAATGGCCGTCTACATTGCCATTTTGGTGACTCGTCTTTTCGACATCATACGAGACAATTTGCTCCAATTCCGTAGAACGTATAATCACACTCGTATCGCTCCAGGGGGGGGTGTAAGAAAGTGTGACAGTTTGTGACAGGTGGAGGGGTCAGGCCATGTGTGACGTCACACATTTATTTTTTTAATGATGTCTATTATATAATTGTCTAGTCTAATTTTTGCAATTTTTGTTTTCAAATTCAATCTACATTGAGTTACTGCTTCAATGAATAACTGTGACAATTACTGTTGACAATTAACTATTAAAGTCATTTTAATATTTTACTGAAGAAGTTAGGTTCTTTTACCAGGGTTCTGTGTTCGCAGAACTTAGCCACCACACTTGTCAGCTCAGTTAGAAAATACGCCTTGTTACGCGGATAATAGAGGCTTAAGACTCCGCTAATGTGTAGATCAGCGGTTCCCAACATTATAACCATGATGCAAAGTGAGGATGATACAATGCATATTTGGTTATTTTCTTATATCAAAGATAACTGGGCCTTTATTCCTATTTTGTTCGATAACTTTTCTAAGAAATAAAATGACAAAATTTTCATTCAATGTCATAATAATGAATTTATGTGTGTTCTCATATACAACTGTAATCTTCGTAGCATGAAATAATCTAAATGAAGACGAAGTGTCTGATATCACTATATTATGTGACGTCACAATATATGGCATATATATATATATATATATATATATATATCTGTGTGTGTGTGTTTCCGGCCGCCATTATCTATTCAAAGTTTCGACCAAATCTTTGGTTTCGACAGTACATTTAATTCCGTCATAATGATAATTAATTAGTGTACTTCTGGAGAATTTACAGCGTCTGTCGTAAGTGTTTTTCGTTTACTTTTTGTAACTACACAGTCACTTGCGTTGTTGGTTATATCCTTCAAGCGTCTACTGACAACAGATTACTTATATTGCTATATTAGCATAACTAAAGCATAGCCTAGGCTACTCGGTAACCAACATTAGCCTATATGCAATTCACAATAACATCGATTCACGTCGATTGTGATTTGTTCTTCTGCAGGTCCTATTTCATCCGATACGCCATGTCCAAGAAAAGAACATCTGCTGAATCCAATGATGACGAGCAGCAGAATAAAGGCTCAGACTGTAAGTCGTTCAACATTCATTGTAGTTTCTGATGCGCATTTTACCATAATAATTGTTTACTGCTTCTGTGATTTAAATTCTTTGCTATAATGAACATTTTGCAATGCCTGTTACAATATCTTAGCCAATCCATCGCGTGGGCACAAAGAGTCTGATTATTATCCGCGTATGACAAAAGAACATAGCTATAAATGCCGATTGATATTAATTATGCTAATTGCACAGTCATTGAGTTATACGGTCAATTTGAAGCAACGCCTACGTTGATGTAATTTGACTCACACGAACAAGAATTACTTTCTTACTTACATATTTCTGTTGTAGCATTATTCCAACAAGGAAACAATGCTAAACGTGCAAAACTCGCTTCATTGAGCGACACAACGGTAAGGCATGACATAGGCTAGATTTGCATGAAGCTAGTCTTAGGAGGATGTGAACTTAGCGAATTGCTTGAACAATGTTGTTTGCAGGCTGATATTGTACGTGCCGTTTTTGTAAAGTCAAATGGTTTCAGCGTCATTTTAAAATTGTGTCGCACCCAGGAACAGCTGTAGGCCTAAATTATCCACAAAAAGGCCGCCTAAGCTACCTTACCTTTGTCACTAACAGTACTGTGGTACGTTGTCACTTTGAGCAATAAAAACTGTGTTTATGGTTATGGTTAGAATCAGTATGAATAACGATTCATTGGATCTGTGAATCACTGATCAAACCGGCTTGCATGATGCGCAGTAAGATTTATGCGAATTTGAGAGCATCAATTGCATGCCTATTGAACTAAGCATGATTTATACGACAGGAGACATGCGTGGCCTATAGCTTGCTTGGCTAACAACAACCTAACAACCTGTGGATACGCCACATTCCCAGTTTCAGCTGCGAAGTCACAATTAAGTCATGTCCTGCTGTGTCCTATCGGCCTCGAGGTTTTAATTGATGGTATTCATACTAGAGCGTACCAAAGTAAGCTGATGATTGAAAGTGAAACATATATATTTAGCCTACGCAGACGTTTTAGGATCATGCAACTCTGTGTAGTTTGTGACAAGGTGTTCGAACATGTGCGATATTTTTCTATTGTAGCTACAAGATCTGCCGATGGAGCTAATTGAGTTCATCCTCATTAAAATCGTAACTATGGAAGTGAAAGGTATGAAGCTGGCGAAAAGTGTCTGGAAAGAAAAAGCGGATCTTGTGATAAACAGACTTGGAACAGTATGTTCGTATTGGAGCAGCATACTTACGACCAACTTCTTTCGAAATGAACTTCACAGAACTCTAGACACAACTGGTTAGTTAGTTGATTCACTGAATTACACGGATAGCTCATTCGCCCTGAGGAAGTGTTAGCGACTTCATTTTCTTAGCCTCGACATATAACAGGTGACCTGCTACGGAACACAAGTGTAGCAGAAATCCACGACCTGTCGCCTGGCTGTCCGCTAATCACTATAGCCTACGGTGCACGTAGAATGTATCAACAAATCGTCGTCTGCACGTTATTTAATCGTCACGCTGGGTTTGCAGATCAGAAGTAGACCCTACATGTATAGACGGGACGCGTAAATATATTCTATGACCTGGCGATGCGTTGTAAGTGATGTTAGCAGTTATTAGCTCGACAAACACCTGCTAATGAAAGAATAATCAATTCACTGCCACGTTGCCGACAAAATGTTTTATTGAAAAATAATTAGGGCCTACTATGGGCGCCCGCTGAAATTTTGCAGAACGGTCAAAACACGATTGGTCACGGACTCACTGTTACTTTTTTCAAAAAGTTTGGAAAATGCAAAGCAGGAAATTCGGATCATGTATGAGTATTTTTCATAGAGGTTTCTATTTTTATATGTTTAATATGAATAGCTTCTGTAGTGCGAAGAAATAAAACCTAGGTGTCAGTTTTCCAGGGGCAGGTGCTCACTGCTCCCTGTAATTACTTCCAAAATTTGATCATGAATTCTAAACTTCCAAGGCCATATGCGAGTCAATTGCAGGCACCAACTTATTCAGGAGCGCTGCATCGAGTCAGAGAGCAGTTCAAAGGGTAGGACTAATCAGAAGGAGGTACAGAAGGCAGAGGGCTATAATAAGACACCTGTGCAAAACGTTCACCCATGATTAAAAATATGTTAAGTCAATTTTAATAGCCAAACAAGAAACGAAATATGTGAAGTCAATCTTAATAGCCAAACAAGAAACAAATTATGTGAAATCAATTTTAATAGTCAAACAAGAAACGTTTTGGACTGCAATTCCTCAAGCTGACACTTTATAGCGGCGGAAACGTGGCAGTGGATTGCCTATCGTTTCGTTAACCATAACAAGTCAAACTGCATTCAACATCATAAAGCACGCTTCGGGTCTTCGCCAGCTCCGTCCCTGATCTTCGCTAGATTATAGATTGTATTTACGCAGACGGGATAAAAAATTGTTGACTGACATACAAATCTACACCGGAGTTCTTTAACGTAGGTCTATAAATTGGCCTGCATGCATGTAAGTTTTATGAATCTATGTCAGTTTGAGAATGTTAGCTCTAACATAGCCTATGTCACTACTTTGCGCAACATATAAATTACGCAGTCAATTTATATTTTAGCTCCGAAGACGATTCGTTTGGAAATTTTGCAAGAGTCTCAGATTCCCTTTCGAGTGTTTGAAGTGACCACAATGAACGACGAAATTTTTTTGCTCTGCAGAGAAGATAATATCATTGTGTACAATCGCAACACTATGGCACGGTTGAAAGATGTTAGTGTGCCTTCAGGAACAGATGTGCTGGAAATAGCAGGTTGCAACGTGTCAAACTGCGTGTATGCATTAAGCGAAGACCTGATGAACGTGAATTCAATCTTACGCATAACGAAAGACGAAGACCATCAGTTTAGTATTACACCGTGGATTGATTGTCCAATTCGGTCGTATCTATCTATCTCCGTATCCATCAATGGCAGCCTAATTATCCTTTCATGGCGACACGAAGGGAATCATGCCGACGCAAGCATATATGACGCGAATGGTTCCTTGCAACACAAAATAACATTTCCTCCATGTATTCGTGGGTTCTGTTTGTGGCCGAATGCAATTCTAAAATCAAATGGAAATATTGTATTGGCTTATTTTAACGACCTTAACGACCAGGTAGGCACGGAATTATCGGAGATCGATGCGACTGGGAGCATTGAAAGGCGACACAGCTCATCACTTAGGATTCACAATGGAATTCATTTTGCTGATATTTCCGGTAGGTATGTGATAACTGAGAGGGACGACAGAATCAGGCTGTTAGATTCTGAGTTGAATCTCTTGGATTTCACTGGTCCACAACTGAACGGGAGCACGTTGCACTTCAGTTCCGAACGGAATGAGGTAGTGAGTACTTTGCCGGTTGGAAATGACACCAGTGTTCTAACAATCTTCCGCTTCACAGAGGAATAGTAGGCCTACCACTGTAGATGATGTTCACAAAGAGTAAAATTCGTGTTAAACAATTGATATTTTGTGTAAAAAATCTGCATTGCTCTCAACTTATTTCGATCTATAGGCCTGTGTACTTTATTAAGAGAACGTTACTTTATCTGTGAGATCCCTTAAATATAAGCGACATTGAGAATTCTTTGACGTTTATAGGCTACATAACCGGGTAATCGGTATAGAAAACTATTTTCTTTGCTCCATACCCTTCATTTTGAGAAAATTTATTTCTTTTATAATCTAACTTTGCTGAAAGTTTTTGTTGAAGGGTGATGCGTTATGCCGAACGCCGCAATTTTGGATTTTCAGCGCATTACAGGCCTACACTCGTAATCCATTTTGAAGCGTTTTATTAACTTACAGACTCTTGGACATTTTAATAAAGCTGTAACAATAAATGAGTATAATGTCGATCTAGGTGTTCCAAATCATTTTCTATGTAGGCTAAGTCGTAATTGAATGTTTTGTGTAGCGTCACTCAAAAAGTGAAGTAGCCTAGCGAGGGATGCTATCTGCTCTAAACATTAATGCATTAAATAAATAAATGGTCGTGGTCAGTTTATAAAAACCATTTGTCGGTCGACTTCCACCGAGATAAAAAAAAAACACCCGCACAAAAAAACTAACATGCATTTTACAATCCGGCCTTCAGAGACCCGACCAGCACTATGCGCCATATATATCCTAATCATGTGTCAAATGTCATTAAGAACAGACCAGTTGTCAGTTGGAAAACATTGGTAGGCTTTAAAAAATTAAAGCCGTCATTGGCACCACGGGCATAGACCTACTCGCGCACGCACACTGAAACGTGTAGGCCCACTCAGAAGCAATATTATAGAAGCAATTGAGTTACAGAATTGAAAACAGTGGATTATCCATTCAGCAGTATACGACATCAGGGCTTTTTTAACGTGCAGTTGTACACAAAATGTGCAGTTCTAGATGGATTTATGCAGTTGTAGAAGCACTTCTGCACAGTTAAAACTAGCCAAAAAGTCATTGTCCTCCGATTTTTAAGTAATTTACCATGGATGATGGGAAAGGAAAGAAGGAGTTGTGCAGTTCTAAAAATTCCTTTAAAACAGCCATGTACGACATGGTGGCATCCGTAGGCCTACTTAAAATACTGAATCATTAGGCCTATATTTCCCATTTTGTTATGACTAAAAAATTAACATGCAGATGATCTGCAGTGAACACAACTTTGGTGCAGAACCGTTTTAAGAAGTTTAGAAGCCCTAAAGACACGAACTCTAACCTTTTACGTAACCTGATTTCCGCCTCAATCGTCAGTTTAAGATAGCCTATAATTAGGCTATAGTATTGTAGTAGTGCACGGGTGCCACGGGCTGTGCATATATGACATAGTGCTCAATTATTTATTAACGTTGTACCAAATGGCTAATACAGCAACATATGTGGCTTAAGTCTACTACTTTCATAATAATTTGGTCACAGGACGATCTACGCTTCTCGGCTTATACTTTCTGCTGAATTTTATTATACATCTGATTAATTTGAAATTTTTTGAATGCTTTCTAACTTTCTACATTCGGACAGTTACTGTAGGCCTAAAGATCCAAATTCAGAGCTGTAACTTAACTAACTATAACTAGAACTGAGTAGCCTGATTTAGCCTATATTAATGTCGCTATCTTTTTTAATACCTTTAATCGAGGAACTGCTGTAAATAGCCATAATGAATGCCAAGTAAGTAAGAAGACCTAAATAAGATAGCCTTTTAATAATACAAGTCATAAGCCTACGCTCACCTTTTCCAAAGTGGACAGCTAATGTCATAATGCCGTTGTAACGTAATAGGTCAAAGGGGCCGTCCATAAATGACGTTACGAATTTTAACCCATCTCGCCCTTGTCACACGTCGTTGCAAAAGACTTGCCTCTCAAATATGACGCCACAAAGTTCTGCACCAGCCCCCTTCCCAAATAGAAACTAGGTGCTCACAATGTTACACACCAAATTTCTTATTATTATTATAAAATAAAGTACTAATTATACATAAAAAAACTACTTGAAACTATATAGTAGAACAAAGAAAATGCAGAGAAAGATTATTTCAATCTTTTGCATTCCTCAAAATGAAAAGCACTGGTAGAATCATTACAATTATTAACAATGTTTAATAACGTTGACTCGAAACAATCCAAACTGGCGAGTATAACGTAAGTTCATCATCGTTCTTTACGCACTAATCCTAATTTTCAATATTTGTAGACAAAGAACAAAATGCTGCTTACATGCTATTACAATCGGAACTTTAGATAAGTATTTGAAGCTCTTTGTAGCTCCGTCGGCATAGAAGGACGTTTGTAGCCTACCTACGGAAAGTTTATAAAACTACGTCATTAATGTGGTTTATCAGAAAATTGAAAGAAGAGTATAATTACAAAACCTTGAGAAAATACTTGGCACATCGGTCTTCTTCTGTCTTCTCCTCCGTCATCGATATGACGATGAGGCCTTTATGAAATTTCTCCAGATTTCTCTGCTTCTGTTTGGTTTCATTTTCATAAGGTTTCCTGGTCTCTTTGCCGAGTGGTGACCAGTTCTCTCTCGGTAGGGTTAGGAGGCCGGTGGGCCTTTTTGGCCTCTTTCGCCCAAAGGTGTCCTTCCAACACCTGCCGCCTGCGTTAGCCAGCCATTTGCGGGGTTCCTGGTGAGCCTGTTCACCTCGCGTAAACGACGCGTAACGCCCTATATAGGAGGTTCTTCGGTCGTAGACCTTCTCCCCTGATGGCATAGCCTCACCAGGCTATCCCCTACTTGGCTGTTACACCCCCCCACCGCGGTGAGGTGCAGGTCGGTCTTTGGGGGGGGGTGGCACATCGGTATGCACTCATAAATAGCTTAAAGCTATGCATTTTGATATTTTAGGTGATAATGCGACTCACATTTCTTAAAACCTCCCCATCGTCACAAAATCGTCACAGATGTGTGACCCGCCCAGCAGGTGCGTGACGTTAGTTCCACCAGGGTTCCCAGCTACCGTTCTTCTGTGTCGTCACAGCTGCCAAAGCAGATTGTGTAGCACAACCGATAGAATATTATTTTAGTCTTGATTAAGAACCTAGAAAAGGTCCTAGATCAACTGATATAAACTGCTGAAAAGCTTATTAGAACGATCCCTGAAATTAACCAAACGACGAGAATTAAAATAATGGATCGAGGAAGACGGGAGGAAGATCAACGTAGAAACTTTTAATTAGATAGACACAGAACATTTTCAAGAAAGACGATTATTAAATACGACTGACGGCCAGAATGACCTACAATGAATATAGAAACCGAGACATTAAAATGTGGAATTGGAGGGAGAAATAGAATAGACCAAGGGAGTGCAGTAATACTGATCGATCGATGACTGCGCCAGCGAGTGAAGCAGCAAGTTGGTGAGCTCGTGATTGAGCAATGGAGAGAATAATGACTCAGTGAGCGAGTGAAAGAGATGGACCCAACAATTTTCAATACAGTTAGCCTAATAGGCCCTAGTTGTGTATAATTTTTCGTTGTTGTCTGCTGCGGCCGTCGGCTTTTAAGAATTATTGCTTCTGAGACCATGGTGCCATGCCAAAAAGGCATCACAACATTGTGTGACGTCACAATGTAAATCCATATTTCCGTGCGCCATCATCTATTTCAAAGTTTTGACCATGCATTTAAATTTAGTATAATTCGAACTAAAATTTTGTCTACTTCTGGGGAATTTTCAACGTATGTCGTAAGTGTTTTTGGTTTACCTTATTCAACAGTTTGCACTGTTTATACCCTTTCAGAGGCTGCTGGCAACATAGGCCTAATGGTTTTCTTGCTGTAGGCCCTTTTTGCAAAACAAAACATATATTATCCAGTAATTAACATTATAAATGAATTATATGCATGTCATGATAACATCGAATGAAATTACAGTCATGCTGATTGTGGTTTGTTCTTCTGCAGATCCTATTTCATCTGTTAAGCCATGTCCAAGAAAAGAACATCTGCTGAATCCAATGATGACGAGCAGCAGAATGAAGACTCAGACTGTAAGTTATGCAAAGGAGTTTCTCATAGTACGCTTTGCAATAATTGTTAGCTGCTTTTGTGACTCAAGTTCTTTGCTACTAAGTGGAACAGAAAGAAACTGAGAGAAAGATAGAAACAAACAGACATACATACAGAGAAAGAGACAGACAGAGACAGATAGACGGAGAGACAGAGAGATACAGACATCGAGAGATAAAGATAGGAACAGAGACAGAGAGACAGAGACAGAGAGACAGAGCCAAGGACAGAGACAGAGGCGGAGAGAGACAGATACAGATAGCGAGAGAGACGAGAGAGACGAGAGAAAGAGACAGACAAATAGACAGTCAGACAGAGACAGAGAGAGAGACACAGAAAAAGAAACAAGGAAACAGAAGGGTAGAGACAAAGACAGATAGAACAAAGAGTCAGAAGCGGATATAAAGAAAGACAGAGAATAGGAAAGAAAAACGAGTTCCAAAATCGTGATCTAAAAACAGAATGCGTTCGTTCACTCGAAGCAATTCTTCTTTTCGATACAACCTTGAGATAAAGACAATTAGGTGACCTATAGTAGAACAATGTGTATTACCATATCTATAACCCAATTCATTTGGCTTGGCGGTCGCAGACAATTGGCTGGTCTAGACCTGCACCTTTTAGCTCAGACTTTTCCCCCCATATTGCATTCTCTCATACAGTCCGGGATCTTGGAGTGACACTTGACCAAGAACTTAGTCTCTCACAGCATGTTAACCTAGTAACGCGAAGCTGCTATTACCAGTTCCGCCAGTTGAGTGTTGTCCTGCGGTCTCTATCTCATGATGCCGCTGTGGTCCTTGTTCACGCCTTCGTAACCAGCAGAATTGATCATTGCTGCTCAGTTCTTGTTGGTCACCCATCTAGTTTAATAGGGCGTCTTGACCGGGTCATGCGCTCTGCTGCTCGGCTTATTGGTCATATTCCAAAATTTGGCCCGATCTCTGCTTACATGCGTGATGTCTTGCACTGGCTTCCTGTCTCGCAGCACATCTCGTACAGAATAGCAGCACTTGTCTGGCGGTGCCTCACTGGTTGTGCTCCGTCCTACTTATCTGATCTCTGTCGCCCTGTCTCCGACATAGCTTCCCGTCGAGCTTTACGATCTTCGTCCAATGGGGAGCTGCTGGTCCCTCGAACCCGCTCTGCTACCAGACAGCGTAGAGCCTTTCTCGGTTGTTGACCCGTCCACAACGACTCCACATGGAATGGATCCCGCTTGCGCTACGCTCACTACCTCGGAATAATTTGCCTGCCTTCTACCAGTTACTTAAGACCTATCTTTTTAGCCGTGGCTGGGCGGGGAGCTCCTCTGAGTAGACTTCTCGAAGAGGAGCTATATAAGTTTTCGGAATGAATGAATGAATGAATATCTGTGGCGTCAAGAGTGATTTTGGCTATTCTGACATAGTCCAACATGGGTATTGGCTTTATTGGGTCAGCGCAGGTAGCCTATACATAAAGTCTGATTCCACGTGCATCATAAACGAGCATAATTACGCTTATACGAGGACTTACATAACTGAAAATATTTACATGGTCAGTGAGATACACGTAGATGGTCGAATAGAAGCAACGCCTGCAATGATATCCTTTGTTTCGTAGGACCAAGAATTACATACTCGCTTGTTTCTTTTGCAGCATTATTCCAACAAGTAAACAATGCTAAGCGTGCAAAACTCGCCTCATTGAGCGACACAACGGTGAGCTGCATGACATCGATTTCTATGTCCTAAGTTTATTTGCAAGTTCCAGATTTTCGTAGTCTGCGAACTTTGTGAATTTCTTCATCAATAATATGACGAACACTATGGTCTACAGGCTGACATTTCGCATGTCTTTTTGTCGAGTCAAAATCGTACTAAAATTTTTAGTGATGATGTTTCTGTTAAATTAATCTGATAATAAAAAAGTGAAGCACATTAATTTTGGCAATTTTGGCTTGCTCGAAGGTATACAAAACAGACTTTTGATCTTTTAACGATCTGTAGTTTGTGCTGTGGAGATCTAGAGAACCGTTCAAACAGTCCTGCGATATTTTCTCTTGTAGCTGCACGATCTACCGATGGAGCTAATTGAGTTCATCCTAATTAAAGTCGTAGTTATGGAAGTGAAGGGTATGAAGCTGGCAAAAAGTGTCTGGAAAGA
Organism: Lumbricus rubellus; assembly: GCA_945859605.1. Classification (NCBI taxonomy): domain Eukaryota; kingdom Metazoa; phylum Annelida; class Clitellata; order Crassiclitellata; family Lumbricidae; genus Lumbricus; species Lumbricus rubellus. The sequence goes on along the minus strand of OX243815.1, from coordinate 20,649,929 downwards.
AAAAGCTGATCCTGTGATAAACAGACTTGGAACAGTATGTTCGTATTGGAGCAGCATACTTACGACGAACTTCTTTCGAAATGAACTTCACAGAACTCTAGACACAACTGGTCAGTCAGTTAAATACCTTTATTCGCCTAATTGTACGCGTAGCCTACAACTCTTAGGCCCAGGAGGCAGCCAATGGCAAAGGAAGCATTATGTAGTGACTTCATTTTCTTAGGCTTGGTAGATGAGGCAAGTATAGTTAGGCCTCTCCTTTGCCGTCTCATCTTTCCACCGATTGTGTATGGTTGGTGAACTAAAAATAGCTTATGTAGCTATGGGAACAAGATGTGCAAAATTTTAACCCTTGAATAGGCCTATCCAACTTCTCGCTTGGTTGTTCAGCATGCTAATCCGAATACAAAATAAGCGTCATCTGCGTAGTATTTAATCATCACGTTGGGGTTGCAGATCAGAAGCATAGATGTAGATGGGATAAAAGAGAGGTTCTACGCCAGAGCCCTGGACAACACGACTCTTGTTTAACAGACTGCTCTTTACCGTAGTTTTTCAAAGTATAAATGCATGCATGTAAGAATCGTCGATATTTGGAATGTCAGGTTTAGCACAACGTCATTCGTCTGGCAAATCTAATTAACGCAGTAGTTTTGTAATTTTAGCTCCGGAGACGATTCGTTTGGAAATTTTGCATGAGTCTCAGATTCCTTTCGAGGTCTTCAGAGTAACTACAATGAAAGATGAAATGTTTATGATCTGCAGAAAAGAGAATATCATTGTGTACAATCGTAACAATATGGCGCGATTGAAAGATGTCGTAATGCCTCCAGGGACAACTCTGTTGGAAATAGCAGGTTGCAACGTGTCAAACTGTGTATATGTGTTGAACATAGACGTGAATGGCTTTTTAATGTTTCGCATAACGAAAGATGAAGACCATCAGTTTAACATCTCACCGTGGATTAATAACCCAAGTCTGCAATTTATCCCATCTAAGTCCGTATCTGCCAATGGTAGTATAATCATCCTTGCATGGCGGTCAGGACAGAATCCTGCTGATGCAAGCATATATGATGCAAATGGTTACTTCCTACACAAAATAATGCTCTCAGGTAGTTTTGCGTTCAGATTGGGGCAGAATGCGATTCTGAAATCAAATGGAAATCTTTTATCGGCTTCTTTTAAGGACCAGGAAGGCACAGAGTTAATGGAGTTTGATGCGAATGGCAAAGTTGAAAGGAGATACAAGTCATCATCAGTTGGTGTTCAGAATGGTATTCATTTTGCTGATATTTCCGGTATGTATGTGATTACTGAGTGTGACAACAGAATCAAGCTACTAGATTCTGAATTGAATCTCTTGGATTTCACTGGTCCACAACTGAATGGGAACCAAGTGCACTACAATTCCGAAAGGAATGAGATAGTGAGTATTTCGTCGGTTGGGAATAACAGCACTGTTCTAACTTTCCTCCGCTTTACAGAGGAATAACACAACAACAATGGATGTCCACGTTGACAATAATTCGTGTTAAATAAAATTAATATGACATCTTGTAGGCTATATAAAATGCGCATTTAACTTATTTAGCTATATTTATCCCGGTCTACATTATTAACAGAACTGTATGTACGAGTTCCTTGATAATTATATCCACTGAGGATTTGTTTATTCGACAAATCACACGAATAATTTCGTTGCTCTACGAAGTCTACGCTCTTCATTTTGCGAGAATTTATTCCTAGCACAGCTGATTATCTTTAATTAATGATGGTTCGCTATGCCGAACATAAGAACTGTTCATGCATTTTAGTACCTGGTAGTTTACAAAATCTTTGTAATTTAATAACGCTGCGAAAATAAATGAGTATTTTGGTTACTCGACTTTTAGTGTTAAAAAAATTGTGATTTTAAATTGTTGGTCTAATATTTAGTAGCGTCACTCAAACAGTCAGTCAAATAGGGACGATCTATGCTCTAGTCATTACGGAATAGAGACAATAATACATGTAGAGACTGTCATTTACGAAAACAGAGCTCAAAGCATTCGAGTCAATTCGACTCACAATAACAGCTAGGTCGAAGTATAAGACTCACCCTAATAATTGTTTATTGGTAGACGCTTCAGTTTTGACTTTTGAGGATTCAAGGCTAAGGATAAGGAAGTTGCAGCAGTCGAGTTTTGAATGGGCAATAGAGGTAGGCTACAGTGTAGTAGGCCTAATAATGGAAGCAGTTTTGAAATCAAGCATGGGTCGGATGCGGCAAAGGTCATGAAGCAGAAGTGGGAGAGACTGGAGATGTGGTTTGAGAAGGAGAGATGTAAATCAAAGGTAACGCCAAGATTGCGGTCAACAACATCAGAGGTAAAGATAAGAGGATAGAAAAAGGTTTTGGTTAGAAATATTGCTGCGTACGGTATTGGGGCAAGTCTAGATTCAACGATGTGTTAGACTATTCTCGGTATTCTGATTATCTTCAGGCATTTCTCACAAAGGGAATGTAGACGGAGACACAAGGATTTTATTTTTATCATGTAGACTACTTCTAAGTATCCGATTCAATCTTGAGTCCACGTGTCATCTAATTCATTGAATTTTTGAAACAGTTCAGAAGGACTCCGCAGAAGCGGACGACCAACGATAAAAGTCATTCTTTAGGTGTCTTGAAACTCTTTCTGACTCGAGTCACCAAAATGGCCGTCTACGTTGACATTTTGGTGACTCGTCTTTTCGACATCATACGAGACAATTTGCTCCAATTCTGTAGAACGTCTAATCTCACTCGTTTAGGCTACTTGCTTATGCACCGCAACACTAATGAAGAAGTTAGGTTCTTTTACCAGGGTTCTGTGTTCGCATAACTTAGCCAGCACACTTGGCAGCTTAGTTAGAAAATACGCCTTGTTACGCGGATAATAGAGGCTTAAGACTCCGGCTAATGTGTAGAGGACCTGGTGCAAGACCTTCACTGAAAACTTGCTTTGTGACAACGATTTATGCTTTTGCCATTGAATAATAATAGCACTTAATGAATGCATATTGATTTATAAATGTTACATACAGTAGGCCTATAACGATGATGCAACGTGCGGATGATACAATGTATATTAACATGATTTGGCATTTTCTTATACCAAAGATAACTGTTGTGGCTTTATTCCTATTATATTTAATAAATAATAACTTTAGCTTTAATAGTGGGCAGTATTTCGTATAACCTGTACCAGTGTACCTGTAGTCATTCTGCGGTTTGTCAGTTTGCGTCATTAAACGAAGATTATTATTTTGAAGATGATTCGATGAAGTGTCTGATATTAGTTTATTATGTGACGTCACAATATATGCCATGGTATCTATATAAATATATGTATTTCGGGCCGTCATTATCTATTCAATGCTTCGACAGTAGATTTAATTCCATCATAATTTTTAAAAATTGTTTACTTCTGGAGAATTTACAGCGTCTGTCGTATGTGCTTTTCGTTTACTCTTTGAAACTACACTAGTCATGCTTTGGTTATACCCTTGAAGCATCTACTGACAACATATCACTTTTCTTGCTAAAATAGCATATTAATTAAACATAGGCCTAAGCAACAATATAGGCCTATGCAGGTCACAATAACATCGATTCACGTCGATTGTGGTTTGCTCTTCTTCTTCTGCAGGTCCTATTTCATCCTTTTTGCCATGTCCAAGAAAAGAACATCTGCTGAATCCAATGATGACGAACAGCAGAATGAAGGCTCAGACTGTAAGTCGTTCATTGTGGTTTCTCATAGCGCGTTTTACCATAATAATTATTTACTGCTTCTGTGATTCAAGTTCTTTGCTATAATGAACATTTCGCAATGCCTGTGTCTTAGCCAATCCATCTCAAGTCTGTATTTCCTTGTTTATATTCGGCATACAGCTCGCGCCAAAGGCACGAGATGGTCTGTTCTTTTAATGACTCTGTAGACATATAGATCATAGTCTGGTTTGGCTGAATGAATGAATGACTGAAACTGTGAAAGTGCCAGTTTTGAGGATTTTAAAATGTCAATTTTATGCCTATAATAAAACAGTTACAGTGTATTAAGTTAGACACTTACAATTTAACAATTATTACCGGTATATGTCATTACTTTACACCAGTGGTTCCCAACCTTTTTTAACTGTAGGGCCACTTTTTCTAAGTTGGAGGACACGAGGGCCACTTTTTCTTAGTTAAAAGGACCTTAGGGCATTTAGGGGCCACAATGCTAAAATTTAATTAACTAAAAGTATATAAAAATTGTTATAATTAATTCAAAGCAGAATGTTTGATGTTTATAGACTTCAAAATAAAATAATTTGTAATAGAAAATAATTATATGTTCTATCCTGACCCAAATTGTCAATTTTTTCATATATTTTGGGTAGCCTAATTCTTTGAGAGGTGAGTGCCATTGTTGAGGCCTGGCGGACCATTTTGTGAGGCCTCGCGGGCCACTTTTGGCCCGCGGGCCACGGGTTCGGAACCGCTGCTTTACACGAAGTTGTGAGATTTTCAGCGCTGTATGCAGTCTTGTAAAAAAAAGTGTCGAAGTAGCCTACATGCAATTCTATTGTGCTAATGCACAAGACATTAATCGATGGAGCATTAAGGAAAGCCACAATTAGGTCGATATGCAGGAGATCCGTCGGTTACAATAAATATCAAACCTATGGTGGATAAACGATATGAATGAGGTAAGTCTTAAACTTAGAACGACGGATAGGCGACATACATGTAAGCCGCAGTGTAGAGAGCTAGACTCTGATAAATGCCAATAATTAATTGTTTCGATACGAAAGACAAATAAGTGACTTAGGAGACATGCCGGGGGACTAGTCACCGGATATTCTGGCACACGTGGGCACAAAAGTCTAATTATTTGTGTATCACAAAGGAACATAGTTATAAATGATGACTGACATAAATTATAGGCCTACTAATTGCAAAGTCACTGAGAAATTGAAGCAACGTCTACAATGATGTCCTTTGTCGCCAACGAACAAATGTTACTTACTTACTTGTTTATCTCTGTTGTAGCATTATTCCAACAAGGAAACTATGCTAAACGTGCAAAACTCGCTTCATTGAGCGACACAACGGTGAGTAACAACCTGTGGATACGCCACATTCCCAGTTTCAGCTGCGAAGTCAGATCTAAGTCGTGTCCTGCTATGTCCTATCGGCCTCAAGGTTTTAATTGATGGTATTAAAACTAGAGCCTGTCAAAGTAAACTGATGGTTAAAAGTGAAACATAGGCTATATTTAGTATACGCAGACGTTTGAGGATCATTCAACGCTGTGTAGTTTGTGACAAGGTGTTCGAACGTGTGCGATATTTTTCTATTGTAGCTACAAGATCTACCGATGGAGCTAATTGAGCTCATCCTCATAAAAGTCGTAGTTATGGAAGTGAAGAGTATGAAGCTGGTGAAAAGTGTGTGGAAAGAAAAAGCTGATCTTGTGATAAACAGACTTGGAACAGTATGTTCGTATTGGAGCAGCATACTTACGACCAACTTCTTTCGAAATGAAGTTGACAGAACTCTAGACACAACTGGTCAGTTACTGCATGGTAGTTAAATTGCAGAATTATACTAATTTTTACGTAGGCCTATAACTTGTACATCCTGAGGCATGCAGAGGTATACGAAGTGTTAGTGACTTCATTTTCATAGTCTCAACATAGTCTACAGTGGGGGGGCAACCACTGACCAGCCCTCTCCCTCGCTGTTTCCCCCCCAACCTCTGAAAGTATCAGTGCTGAGTTGGCTATGGACACTGGCGGAACAGATATCTCGATACAAATTTCTGCCCTATCGGCAAATTGAATCCCCGACCTGAAGCTTGGTCGTCCACTAACCACTAATGTATCGTGCACATAGAAACGACCAACAAATAAGTGTCGCATGCATATCACCTAAACATTTCGTTGGAATTCTAGGTTATCTAATAGTTATCGATGTGCCAGTGCAAGACTCAATCTTAAGCAATTCTGTAGTAAATGCACTGGTCCACCGGTATGGAATTCTCTTCCTGGGGATATAAGAACTGCTGTATCCATCAATCATTTTAAAAACAAACTAAAGTACTTTTTATATAATGTGTAGGTTATAATGGGGTTTTGTTTAAAAAGTTTATGGGAATGCCTCCTCCCCGTCTGAGTGAGATGTATGCTTGAGCTTATGATGTTCTCAGGCTTTGCATTTAAATTAATTAATAGTGTGTGGCCCTATGCTATTCTGATATTTTTGTGTACCGCTTCATATTCAACTTAACTTCATTTATGTGTTATTGGTGTCTCCTTATCTTGGTGGAATTTTGATTCTCCACACTTACTTATGCAAGAATTAAGTTTGTAAATGAGCCAGCCGAGTTTAAGCGGGTCTTTTAGACCTTTGTCGGCTGACTCATTGACCTGCACTAATATGAAGTTTATAACAATTCCTTGTTGAAGTTTTGTTGTTGTTAATGTTTATTACTATTATGTGAATGTTGTTATGACATTGCAAGTCAATAAAATGAAAAAATGAATGAAAAAAAAAATGAAAATGGAATTGCAGATCAACAACATAGATGGGATAAAACGGTCAGACGCCATTGTCCTGGACAACACTAGCGTTTATTAACATACTACTTAGTCTACTTTATACTTGAGTCTCTCATGTATTGTTGCATGCACGCAAGTTTGGTGAATCTATGTTGGTTTTGGGAATGTAACCTAGTGTCGTTGCGCAATATAATTACAGAGCCATTTATATTTTAGCTCCGGAGACGATTCGTTTGGAAATTTTGCGTCAGTCTCAGATTCCCTTTGACGTCACCAGAGTGACCACACTGAAAGATGAAATGTTTATGACCTGCAGAGAAATGAATTGTAAGCTTATTGGTGTGTACAATCGAAACAATATGGCGCGGTTGAAAGATGTAATCGCGCCTCCAAGAACCATTCTCCTGGACATAGCAGGTTGCAGCGTGTCAAACTGCGTGTATGTATTAGGCATGTACGTAAATGATGACTCAATATTACGCATAACGAAAGACGAAGACAATCAGTTTAATATTTCACCGTGGATTACTATTCCAGGTCTGCCAATGTTTTCTTCTATGTCTGTATCCTCCGATGGTAACCTGATAATACTTTCATGTCGGCAAGGTGAGGATCCTGCGGAAGCAAGAATTTATGACACGAGTGGCCACTTGCAACACAAAATAATGTTGCTCCCAAGCATTCAATGGTTTGGTTTTAAGCGCAATGCAATTCTAAAATCAAATGGAAATCTTGTATCGGTCACTGTTAACGACCAAGGAAAGACGGAAATATTGGAGATCGATGCGACTGGGAGTATTGAAAGGAGATACAAGATATCAGGCGGTGTTGCATATGAGACTGGTATTCATTTTGCTGATATTTCCGGCAGGTATGTGATAACTCATTGGGACAACGGAATCAAGCTATTGGATTCTGAGTTGAATCTCTTGGATTTCACTGGTCCACAACTGAAAGGGAGCGTGTTGCACTACAGTTCCGAAAGGAATGAGGTAGTGAGTACTTCGTCGGTTGGGAATAACAACACTGCTCTAACCATTTTCCGCTTCATAGAGGAATAACACCACCGTAAAGGACGTTCACGTTAAGTATAATTAATTTGTGTTAAATTATTTTGACATAGCCTACTCTGTAAAAAATAGTATTATACAATCTACTAATTTGGGTTTGTCTCTACTTTATTAAAAGAACATTAAATCTGTGAGGTCCTTGAAGTACACTGTAGGCCTACACTGACAATTTGGTGATGCAATTCGGGGTACGAGAAAATTTCGCTGCTACATAATTATATGTACTCTTACCTTTGAGAAAATCTACTCTTAACTTTGCCGAAATTCTGTACCGTGTTAGAGTGAGCTGAGCCGAATTTGCACATTTTAATACAGCTGTAAAATAAAAATGATTAACTTGTTTTACGTGTTCACAATAACTCTAGTTGTAATTGAATATCCGTGTAGCGCATCCATTGTTAATCCAACGAGGGTCACTCTCTGCTCTAGACATGAAGGACGAGAAACTGATGCGAAAACAATGAGCAGGAAACAAGACAAATCTCCAGTATTTGGTGCATGCACGAACTTTGTTCTCAAATAAGGGATTCCCGTCCACAATATTATTAACTGTTGGCAGGCCTACCTAGTACTCTTACCACGGTTAGAGCAGCGACAATGCGACATATTATAGCAAACGATTACGCCTCGGCCCAACACCCATTTCTTGGAAGAGGGCGCAATGCCAGAAGCGCCAGATGAACGTTGTCCAGATCTGCGTCTTGCCCCAGTTGACCGAATGAAGAACTGAAAGGTTGAGGTCACTTCACAAAGCTCCTTGTACCTCGGTGGATCGACTTCCACAGAGATGTAAACACTAGCATAACACAACTGAAATTTGACATTTGCATTTTCAAAGTCAAGAGGTGCATTTTACGTTTTACATAGGCTAGTGATTGCTACATCAGTGAAGATGTGGTACCATAAAGCGTTGCTTCAAATTCAAGTTGGTGACTAAGATTAAAATGTCTTCTCCTGCTCGAATAATTATATTCTCTCACACTAAATTTAAATTCATCAATCAACTCAATTCGTGTCGAAAGAAGTCAGAATCATAGATTACAAAATCTTATTTTAATGATCTAAATGATCAGAATTGCATTCAGGATTCATGCTGAGTCTTTTATTTGGTCGCATAACATAATAGGTTGCAAAACTCAAATAATGTTAACGATTCGTTTAGAATAAAATAATCAATTTGTGCAATACTGGAGCGCAATAAACAGGTATTTTATAGGCCAAACTTCGCAAAGCCTAGGCCTATTTCATCTGGAACTATCCGGACTACCAATAATTTTGATGCGTGTTTAGGCCTAATTATAGTTATGGACTAAGGGGAAAAGTCGAAATTTTCTTCAAATAAAGAATATTCTTACTTCTTACTTACTTACTTTTCATCTGATCACTGAGAAATTGTTAGCTAAAATAATATGCCACGTAACTGATCTTGTTTCTATAATAGAATCTCTGTTCAACTGTGATGCTGAAAATAAAAACAGTGAAATGCATCGCAGAACAATTAGTAGAATAATTAAAACTACATAAATAAATTCACATTGCAACTTAATAAGTCAGCGGTTGGATGAATGAAGGCAACTTACTTATCCCAATTACCAAAATCTATGTCGTCTCTTTTATACGCACGTGTAGTCTACATTGCCTACGATGCTTTCATACTTTCACTAAACCATATTTGCGACGGAACAAATGTGATCCGCCAACCTCAACCGTCGTTCCATCCTCCAGTTTTCCTCTCAAATTCATTTGCGGGGCGTGGTGGTGTAGTGGTGGGTTCGGTACCTTGGAGCCGGAGGTTCCAGGTTTGATTCCACCACAAGTCACCGTGTAGGGACCTTGAGCAAGTCCTTCAGTCGCAATATTGCTCGTGCACTTCGGCGTGAAACTCCGATGCAGTGTCTGCTTTGTAGTCGGGAGCGCCTCTGAGTAGCGGGCCTGAAATGCGCCATTTACAGCAGATGCGAGAAAATAAATAACTAAAATATCATTTGTTGACTCATCTTCCAATTTAATCATACGACGTAATTCTTTCCAATTCCGCAGAAGTCTAATCTCTCATGATAAATTATTATATGCACTGCAGCTGAAGAAATAAAGTTCTCGTACCTAATTGGGTTCTGTATTGGCAGAGCTTATTAGCCAGACATGGTTAATGTGTAGGGTCCTTGTATAAATGTGCATGTCATTCACTCACAATATTGCTCAGTGCTCACGAACAATGTCTTGTCGTTAAAAGAGTAGCGATTAATAAATGTAGACTACAATAATAATTATAATAATGATGTTAAGTGCGGTTGATAAATGTAGGCCTATATAAACATAAATAGTGTTTTTCTCAATTTTATCAGAAAGTAATAATAGCCTACATTCTTACTATATGTAGGCTAATGTAAATTTAATAAATTATAGAGAAGAATTAAAATAGTCGCAAAGTCATTCAATTGCTGACGTCACAATGTATATTTTCCGGACGCCATTATCCATTTCAAAGCTTCGTCTATGCCCAAATATTCAATTCCAGTATAATTCGAATTGATTTGTCTATCCGTCTCAAGGATTGACAACGTCTGTCGTAAGTGTTATTGGAATAGTCCTAGTCCTTGCGCTGGTTGTAGCCTACCTGTTCAGCGGCTACCGACAAGAAATTATTTTCTTCTTATAATATTATTAGCATAACAGAACATCATATTCGGTAACCAACATTATATGGAGGTTGCAATGAAATCAAATAAAGCTAGATTCATGTCGATTGTGATTTGTTTTTCTTCCGCAGATCCTATTTCATCCGATGCGCCATGTCCAAGAAACGAACACCTGATGAGTCCCGTAATGACGAGCAGCAGAATGAAGGCTCAGACTGTAAGTTATGCAATGCAGTATCTGACAGTGCGTTTTACAATACCGTAATTGTTTGCTGCTGCTATGGCACAAACTCTTTGCTACTGAGTAAAACAGAAGGACTCTGAATGAGAGAGAGAGGAAGAGAGAGGAAGAGAGAGAGGGGAGTGCGGGAGAGAGAGGGTAAGACAGATGGGACAGAAACAGACACAGATAGATAGACATACAGACAGAGAGACAAGGCTAAAGAGAGAGACAGAGAAAGACACAGAGAGACAGAGAGACAGAGAGAAAGGATTTTATTTTAAAACAAAATGGTCTCGTTCACCAGGAAGAATTCTTCTTTTCGATACGACCTTGGGAGAAAGACAAAATAATTGCAACTTAATTGAAAAGAAATGCGCCTGTGGAAAAACGCCAACAGGACAATTACCACCCAGCCACTCCCACAATTACCCTTGTGCCAATTATTCCCCCCTGACGATTCCCCCCCCCCCCCCCCGGACAATAACTCCCATGCTGTAAGAATGGCCAAACAACAACAACTAAGTGTTAGACATGAAACCCCTGTCTTGTCTTGTCTTCAACCATCCTATATGCATGGACACGTCTTCGCTGTACGATATATTAATTACATAATTATGCATCTACAGGGTGGCGCAGAAAAAACCGGACTATTAGTAATTATTGCCTTAAACTATCATTAGACTGCAGAAATGACACAGAAAAATGGCATTGGTTTGGCATTTAATATAGCCTAACATTGAATGAACTGTAAAATTTCAGAGTTTTCTGAATGCGTAAGAAATTTAAGTCAAAGTGATGTCCTCCGTTTGCTGCGATAACCAATGATAATCGCTTGCGAAACTGGCCAATAGCCCGGTTGATAGTGTCCTCGCTGATTTCGTCCCAGCATGCGGTCAGAACTTCTTTCAAATGTTCAATATCTCGAATTCTCTGCCTGTAAACAGGCTGCTGAAGCATGCATTCCCCAGATCGAATAGTCTACGGGATTCAATTCCGGACTGTTCGGTGGCCAATTTTTTGGCTCAATAAAGTCTGGAACGTAAGCAGTGAGAAAAGCAACTGTTTTTCGTGAACGATGAGCAGGTGCTCTATCCTGTTGGAAAGTGAAATTGTCACCAGAGTGAGCTATAATGTCTGGCAGTAATACGCTGAACAGTTCTACGAGATATAGCCTACCAGTTTGACGTTCAATTTCTCTCGGAGATTTGCTTGTTCCCGGTTGGTCTTCTTGACTTGAAATCAGTTTCTCGACCTTCGCTACGTTATCAGCCGTACGAACCGATCGCGGTCGACCGCTCCCCTGCTTTCTTTTAGTGTCGCCAGTTTCGTCGATCTTTTTAATCAAATCATTCAACGTACTTCGCTTCCATTGTCGTTGTGGGAATTCTCTAACCATTCGAAGCGAACCCCATCCTTTTTCGAGTCTTAACGCACGAATTAACGATTTATCATCAATTGTCAGCAGACGCTTCGCCATGACGGTACAAAGAATAGTTAACGCCATAGAATACTTGATGTCAGTTTTATTTTATGTAGCGCTCTCATTTTTCTGTGTCATTTCTGTCTAATGATAGTTTTAAAGTGATAATTACTTTGGTTATTCAAGCGCTATGCAATTGCAAAAACTAATAGTCCGGTTTTTTCTGCGCCACCCTGTATATACACTTATTATAACGCAATTGAAGATTACTACTCAGAAGCGTTCTCGACTACAGAGGCTAACAGAGCGGACACTTAATCGGAATTTCACGCCGAAACGAATGAGCAATTGCGAGTGAAGGACAATTGTGAAAATAATGCATATTATTTTTATTTAATAGACATACAGTAATGCAGGCATACATGATACAGAGGTAATTGTCCGGTGTTAAATGGCGTTGGAGGGTAATTGTCCGATGTTATTGTCCGAAGTAATTGTCCTATAGAACCGGAAAAACTTATATATAGGCTAATATGACCGAATTGAAGCAACATCTACAATGATGTTCTTTGTCTCACACGAAGAAAAAAATTACCTACTTGCTTATTTTATTGGGTGCGGTGGTGTAGTGGGTATATTCGTGGCCTTGCAGCCGCAGGGTTGCAGGTTCGAGTCCGCCTCAAGTCACGACCGTCTGAATCAGTAATTTCGAAGGTCACGCTCAAGTCGCCGCGCACGGACCTTGGGCAAGTCCTTCACTCACAATTGCTCAGCGCTTCGGCGTGAAACTCCGATGCAGTATCCGCGCTGTAGTCAGGAGCGCCTCTGAGTGGGGAGCTTGAACGGGCGCCATAACAAGTGCACATACAAGCATACAAATATTTCTGTTGTAGCCTTATTCCAACAAGAAAGCAATGCTAAACGTGCAAAACTCGCCTCATTGCGCGACACAACGGTGAGCTACATTGTACATAACATGAATTCGTATGAAGCAAATTTTCAGATGCTGTGAACTTTGTGAATTGCCTGAACAGTGTTGCTTGCATGCTGATATTTCACGTGCATTTTTTGTAAATGGCCTCAGTGGCTTTTAAAAATGGATTCCAGTGCTAATGTGTCTGATTATGTCACACCCAGCAACACCAGTAAATTATCCGCAACACGGCCGTCTAAGCGACCTTGCTTTCGTCAACATCATTCTGTGGTGTGTTAGAATCAGTATAGGCCTGCATAGGCCCTACGGTGCATTGGACCTGTGAATTTTTGAACAAATTAGCCTGTAGACCTACATGTATGTTGCACTGCAACATTCATACAGGCTAATTTGTACAGTTAGAATTGTGTTGTGAACTTGACAGAATTTCATGCCTATTGAACTAAGCATGATTCATACGACAGGAGACATGAGTGGCATTGCTCGTTAGTCTCCTGGCTAACAACTTCTGCATGGACACGACACTTTCTCAGTTTCAGCAGGGAAGTCAGAATTAAACCATGTCCTGTGATGTCCAGTTCGGCTTCATGTTTGCAAGGCCGTAGCTGGGGGTGTGTTGGGTGCTTGAACACTCCCGAAATGGAAAATGCAAAAATAATATAATGCATTTACTTGTAAATAATGAAAGAACATGAAATTAGACGAAAAATGGTTAGAAAGCCGTTTCCGACGACTGAAAAAGGTCGTCAGAAATTTAAACATTTGACGACTAAAAAGTCTTCAGAAATTTTGATGACTAAATATTTTGAAAAAAGGTCGTCAGTAATTTTGACGACTAACAAATCAGAAATTCGCCCCGGAGAAACACCCCCGAAATCAAATCCTGGCTATGGCCTTGCATGCATGGTTGCTTTTGATGGTATTTATAATAAAGCCCGCTAACGTTAGCTGATGTTTAAAGGTGAAACATATTTAGTAAGTAAGTAACTAAGTATGTATGTATTTGTGTAGGCCTACTTTATTAAACCGCCTGCAAACGCACTGCCTGCTCAGACGTTTGACTAGGTCTATCTTTCAAAGTTGTGTAATTTACACTATGTAGTTCGAGAAAGGCGTTTAAACATGTGTGATAATTTTCCTTGTAGCTACAAGATCTACCGATGGAGCTAATTGAGTTCATCCTCATTAAAGTCGTAGTTATGGAAGTGAAGGGTACGAAGCTGGCGAAAAGTGTGTGGAAAGAAAAAGCTGATCTTGTGATAAACAGACTTGGAACAGTATGTTCGTATTGGAGCAGCATACTTACGACCAACTTCTTTCGAAATGAACTTCACAGAACTCTAGACACAACTGGTCAGTTAGTTGATTCACTAAATTTGATAAATTTTATACGTAGGCCTACGACTTGAGGTACAAAGTGTTAGCGACTTCATTTTCTTAGCCTCGGCATATGAAAGGTGTCTAGCCCTCTCCCTCGCTGTCTCATCCAGTGTATAGTCGGTGAACTCATCCTAGATGAGTTGGCAATGGAGCACATGCAAGTGGAGCTGCAATCTCAACAAAACTCCTGCCCTGGCGGGGATTTGAATCTACGACCTCTCGCTTGTCTGTCCGCTAATCACTACCCTACCGTAGAAACGATCAACAAATAATAAGCCTATAGTCTGCATGTTATTTAATCATCACGTTGGTGCTGCAGAAGAGAAACATATATGTGATGCGAAAATAGCCTACATTAATAATCTAATCTGGCGAAGAGTTGTAAATGATGCTAGCAGTTATTGGTGAAGCTGTATTAGCTCGACCAACAACGTTACTGCTAACGAAACAATAGCTAATCCACTTCCTCGTTGCCGACAAAAACAAGTTTTATTTCCAAGTAAGTAGGGCCTACGTGTGTATGTAACTGACAAATTGTATTTATTATGCAAAACTCGGCATTTAGTATAGGGGAAGGGCACATAGGCCTACTAGGCCCCTATATCTTTTTGAAATAATTTCAAAAAGATATAGGGGCCATTAGATAATTATTATCTAATGGCGACACTAACCCTAACCAACATGTAGACCAAAGTTTTATGGATCTGTGTCAGATTAAAAACATTGGGTTAAGCATAAGCTTAATGTAATTCTTTGTGTACCGGTAATTGATATTTTAGCTCCGAAGACGATTCGTTTGGATATTTTGCATCAGTCTCAGATCCCCTTTAACGTCTACCAAGTAACTACATTGAAAGATGAAATATTCATGATCAGCAGAGCAATGAATATAATAATTGTGTACAATCGCATCAGCATGGCGCGGTTGAAAGATGTCATTGCTCCTCCAGGAACAACTCTGCTGGAAATTGCAGGTTGCGACGTGTCAAACTGCGTGTATGCATTACGCGAAGACGTGTTGAGCGTGAATGATTATTCAATACTACGCATAACGAAAGACGAAGATCATCAGTTTAACATTTCACCGTGGATTAATGGTCCAAATCTGTCGTTTATTGATATTCCATCTATATCGGCATCCACCAACGGTAGCCTATTAACCCTTTCATGGCGATGCGGAGGGAATCCTGCCGAAGTAAGCATATATGACGCAAATGGTTCCTTGCAACACAAAATAATGTTGCTCCCATGTATTCGTGGGTTCGGTTTTTGGCCGAATGCAATTCTAAAATCAAATGGAAATATTGTATTGGCTTATTTTAACGACCTGGTAGGCATGGAATTAGCGGAGATCGATGCG
This sequence comes from Lumbricus rubellus, assembly GCA_945859605.1. Lineage (NCBI taxonomy): Eukaryota > Metazoa > Annelida > Clitellata > Crassiclitellata > Lumbricidae > Lumbricus > Lumbricus rubellus. The sequence continues at coordinate 20,634,330 of OX243815.1, read as the reverse complement.
ACTGGGAGCATTGAAAGGAAACACAGCTCATCACTTAGGATTGAGAATGGTATTCATTTTGCTGATATTTTCGGTAGGTATGTGATAACTGAGCGGGACAACAGAATCAGGCTTTTCGATTCCGAGCTGAATCACTTGGATTTCACTGGTCCAGAACTTAATGGGAGCGTGTTGCATTACAGTTCCGAGAGACAAGAGGTAGTGAGTACTTTGTGGATTGGAAATAGCAGCAGTGTTCTAACCATCTTCCGCTTCATAGAAGAATAGGACCACTGTAAAAGATGTTCATAATGAGGATTAATTTTCGCGATAAACAATGATGACATCTCGCATAAAAATCCTCATTGCTCTCAACCTATTTTGATCTATAGGCCTGTGTATATTAATTGAAAGAACGTTTATCTGTCAGATCCTTTATATAATAGGATACATTGAGAATTTGTTGACGTTTATAATACATTTCTGGGTACAGTCCCGTACAGAAAACTAATTTATTTGCTCCATAGTCTCCATATTGCGAAAATCTATTCTTACCTTTGCTGACATTTTTTGGCGAAGATTGGTGCGCTATTGCGAACGCCGAAATTTTTGATTCTCAGCGCAATATACTCTCGTCATCCATTTAACGCATTTTAGTAATTTACAAAATCGTGGACTTTTAATAAAGCTGTAAAAAAATAAATGAGTATAATGTTGATCTCCGTGTTTCAAATCAATTTCTTTGTAAGTTGTAGGCCTAATTGAATATTTGTGTAGCGTCACTCAAAGAGTAAACTAACGAAGTATGCTCTCTGCTCTAAACATTAAGGATAATTATAGAGACTGTCGCTAATTAAAAATAAGCAAAAACACAAGACAAGTCTCCAGTATCCGGTCCACACTGTGATCATGGGCGGAGACCTAGGGGGGACAGGGGGACGGTCCCCCCAGAAAAGATGGTGGGGACGGCCCATGTATTGGTCCCCCCTCCCAAATTTGAGCGTCAAGACTTTCACGCTGGGTGAAAAAAGCAATTTTGGGAGGGAAAATCGAATTTTTTCTTGACTTTGGAACTTTTTTGGGCCAAATGACTAAAAAAAAGGTCATCAACTTTTTTGGCGGCGAAAATAGAATTTTTTCTTGAGAAAAGGGTCGCGGAAAATTTTCGTCCGCCCAAAAAATCTCGCGTCTTTCCTTCAGCCACCCGTCAGTCCCCCCAATCCTCAGCCCAGGTCTCCACCTATGACTGTGATCACACACAAACGCTGAACCCAAATAACTGATTATGTCCACTGTCAACAGATGACATCGTCGAAGCATACGATTCAGACTAACAGTAGTTTCTTAGTAGAAGATGACGCAAGTTCGTTGAGGTGTCAGATGAACGTAGAGGCGTTGAAATAATATTTGTACTGTATCGGTTGTTAGACTGAGGCGGTGCATTGAATTAATGGTTGAGGTCAGTTTCTAAAAACCATTTTGTTGGTCGACTTCTACCAAGATAAAAAATAACCCACCCGCACAAAAAACTGACATGCATTTTACAAACTAGCGAGTCTAACGTACGTTTATCATCGTTCTTTACACAATCCTAATTTTCAATATTTGTAGACAAAGAACAAAATGTTGTTTACCTGCTATTACAGTCGAAACTTTTAAAAAGTCACTGAAAGCTGCGTCGGTGTATTACCTGCGGAAGGTTCATAAACTAACGTCATTAATGCGGTTTATCAGAAGATTTATAGAAGATTATAATTACAATGCCTAGAGAAACTACTTGTACTTGGCACATCAGTATGCACTCTTAAATAAAGTTATGCATTTTGATATTTGAGGTGATGATGTGACTTCACATTTCTTAAACCCTCCTCATCGTCACAAATCGTCACTGATGTATGACCCCGTCCAGCAGGTGCGTGACGTCAGTTTCACCAGGGGCTCCCAACCACAGATCTTCTGCTTGTATGTGCACTTGTTATAGCGCCCCTTCAAGCTCACTACTCAGAGGCGCTCACGACTACAGCGCGGACACTGCATCAAAGTTATCACCCCGAAGCGCTGATCAACTGCGAGTGAAAAACTTGCCCAAGGTACCTACGCGGCCACTTGAGGTGGATTCGAATCTGCAACCCTCCGGCTGCAAGGCAACGAACATACCCACTACACCACGGTTAGTGCGACGCATTCGCAGCAAGTTTAATTTTGATTAAGAATCTAGATCAACTTATACCAACAGCTGAAAAACTTACTAGACCTTATTAATACGACCGCTGTAATAATCAGACAACGAGGATCAAAATGGATCGAGGAAGACTGGAGAAGGATGGTCAACGCAGAAACATCTAATTAGATTGATACAGGCAAAGAAGACGATTATAGGCTATATTAAATACGACTGACTGCCAAAAGGACCAGCAATGAATATATAGATACCGCGACATGAATTATAGCTTACGTGCATACGCGGAACTAGATAAATAGACAAAGGAAATGCAATTGATCGATCGATGACTGCGCGAGAGTGTGCAGTACAGCAAGTTGGTGATTGAGACAGATTCAGGCTAATGGACGAGTAAGCGAGTAAGTGAGTGAGTGAAAATATTATGAGTAAGTGAAAGAATGAAGATGTTCAAAGTAAAAGGCATTGCTCAATTGTGTGACGTCACAATATAAACCTACATTCCGGACGCCATTATATAATATTACAAAGTTTTTACTATACAATTAATTCCAGCATTATTTTAATTAGGGTAAATGGGGGTAATTTCGGCACCTTAAGCAGTTTTTCGAATATATGTGATGTCATTACATTTATAAGATCCATTGAGGTTCCTATAGTTTGCTGCAACCCTAAGCAATGAAATGGCGCTTTTAAACTGTTAATCGGCTCTCGCAAATTCGTGTTATAGCATGATAAGTGAAGGCGTTCAGATGCCGAAATTACCCATATAGGAGGGTAATTTGGGCAAGGCATGTGGGTAATTTCGGCTCTGGTGACGAAATTAGCCAAACAGAAGATAACCATATGTTTAATGCAGGCAAAATGAAGCAGATGGGTCGAAATTGTGGGATTCATTTATGCTTGGATGTGCACTTGTTGCAACGCCCCTTCAAGCTCTCTATAGGCTACTCAGAGGAGCTCCCAACTGCAGCGCGGACACTCATCGGAGTTTCACGCCGAAACGATAAACAAATTGCGAGTGAAGAACTTGCCCAAGGTCCTTACCCGGCGTCTTGAGGTGGATTCGAACCTGCAATCCTCTGGCATGTATGTATGTATGTATGTATGTATGTATGTATGTATGTGTGTGTATGTATGTATGCATGTATGTGTTTTTATTTGTATATATATTTATGCGTATTATGTGTGCGTATGTAATCCATGTAGGTATGTTTACGAATCTAAGCTTTATGTATGTTTGTATGTAAAAATGTGTGTGTGTGTATGCATGTATGTATGCACGTATGTATGTATATATGTATGTATGTATGTGTGTGTATGTATGTATGCATGTATGTGTTTTTATTTGTATATATTTATGTGTATTATGTGTGTACGTATGCAATCTATGTAGGTATGTTTATGAATATATAAGCCTATGTATGCTTGTATGTGAAAAATGTTTAAATGTGTGTATGTATGTATGTATGCACATACATACATAGCATTCTTGAATACATACATTTATACATACATACACATGCAAAAATACATACATATATACATACGTGCATACATACATACACACATGCATTTACGCATAATTGCATATACAATACATACTTTCACACATACATACACATACATACATACATACATACATACATACATACATACATACATACATACATACATTCAAACATGCATACATACATACATACATTCATGCATACATTCATAATTTCATACATATATAAATACCTTGCATATATACATACATAGACTGGACCCAAATGTAAACAGACGGATGTAAACAGACGGATGGGGGCAATGGCGGGGCGGCATGTAATGTCCCAATGGGGGTAAAGGTCAGGGGCAGTGGTGGGGGGTAAAGGTAGGGGTAATGGGCCGAGTGGTTTGTCCTGTTCCCATTATAATAGTCGATGCGCCATGGACCTGTCAATGCTGAAGCCTGGGGTCCATTGGACCCCAGGTGTGCTAAATATGCCTTGGGTGTCTTTCTCAATTTTTTCCCAATCAACCAGGGGTACTACAGTCTCCCAACTTTTTTGTACATGTAGAGGGATGAATTCTTGAGGAATTTGAATTATTTCAGATTTTTAGTATTTATATCAATAGAGATATTCAAGTTTTAGCACCTCTGGGGTCCTATGGACCCCAGGTGTGCGTCATAGGGTTAATTGTCACAGTTCTTTTACTCAAATCATCATCCATTTTGCCTGAATAAACACTCCTGCGTTTTAATTACACAACGGTTACTAACAGAACTAAGCAAGATAATTGAACCGTGACCTATTGAAATAAGGCAGAATGGTAATTTCGGCACCAACCCTGGGCAAATTTCGGCACTGCCGGAATTAGACAAGATTTGGGTGCCGAAATTTGCTTCATATGTAGGCATCCCTCTGTAAGTAGGTAAAATAAATAATCGGTTGCTATACATCGTATTATCGTTCAGCATGATACACCCTGGTGGCCATACTTTTAGAAAAATCAGTACTTTTAATTATGTGACCAAAACCAAATTTTCAACAGAGCTTTGTCTGAATTGAAAAACAATTAAGAAAATGCTTCAAAACAAAAATGACTTAGGGGGGCCTAAAAAAAGTGTTTTTAATGCGATTTATAATTCGTTTTGTAACTTTTCTAAGATTATAATGTTGAGATCTATGATGTCACGCCATAAAGGTATCTTGATGTACGATGGTTTCTCGGCTACTGGGGGGTGCCGAAATTAGCCCCATGCCGAAATTACCCCACTTTACCCTAATTTGTTTACTTCTGGAGAATTTAAAACGTCTGCTGGTAAGTTTTCGGTTGACTTGTGGCAGCTGCACCTGCGTTGGTTAAATACCTTTACCGACAACAGAATGCTTTTTCCGCTAAATTAGTATAACTAAACATACCTCAGGCCTACTCAGGGCGAAACTGCACAATCGGGGACCGCTATTAATAGACTTTAGGCGTCGTGAGGGTAGGTTAGGGCTCAGGTTAGGCGTCGTGAGGGTCGGTTAGGGTCAGGTTACGCGTCGTGAGGGTAGGTTAGGGTCAGGTTAGGCGTCGCGAGGGTCGGTTAGGTCAGGTTAGGCGTCGTGAGGGTCGGTTAGGGTTAGAATTAGGGTTAGTGTCGTCACTCTTTCCGGAAGATCTATTAATAGCGGTCCCCGATTGTGCAGTTTCGCCCTACTCAGTAATCAAAACTATATGCAGGTTATCTTAAACCATAAAATTAAACCCGATTCACGCCGATTTTGGTTTGTTCATCTGCAGGTTCTATTTTAATCCCTTGCGCTATGTCCAAGAAAAAAACATCTGCTGAATCCAATGATGACGAGCAGCAGAATGAAGACTCAGACTGTAAGTTCTACAATGGAGTTTCTCATAGTACGTTTTACAATAATTGTTTGCTGCTTCCGTGACTCAAGTCTTTGGTACTGACTAGAACAAAGGAAGACGCTCGATCACCCTGTATATACCTATATATAGGCCTATATATTTGTTTGTATGTGCACTTGTTATATCGCGCCAATTCCAGCTCACTACTCAGAGACGCTCCCGACTGCAGCGTGGGCACTGTATCAAAGTTTCACGCCGAAGCGCTGAGCATTTGCGAGTAAAGAACTTACCCAAGGTCCCTACGCGGCGACTTGAGGTGGATTTGAACCTGCAACCCTCCCGCTGCAAGGCAACGAACATAAGCATTATACACCTCCGCACGCCACAAATGTATATATAAGACACTGATAGGCTAGATGTATATTATAAATAGACACAGAGAGAGAGAGAGAACAAAATTGATAACTTTGAGAATAAAGACGAATTTTTGGTATTCTGATCCACATGAGCACATAAAGTCTACTTCCGCGTGTATCATGCATAGCCTATGTATGAGCAATAAACTTGATTATATGACGACTTACTTCTTACACGGTCAGTGAGAGTCAATGATCGAATTATTGAAGCACCGCCTAAAATGATGTCCCTTGTCTCTCACAATCAAAGATTACTTACGTAATTATTTATGTTGTAGCATTATTCCAACAAGGAAACTCTGCTAAACATGCAAAACTCGCCTCATTGAGCGACACAACGGTGAGCTGCAAGAAATAGATTTGCATGTTCTAAGTTTTCAGAGGCTGTTAGTCTAACTTTGTGATTTGCTTGAACAGTTTGGTCTGCAGGCTGATATCTTACATACTTTTTGTCAAGTCAATCAATCTTATTAGAATGTTGAAATTTGACAACAGTAGGCCTATTAAAGTATCTAATTGCATCACGGCCATCAATGGTAGTCCAGTTTCCACTCCACAGAGTCCTTACTCCATAGAGTCTTTGCGATTCTGTCTGAGAATTTGTTTTGCCCATAACCGTTGTGTGCTGGATTCAGTGTACGATGCTTTGATCTTGTGAATCTTTGATCGCAGTGGCTTCCAGCATGCACAGTAAAATATGAGTAGCGATTTTCTCTATATTTTATGCTTATTGCACTTTCAAAATCTTAGGTAGCTTTTAATCTAAAGGTTTACGATTTATGTCTTTTTACATGTAATATTGCAGAGAAAATAGACTTCAAACAGTTTAAACTTCAAGTTGACAGCATAATAAAAACACATTTGATCTTTTAAAAAATGTAAAGTTGTAAGTCGAACCTTCACCTGTATCGCTTCAATTTATTCATAACTATTTCCCTCATTAAGCCTCTCGATAGTTTAGGCCCATGACCGCTCTGTCCAGGAATCCGGAATTTCTCTCGCCAGCGCTGCAGCTTCTTTTCGCCACTTTCCCAGTTTCTGCTTCATAGTCATATCTAATCATATCCTGCTACGTCCTATTCGTTTTGTGTCGTTTTTATTTGCTTGCACACTAGGTATATATATAATCCTTATGAAGCAGTTAAGATCTTCGACAGCCTCGTGTTTGGTGTGCTCAAGCGTTTACAAATAGGACAATCAATCTTTCCACCTTTCTTAATAGAGGCTACGTGATGCCACAGAAGCGTGCGTGTATATGTGGTACTTTGATTTGCAGCTACACGATCTACCGATGGAGCTAATTGAGCTCATCCTCATTAAAGTCGTAGCTATGGAAGTGAAGGGTACGAAGCTGGCGAAAAGTGTGTGGAAAGAAAAGGCTGATCCTGTGATAAACAGACTTGGAACAGTATGTTCGTATTGGAACCGAATACTTACGACCAACTTCTTTCGAAATGAACTTCACAGAACTCTAGACACAACTGGTGAGTTAGTTATATATGACTTAATTAGATTAATTTTATGCCTATGAATAACAAAGACGTGAGAATTAGAATTACCGTCAAAGTGTTGGGCGTCTGATTTATTGAAGTGTTAGCGTCTTCATTTTCTTAGACTCGGTATAATATCGTGCAGCGCTCATTTGAAGTATATTGTGTATTTATTTCGCTTTTACAATTTGATGTTAATTTTTTACATCTACTTTAATGATGCTTCGTAAATTCTGCTTCTATTCAATCGTTATCTTTATGTAGGCTATTCATAAAGTGCGTAACTGCCTGTATTAACACGGTAAGTTTTCAAATGCTTCCTCAATAAAGCCAGCAATTATATGATTGTCCCTTATACTATAGAAGATGCTTGTCTGCTGCATCAATCCGCATCTCCATTGTGACAACTCCATCACTGAAACATCACATACGAACTTGAACTGTCTTTGACTTGGAGTTCCATTTCTATGGCGGACTTCTACAGCTGAATAACCCCTGGACCAACAATCGAGATAATATATAGGGTGACACAAAAGTTCGTTCACCGTTTTCAAAATGCGTTATCTGAGTAACGGCTTTATATTTCTTTATAATATTTGGTCGGTGTATACGTCAGTCAAATGAAAGATATTGGTACAAATGTTATTATGATCCAGTCCGTTTTCACCATTATTTGTAAGAAAATGTAAAGACAACCAGTTTTTGCAGAAAAACTGCGTTCATCAAATTTACGCAGTAAAAAATGTCTACACGCCTACTCGCCTAGCCTCGTATACAAGCGTGACAGGACATTGTTTTTACCTATATAGGACATAAACAGACGTAGGCTATTAGCGTACAGTGTCTCCTTTCTGCTTAATGACGGCACTGACTCTATCCGGCATAGGAAGAGTAAGCCTACGTTTCGCCTGCTCCAAAGATGAAGTTTAGTCCTTCGGTGATGGTTTGGGGTGAGATGACTGCCAGGGGTATCACTAAACTTCAATTTGTGTCAAATGATACCAGACTGAACTCACAGTAGGCCTACTACATACATCACCAACATTCTCGAGCAGATTGTGAAGCGAGCGTTCGAGAGAGAAAATGACAACGGCAGTGTCATACTACGAAAGTTGTTTGTTGAGCAGGATGGCGCACGCTGTCATACATCAGCTGTGACGATAAAGTGGCTAGACGACAACCATCCGCCACACATAAAGCCGAATGATTGACCACCAAACTCTCCGGAACTCTCTCCGATTGAGAACTTGTTGAGTATTTTATCTCTCAGCGTTTATAAAGATCCTGAGCCAAAGAACGTTGATCAGCTCAAACGTCGCCCCCAACGAGCGTGGAGATCGATAGCAGTTGGGCACTTCAGACGCTGATTCAGTCATGACATTGTCGGATAGAGACATTAAGCAGAAAGGAGCTACTGTGTGCTAATAACCTACGTCTGTGTATGTCCTATATATGTAAAAACAATGTCTTGTCACGCTTGTACACGAGGCTATAGGTGTGCACTGTGCACACATTTTCTTTACTGTGTAAATTTGATGAACGCAGGTTTTTCTGCAAAAAACTGGTCGTCTTTACAATTTCTTACAAATAATGGTGAAAACAGACTGGATCATAATCGAATTTGTACCAATATCTTTCATTTGACTGACGTATACACCGACCAAATATTATAAAGAAATATGAAACGGTTACTGAGATAACGTGTTTTGAAAACGGTGAACGAACTTTTGTGTCACCCTATATATTGTAACTGTTTAAGCAACAGTGTCCAACGCCTCCTTCGAAACCCTTTGAAGTTTGACCTGAGTATACTTAATGCATGAAGTGGTTATGAGCAGGCCCCTCTCTTAATTAAAATGGCTGAGAGTCACCAGGGCAACTGCTGAAGGTAACTCCAAAGTTCTTCATTGATTCGACCGGTTATAGGCTAAGTTATCCAGCAGTTCCGCAGTTATTTCTTCGCGTCATTGCCAAATGCCAACATAATTCTTTTTCTCTAAACTTATTTACATTCAGTCTGATACAATTCCATGCTGCTTTATCTAAAGTCGACCAATACTCTTCATAAACAATGGCTCTATATGTAGTGGTTCTGACCAGCAAAATACCTATTGTAGTCTGCATCTTCGGCCTACTTAGTCACTACGTTGGTTCTATGTTTGATAGTTGCAGATCAGCCTAGAAGAGGTACGACGCAGTCCAACAACAGAGTGATCCCTAAACAACACTTGCATTTATTAGCATGCTACTACCCACTTTAGTAAACTTTAGTTTTACTGCTGAAAAAATGCAAGTAGGCCTACGGTACGTTTTGATGAATTTATATTGTCTTTGGACAACCTTGGGCTTGACATAATTATATCATTTTGTTTGCTCAATATACGAAACTCGGTTGTTTGTATCTTAGATGAGCAGAAGATTCGTTTGGAAATTTTGCATCAGTCTCAGATTCCATTCCACGTCTACAAAGTAACTACAATGAAAGATGAAATATTTATGATCTGCAAAGAAGAGAATATCATTGTGTACAATAGCACCAGCATGGCGCGGTTGAAAGATGTCAGTGCGCCTCCAGGAACAGTTCTGTTCGACATAGCAGGCTGCAACGTGTCAGACTGCGTGTATGCATTTGGTATAGAATCGAATTATCTTTCAGAGTTTCCAATGTTACCAGTGTTACGCATAACGAAAGACGAAGACCACGAATTCAACATTTCACCGTGGATTAAGTGTCCAAGTCTTCGATTATTTCCATCTATATCCGGGTCCACCAATGGTAGCATAACAATCTTTTCAGGGCGGCAAGCAGAGAATCCCTTCGATGTAAGCATATATGACGTGAATGGCCAGTTGCAACGCAAAATAATGTTGTCCCGAGGAATTCGTGGGTACAGAGTGTGTAACAATGCGCTTCTAAAATCAAATGGAAATCTTGTATTGGTTTCTTTCAACGGTCAAGTAGGCACGGAAATAGCGGAGATCGATGCGACTGGGAGGATTGAAAGGAATTACACGTCATTACTTGGTGTTCAGAATGGTGTTCATTTTGCTGATATTTCAGGTAGGTATGTGATAACTGAGATGGACAACAGAATCAAGCTGTTAGATTCTGAGTTGAATCTCTTGGATTTCACTGGTCCACAGCTGAATGCGAGCAAGTTACACTACAATTCCGAGAGGAATGAGATAGTGAGTACACTGCCGGTTGGGAATAACAACAGTGTTCTCACCATTTTCCGCTTCACTGAGGAATAACACCACTGCACTGGATGTTTAACGTTGAGGACAATATATTCGTGTTGAACATTTGTGACATTTTCTGTATGGTTATAATTATAGTCGAATTGCTGTCAACTTATTTAGATTTTTAATAGACCTATCACTTTATTAAAAGAACTTTTATATTTGAGATCATTGAGATATAGGCCTAATTTGAGAATTTGATTTCACAATTCGAGGCATCAAAAGAACTAATATCGTTGCTTTATGCTCTTCATTATGCTCAAATTTACTCTTAACTTTACTCAATGTTTTTGTTGAAAGATGGTACACTTTGCCGATCGCGGTTATTGTGGATTTCGATTCAATACACCTTATGCTCATAAAAGAATTTTATTAATTTTTAGTCATTTACATAACTGGAAATTTAATAAAGCTGTAAATAATAAATGTATATAAACTAATGGAAACTCGATTTTACGTGTTCAAGTAAATGCAATTCTAAGTCGTAGTTGAATATTTGTGAAGCGCATATGAAGAAACGGATGTCACGTGGCCACTATTCGGTCTGACTGCTACTATTCGGCCTTACACCGAATAGCTACATGTATTTGGCCCGCTATTCCGCCCGAAGCGACTACGATGCGAATGTTCGTCACAGCAATACTTTTTATTAAAGCAAGTCAAAGGCAATTATTGTGCTTCTAAAAGCGTCTAAAACAAACAAGAATATTCGAACATCTGAGGACAGAATCGGACACGTTGTAGGCCTATGCCCACGAATTGACGAGGATTTGCAAACACACGGTTCGAAAACCAATAAAAGTGCATAATTATTATTATAGTCTGCTTTACGAGCGATATTTTGCGGTGACCGGACGTCCCATAATCCCACTCCGCCAGAGAGATCCCAATTATGTACCAATGCAGGTTACATTGCGCAATCGCTAAGAATTTTACTTTGATTTGGACTACTATAATTAGCTGAAAATGCATAATTAAGACGACAGTAGGCTATATAGGCCTACTCAGACGGCGAGAATTGAAATCTATTGGAAAAGACGGAGAAACATCTAGTTATCCATATATTTTAGGCCTAATGCATACAGAATAGACTATGAATAGGAAGACGTAAATTAAATGCACCTTACTGCCATATCGATACCGTGACATGAGCCTAAAGTTAAACCTATACAAAGGCATAGCTAGAGGAAGAATTTAATAGACGAAGGAGTGCATTTCATCTATCGATGTGAGCCAGTGAAGAGGGCACGAGGGTGAGCTCGTGGTTTGGCAATAGAGAGAATTGATTGACGATTGAGCAAGTGAGTGAACAATGGGCCAATGAGCGAATGAAAGAGTTGAACTTGACGAGAAGGGCATCGCTGACGTCACAATAAATAATTATAATTATAGTTTCCGACGCCATTATCTATTTTCATAGCTTCGACTAGTTACACGCAGTAAGCGTATAATGGATACTATTTAATTTGCCTATACTTCTCGGAATTTACAACATCATTCAGGCGTAAGTGTTTTTGGAGCTTAGTTATAGTAGGCTAAGCCGGACGGACGTGTTGGTTAAGTTCCGGGTAAGGAGTCGTGAGGGTCGGTTAGAGTCAGATTAGGCATCGTAAAGTCGGTTAGGGTCAGGTTAGGCATCGTGAGGGTCGGTAAGGGTTAGATATAGGGTTAGTGCGGTCATTCGGTCCCGCTTATTATAACTATGCCATAATATCAACTGAAATTACATTCATACAGATTGTGATTTGTTCTTCTCCAGGTCCTATTTCATCCCTTGCGCCATGTCCAAGAAAAGAACATCTGCTGAATCCAATGATGACGAGCAGCAGAATGAAGACTCAGACTGTAAGTCATGCATTGTAGTTTCTCATAATGCGCGTTACAATATCATTGTCTGCTGCTTATGTGACTCAAGTTCTTTTCTACTGAGTAGAACAGAAATACAAAAATACACTGAGAGAGAAAGAGAGGCGGGAGGAGACGGAGAGATAGGAGAGATAAAGGTATAGAGATAGACAGTAACAGAGAGACAGAGACAGAGAAAAGACAAAGAGATTCGTCCTCAAATAAAAAATGCGCTCGTTCGTCCGGAAAGAGTCATGCTTTTGATACGACCTTAATGAAAAGGAAGTTGAATATTCAACATTAGATTGTGCACAATGATAAGTCTGGCGAATAAAGACTGATTTAGGGTATTGTGGCACACATTGGCACATAAAGTCTGCCTCAGCGTGTATCGAAACTAAGCATTATAATATTTGATACCTTATAGATAGGTCTATTAATTACACGGTCAATGAGAAACAGGGTCGAATTGAAGCAACATCTACAATGATGTCCTTTGTCTCGCACCTACAACGATCACTTACATACTTACTTATTCTGTTGTAGCATTATTCCGACAAGCAGACTATGCTAAATGTGCAAAACTCGCCTCATTGAGCGACACAACGGTGAGCTGCGTGATGTAGATTTGCATGTCTTATAAGTTTTCGTAGGTCTTCGTAGACTGTGGAGTGTGGACTCTGTGAATTGATGTAGCGTGGTGTGATGCTGATATTTACCTTGCTTTTTGTAAAGTCAAATGGTCTCAATAGAATTTTAAAATTTGGTACCAGTTCTAGTGTATCTCGCTGTGTCGCAGGCAGCATGAGCAGTAAAATATTATCCACAACACTGCCGCCTAAGCCACCATTCATCTTTCAACGCTGTGTAGTTTGTGTTATGGAGTTCGAGAAAGACGTTTAAACATGTGCGATATTTTCAATTGTAGTTACAAGATTTACCGATGGAGCCAATTGAGCTCATCCTCATTAAAGTCGTAGTTATGGAAGTGAAGGGTATGAAGCTGGCGAAAAGTGTGTGGAAAGAAAAAGCTGGTCCTGTGATAAAAAGACTTGGAACAGTATGTTCGCATTGGAGCAGCATACTTACGACCGATTTCTTTCGAAATGAACTTCACAGAACTCTGGAAAAAACTGGTCAGTTAGTTAATTCACTGAATTAGACTAATTTTATGTGTAGGCCTACCAATGACAAATACGTGAAAACTGTAATTATTCGAAATAACTATGTAAGCCATTCCACTATAGGCCATATTTTTTATAAACCTCTGGTATAAAATATTCATCGTCATTGCCCTGCAGTTCGATTCCGTGAGGCGAGGACGAAGGATGAGAAAGCATTGGATTGGCGGCGGTAACAGGCGGCACATTACGCTATCTCGATCTCACTTGATATCCATTAGGAGATGGCCCTCTGCTGCATCAACCCACAGCTCCATTGTTACAGCTCCATCACTTAAATATCACATTCGAACTTTTTTTGACTTGGAGCCATTGACTGTGACATTGGTGGTCTGTCACATTACCTCCACCAAGAGGCAAGCTGCATGCAGGAATCAACATAAATATTGTAATTGCTTCAGCAATAGGCTAACGTTCAACGACTCCCGCGAGAGACCGTTTGACCTGAGTGTAGGCAATGCATGTATAGTGATCATGAGCTGGGCCCTTTGATTCCCTCAAAATTGGGAGAGGCACAAGCTTACTTTTGAAAGTAAATCGTGGAATCTTAATTGAGTCGACCCGTCGCATGTCCTCTAGCAGCGGTGACTGCTCAGCAATTCTTCGCTTCATCACCAACATTTCTCTAACTTATTTGCAGTCGATCTCATGATATTCCATGTTGCCTTGTCCGGCATTTTTGATGCCGACCGAAGTTCCTCGCAGACAATGGCTTCTCATGTAATATATTCGACCAACAAACTATTGTCGTCTGTATATTATTTTTGGTCAACACGTTGGTCGAATGTTGGGACTGAAGTACAGACGCATAGACTGGATAAAAGAAGGGCGTGACACCAGAGCACTGAACAAAAAAGACACTGGCGTTGATTAACATGCCACTGCGCACTTTAGGTTTTCATGTTTAAGTGAATGATGTAGGGCTGTAGGCCTATGTTTGATGAATCTATGCTGTCTTTAGTGAACGTTATGCTTGGCATAGACCTATTTTTCGTTACCTCGATATACGAAGCACGGTTGTTTGTATTTTAGCTCAGCAGACGATTCGTTTGGAAATTTTGCTCCAATCTCAGATTCCGTTTTTCGTCTACGAAGTGACCACAATGAAAGACGAAATGTTTATGATCTGCAGTGAAGCGTATAATATCATTGTGTACAATCGTAACAATATGGCGCGGTTGAAAGATGTCATTGCTCCTCCAGGAGAAACTCCGATGGAAATAGCAGGTTGCAACGTGTCAAACTGCGTGTATGTTTTAAGCCTAGACGCGAATGATTATTATTCAATATTACGCATAACGAAAGACGAAGACCATCAGTTTAACCTTTCTCCGTGGATAAATGTTCCAAGTCTGCCATTTTTCCAATCTATATCTGTATCCGCCAATGGCAGCGTAATAATCCTTTCATGGCGACAAAGACAGAGTCCTTCCGAGGCAAGCATATATGACGCGAATGGATTCCTGCAACACAAAATAATGATGCCTCCAAGTGTTTTGGGGTTCCAATTTTGGAACAATGCGCTTCTAAAATCAAATGGAAATCTTGTTTTGGTCCCTGTTAGCAACAACAATAACACAGAATTATTGGAGATCGATGCGACTGGGCGTGTTGAAAGGACACGCAGGTCATCAGTTGGTGTTCAGAATGGTGTTCATTTCGCTGATATTTTCGGCAGGTATGTGATGAGTGAGTCGGACGACAGAATCAAGCTGTTAGATTCTGAGTTGAATCTTTTGGATTTCACTGGTTCACAGCTGAATGGGAGAAGGTTGCACTACAATTCCGAGAGGAATGAGATAGTGAGTGTTTTGTCGGTTGGGAATAACATCAGTGTTCTAACCATCTTCCGCTTCACAGAGGAATAGCACCACTGCAATGGATGTTTAACGTTGAGGACAATATTCGCGTCGAACATTCGTGACATTTTCTATATAATTATATAGTCGTATTGCTGTCAACTTATTTAGATTTTTAATAGACCTGTCACTTTATTAAAAGAACTTTTATATTTATGATCATTGCAATATAATTTGAGAATTTGATTTCACAAATCGATGCATCAAGAGAGCTAATATCGTTGCCCTATGCCCTTCATTTTGCACAAATTTACTTTTAACTTTACTCAACGTTTTTGTTGAAAGATGAATATAAGCGGTAATTGTGGATTTAGGTTCAATACAGCTTAGTCTCATAAGGGAATCTTATTCATTTTTAGTAATTTTTAAAAAACTTGGTATTTTAAACAGCTGGAAAAATATGTGTGTGTGTTATGGCTTATCGACTTTTACGTGTCCAAAATTGTTGTAATTGCAAGTTGAAATTGAACATTTGTGTAGTGCCACTCGAAGAGCGGTGGCGGAGCAAACCATGCAATTTCAAAAAGTCGCCTGGTGGCGTCATGGTCCTGGTTGTTATTCGGCAAGTACATGCACAATGTACATGGGCGGAGACTTTGGGGGACAGAGGGACGGTCCTACTCAATGTATATGATGGGGGCCGTCCATGCATTTGTCCTTCCCCAATGGTTAAGTGTTAGGATAATTATGTGCACTTCATGAACACACTGGTGACGTTTAAAGTTAGAAGAAGAGATCTTCGAACAAATGAAGAAATGACAAAAAAGGTCATCAGCCATTTTGAGAGGGGGAAATGGTATGCTTTTGATGAAATTTCGACCAAATGACGAAAAATAGGTCATCAACTTTTCTTCCTTCGGCCACTTGTTTGTTCCCCGCAAGTTGTAGACCAAGTCACCCCCTATGAATGAGTGAATGGTGAGAAATGCCATTCACTGCATGATAAATCATATCGTTTGCACAATTCAGTTATGGTACTTGAATTAAAGTTTGATGATAAAACTAAGTCAATTGTTTGCCGTGTAATTTTTAAAAAATGAGAGGAAGTTTAAATGTTTAGGCTACTTCGACAATGAATTTGGATTATTTTTAAATTGGCTTTCAAAATAATCTTGTGCAAGTGAATAATATGCTAGGATAATAAAAGCTTGACCACCAAGATCACTTCGCTCAACTATGAATTTCATATAGGCCTAAGCCATTTTAACTATAGATCAAACATTCAATTTTATTGCAACAGCACTGAAGTTGTGGTAGCATACTGCGTTGCTTCATATCCAAATTCACTAAGATTTAAATGTCCTCTCATCCACGAATAGATAGGCCTCCACGAAACTTAAGATAACATCAATCGACCGAGTCCGCGAGTCCCACGCGACTGAGTCCTGTAGACAAAAATCAGCCAGAAAGAAAGACTACAAAATCTGATTTCAAAAATCTAAATAATCAGTATTGCATTCTAAATTCACCGAGATTGTTTTAATGGTCGCATATCGGACAGATTGCAAAGACCGGATAAAATATAACGCTTGATCAAAACGAAAGAATTCATTCATGAATTATTGGAACGCAAGGTCTCCGGGCTATCAATAGCCTAATTCAGATGAATGTAGTAGACCAGGACCTGTAGGTGATGGCGACAAGTCTTCATCTGAATAATAATAACATTCGTTTATTAACATTCAATCTGACAAACCGCAGAATGGTTACAGTAGGCCTACAGGTCATACGAAATACGGTCCACTATTGCACGACACGCAGGTCGGCTTTAAACTAAATGCGGAAATTAAATGGGCCTAAGCCAAAGGGTAATATTAAAATTGCTTGAAATAGGAAGTATGCATTTTTGTTTATTTAGGCTAAGCTTAGGCCTAATGGTCTTTAGAAAAATATTTAGATTAATATACTTGAAGGAAATGTGCTGCGATTAATTTGCAGTTAATTGCGTTTAAAATGATTGATCGTGCGATTAATTTCGATTAAATATTTTAACCGAACAACAGCGTAAATAATAATATAGGCCTATTAAGGATGGAAAGAGACACGATAAAAGAATATAACTTTAATTAATATTTTTCTTATTTATCAAACTATAATTATTATGTCTATGTGTAATAATTTTTCAAATCGTTTTTATGAACAGGAAGTGTGAAGCATCATCCCGTTTTGTGACGTCAAAATATTGTCCGGCCGCCATTATCTAATAATTAAAAGTCCCGACTATGCATTTAATTCCATGCAATAATATAATTCTAATTAATTTGTCTAGTTCTGGAAAATAAAAATTTACAACGACTGACGTAAGTGTTTTGGTTTCATTTTTTTACATTTGCCGACACCATAATTATTGTTTTTCTTGCTATATTAACATAACTTAGCATAATTTTTCGGTAACCAACAATATATGCAGTTCATAATAAGAGGCAACAAGTCCAAGAAAAGAGCATCTGCTGAATCTAATTATGACGAGCAGCAGAGCGAAGGTTTAGAAAGAGAGAGAGAAACAGAGACAGACAGACAAACAGACAGACATTCAGACAGTCAGACAGACCGACAGCTAGACAGACAGACAGACAGACAGAAAGAAAGACAGACAGAAACAGACAGAGACATGCAAACTGATACAGAAACACACAAAGACACACAGATAGAGACAGACAGACAAGACAGACAGACATAGACAGAGAGACAGACAGACCGACATAGACAGACAGAGTCAGACAGAGAGACAGACAGACAGGGATAGTTCTAGATTCTATATCCAAAAATAGAACGCTCGTTCACTCTGAACAATTCTTGTTTTCGATAAGACCTTATAAGAGGAAGAAAAATAAAATTTATAATTAGATCACCAAGTAGAATAGTGATATGTCTGGGATTAATCACTGATTTAGATTCATGTCGATGTTCGTTCTTCTGCAGGTTCTATTTCATCTCTTACGCCATGTCCAAGAAAAGAACATCTGCTGAATCCAATGATGACGAGCAGCAGAATGAAGACTCAGACTGTAAGTTATGCATTGGAGTTTCACATAGTGCGCGTTACAATAATTGTTTGTTACTCATATTATTTGCTATTGAGCCGAGTACAGAGCAAAAAATAGAGAGAGAGAGAGAGAGAGAGAGAGAGAGAGAGAGAGAAAGAGAGAGAGGGAGGGAGAGGGAGGGAGGGAGTACTAGTTTAGGTTTTAATTATATGCTCGGGACAGCGCTAGCTACACATGTACCATATTTTTGTCATGTCTGACGCAATCTGGCGCCATTGACAGACGATGATCGCGTTTTGATCCTATTTTTACGAACTGATAAGGGATTTAATTTGTTTGAAACAATTAAAGAGTTTTCTAACAGATGATGGAATAAAAAAAATGGTTTGCGGCCTCTTCGTCTACGGACGGTTCGTCACGGACGATTCGTTGCAAAGAACGAACTATTTTTCAATCGTCCGTGTGACGAATCGTCCACAGACGAATCGTCCATAGACGAATCGCGTCCACTTGACGAATCGTCCATAAGCGAATCGTCCGCTTGACGAATTGTCCGTGTGACGAATCGTCCACTGACGAATCGTCCAGCTGACGAATCGTCCGCTTGACGAATTGTCCGTGTGACGAATCGTCCACTGACGAATCGTCCAGCTGACGAATCGTCCGCTTGACGAATTGTCCGTGTGACGAATCGTCCACTGACGAATCGTCCAGCTGACGAATCGTCCATGACGAATCGTCAGTAAACGAAACGTCCGGCATACGAAAAAAAGTGCCCCGAGTCATCTGCTTAGGAAAATTGATAAAATAGGACCTTTTAGGCTACTCGTAAACCATGTATGGGAATCGGTGCTGAAATTGCTCGTGTGTCCGAGTAAATTTTGAGTAAATTTCAAATTATTGCCGGGCAGGTCCTTCAAGGAAATTTCCCCGAAAAGTTAAACGCGAAACGGGTAATTCTAGAAGCACCGTATAACGTAACTTATTGGGAAAATGATCTAAAGTTATTTGTCGACGTGAGTGACTGAAGACCAACGATTTGTGAACATCCCGGGAAACGGCGCTATATATTACGTCAACAAATACAACAAAAAATTGCAGCCAGCGCTGTTCCCAGCATGTAATTAAAACCTAAGTTAGACCAGCTCGACGTTTTCACGGATAATATTAGAATGAAATATTTTTTAAATTTGACGCATAAAGTATAAATAAAATTAATATGCATGCAAAGTTGGTTCATTTATGCTGGACCACCGTGTATGTACACGGTCAGTCAAAGACATATCGAATTCAAGCATCGCCTACAAAATAATGATGTCCTTTGTCCCGCTCGATCAAAAATTAAGCTTACTTACTTGCTTGCTTATTTCTGTTTTAGCATTATTCCAACAAGGAAACTATGCTAAACGTGCAAAACTCGCCTCATTGAGCGACACAACGGTGAGCTGTCATGTCATGTCAATACGCCGACGTCGCTGCGCGACGGTTGGCTACATGAGCCAACCGTCGCGCAGCGACGTCGGCGTATTGACACGGTGAGCTACATGTATACATATATAACATTGATTCGCATGTCCTAAGTTTTCGTAGGTTGTAAACTTTGTGAATGGATTTATCGATCTCTCGACTCTGCTTGAACTACGGGATTCTGTGTAGTTGGTGCTTTGAGAGGCGTTCAAACATTTGCGATATTTTTCCTTGTAGCTACAAGATCTACCGATGGAGCTAATTGAGTTCATCTTCATTAAAGTCGTAACTATGGAAGTGAAAGGTATGAAGCTGGTGAAAAGTGTGTGGAAAGAAAAAGCTGATCTTGTGATAAACAGACTTGGAACAGTATGTTCGTATTGGAGCAGCATACTTACGACCGACTTCTTTCGAAATGAACTTCACAGAACTCTAGACACAACTGGTCAGTTTGTTAAATCACATGATTAACATATC
Organism: Lumbricus rubellus; assembly: GCA_945859605.1. Classification (NCBI taxonomy): domain Eukaryota; kingdom Metazoa; phylum Annelida; class Clitellata; order Crassiclitellata; family Lumbricidae; genus Lumbricus; species Lumbricus rubellus. The sequence continues at coordinate 20,613,868 of OX243815.1, read as the reverse complement.
TTTATTCACACGATTAACAAAGACTTTGAAATTTGAATTAGGGTCTGCCGTCAATGTGTAAGTCTGTCTAAATCTAATTGTTGAGTGTTAGCGTCTTTGTTTTTCTTAGCCTCGACACGAAATCGCGCGGCGCTTTTTCGAAGTGTTTTCAAGTATTATTGTCACCTTCACCTCTACAATGCGATGCTCATTTCTTCTTCACACCTACCTTAGCAATGCTTTCTATGTATATGCTTATACTAAATCCTTACCTTTATAGGTAGATTAATAAAAGTAGTGCGTGGTTGTCTAATTTATATTTCCTCTTTCAATTTAGTAGCCTAAGTTAACACAAGAAAAGTCAATTATTCAAATGCACGTCCCTGTGATACTGTATGTATGTGCACTTGTTATAGCGCCCCTTCAAGCTCTCCCTATTCAGAGGCGCTCCCGATGCAGAGCGGACACTGCATCGGAGTTTCACGCCGAAGCGCTGAGCAATTGTAAGTGAAGGACTTGCCCAAGGTCCTTACGCGGGGAGGTGGATTCGAACCTCGGACCTTCCGGCTCCAAGGCAACGACGCCACCACTAGACCACCGCGCCCCACTGTGTCAACGCAAATCAGTATACACTGCTTTAGTCTTTTCAAATCGCTCAAACTCTTCTTTATCACACGCTTTACGACCAGTTAATTAAAAAGTCGATGTTTTAGGCTTAGCATCTGTACAACCAAACGCTCAAACATAGGCAGTATGCACTCTTCAATTAATTATATTATATAATATTTATATTGTTTATATAATATTTATATAATATTTATATAATATCTATATAGGGCTAATGTCAATGAAACGTGAACAATTATTTTGTTTTTCTTACTTAAGTGGATAAATAATCTTTTAAAAACTTTATCCTGAGCCAATGGTTTTTTAACCCCCCCCCCCCTAAACACCCCTTGTCTACGCCACTGCTCCCGGACTGTTGCTTCTTACTTGTTTGTCTTGACTGCCATTTCGGATACATACCTAAGGTCTTCTCAGACAATGGCTCCTGATGTAGATCCGACCAACTAATTATTGTCTCTATAATTATTATTTAGTCATCACACTGGTCGGATGTTGGGGTTGCAGATGATCAGAAGCACAGACGGCATAACAGGACGGTGGTACGACATCATAATTACGAACAACACTATACTCCATAGCCTACGTATGAATGCATGCATGTGAGTTTGATGAATGCCGGTTTTGAAAATGTTTTGTTTTCCATAACCTTCTTCGCAATATAATTTGAGCAGTGATTTATATTTTAGCTCCGGATACGATTCGTTTGGAAATTTTGCATCAGTCTCAGATTCCGTTTGGCGTGTACCAATTGACCACAATGAAAGATGAAATCTTCCTACTCTGCAGAGGAATGGATAATATTATTGTGATCAATCGCAACAACATGGCGAGGCTGAAAGATGTCATTGCGCCTCCAAATGCAATTCCGCTGAACATAGCAGGTTGCAACGTGTCAAACTGCGTGTACGCATTTAGCGAAAACGGGGATGACATTTCAGTGTTCCGTATAACGAAAGACGAAGACCCTCAGTTTAAGATTTCCATGTGGATTAAAATTCCAAATCTACCATTATCTTCATCTGTATCCGTATCCGCCAATGGTAGCCTAATACACCTTTCATGTCGGCAATTTCCGGTTCCTGCCGAAGCAAGGATATATGACGCAAACGGTTGCTTCCAGCATAAAATAATGTTTCCTTCACATTTTACTGGTTTCCGATTTCAGAACAATGCGCTTCTAAAATCAAATGGAAATCTTGTATTCATTTCTTATAGAGAAAACAGAGGCACAGATTTATCGGAGATCGATGCAACAGGGAGAACTGAACGGGAATACAATTCATCAGTTGGTGTTCAGGATGGCATTCATTTTGCTGATATTTCAGGTAGGTATGTGATAAGTGAGTGGGATAACAGAATCAAGCTGTTAGATCCTGAGTTGAATCTCTTGGATTTCACTGGTCCACAACTGAATGGGAACATGTTGTACTACAATTCCGAGAGAAATGAAATAGTGAGTTGTATGTCGTCGCTTGGAAATAACACCAGTGTTCTAACCATCTTCCATTTCATAGAGGAATAACACCATTGTAAAGGATGTTCACGGTGCGCATAATTTGTGCTGAACAATTTTGACATTTTTAGTATAAATAGTTGCATTGCTATCAGCTTGTTAAGATCTTTTGGACTTGTCTACTTAATTAAAAGAACTTTTAGGCCTATCTGTGAAATCCTTGAGCTATAGGCCTACATTGGAAATTTGTCTATGGGTTTTGGGCTCCAAAAGAACCAATTTTGTTGCTCTATGGCTTTAGTCTATGCTCTTCGTTTTGAGAAAATTTACTCTTAACTTTTCTGATTTTTTTTATAAATGATTGGTGGGTTTCGCGTTGATTGTGGATTGTCGGTGCGATATAGGTCTACCATCTTGTGAAGCATTTTTGGCATTTCAGTAATAATTATTTATAAAAAATTTTGAATGTAATAAAGCTGTAACTATAAATGAGTATTATCGTAACTCTATATTTTACCTGTTCAGTATTGTTGCAATAATGTGTAAGTTGTAATTGTGTAGCCTCACTCAAAACGCATTGGCGGTTACGAATATGCAATTTCAGCAGGTCGCGTCAGAGTCATGAGAGTTATTCAAGTGGCAGAAAAACTAGTTGTAAAGAAGATATCAAAGCAAAGCACCTAAAGATTTTGGCAGATCATAAGGCAGGTCATGAGTAAAATAGACTTCCACCGACATAAACAAAGCATCCGCACAAAACAACTAAAATTGAACAAGGCATCTTACTGCAGTAGCCTATGGGCCGTCTCTCACAAGTTAAGCAGTTTAATTTAGAAATTTACATAATCTCAGTCATTTTATAAAGCAAAAAAAAATAATTAAGTATAAGGGTAGGCCGTAACTCGATTTTTGCGTGTTCAAACAATGTAATTGTAAGTTGTTAGCTTAATTGATTATTTATGTAGCGTCATTCAAACAGTAAAGTGAACCAACGAGGGACGCTCTCTGTTCTAATCTTTAAGAAATAGAGACTATCGTTTACGAAAACAATGAACAGAAAAGAAGAAAAGTCTCCAGTATAAGGTCCACGCAAAAAACGTTTTCTCGTCCGCAATTTACAGATGGCACGGTTTGGCACCATTATGGTTAAGCTTAGAGCGATGACATATGCCAGCGCTCGAAGCATAGGGGCCTATGGTTCAGAATAGCGATCCTTTCTAGGTGGACGATGACGCAAGTTCGTCGAGGGATCATATGAACGTTGAACAGGTTAATTTTATGGTGTATTGGTTGGTAGACTGAGGCACTGCATTGACTAAATGGTCGACTTCAGTCTAAATTCTAAAAACCTTGTCAGAAGACTTCCACCGATTCAAAACCATCCGCAAAATACAACTGAAATTTGCAACCCGCCTTTCAGAACCCATTTTTGGAGCGCTCTGCGTTTCAGTGAGAAAGACGAGTCCTAAATGCAACTGACTGCCAAAGGTATCGACAATCAATGTACATAAGCTTATAGATAGCCCACTGAAACAAGAGTAGGCCGAGGCTATAGCCTATATACACAAAGCGGAGCTACAGAGAGATATAGATTAAAGGAGTGCAATTGATCGAACGATGTTTTTGCAACAAAGTGAAGCGTAGCGCGTGGATGAGTGAACGAGTGAGTGAGGGAGTAAGCGCGAAGAATAATAGATAATGAATCTGTGAAGGAAATATGATAAGCGAGAATGTGAGCAAGTCAGGGAATGAGTGAATGGTGAGAAACGCCTTTCACTACATGATATACCATACTACCATATCTTTTGTCATTTATCAGTTACTTGAATTAAAGTTTGATGATAGAACTCAGCGAGTTGCATGCCGTGTAGCCTAATTCTTGAAATTGAGAAAATGAGAAGATGACTACATGCTTACTTCGACAATCAATTTTGATTTTTTTAAATTGGGTTTCAAAATAAGCTTAATCTTGTGCAAGTGAATTGCTAGGACTCATACTTCGGGTTAAAACGTCCAATGGCATAATTATATCATGGTAAATCTAATAATAGAAACTACATAAATTCATATTTCAGCTTTAGCCTCTATATAGGCCACGGCCGAATGAATGCTGGCAACTTGTCTCGACTACTAAATTTCTCTGCGACGTTCTCTGTCCTACGCACATGTATGTGGCCTACATTGCCATTTGGCGACTCGTCTTTTTTCCATCATATATGACACAATTCGCTCTAATTCTGTAGAACGTCAAATCTCACTCGCATTCTTGGTCATGCATTAGGCTACATCTTAAATGAAGCCTAGGTCTACATCTTAAATTCTATAACTGTAGGCCTGTGTCTTACTGAGTTCTGTTTTGCTAGATATTAGTCAGGTGAGCTATAAGGCTTCAGGGAGAAGGTTACTGTGCAGGCACCTTGTGCAAGTTCTTCACTCACGAATAATAGGCCTAATATTATTGCTCTCTGTCAGTAAATCATGCTAGGCCTATATGTTGTTAAATAGCAGCGCTTTTAAAAATAAATGCTTAATAATATTATAATAATGATGCGCAGTGACATGGTAGATGTGTTTAACCTCAATAAATATTTTCGTATTTGCCAAAATATAATATAATTAGGTCTATATGACTGTGAAACCGTTTCAAATAATTTAGATAATCATTTTGATTGTGGATCTTAAGAGCACGAAATCACTCTATTTGTGTGACGTCACAATATCATCCGGCCGCCATAATCTAATTCAAAGTCTCGACTATGCATTTAATTCCATGCAGCAAAAATTCTAATAAATTTTTCTACTTCTGGGGAATTTACAACGTTTGTCGTGAGTATTTTTCGTTTACTTTTTACCGACAACAGGTTGCTTTTCTTAGTGTTATTGGAGTACAAAATCATATCTTTTCGGTAACCAATGTAGGCGCAATTGCAGTATCAAGGACCGTGACACCGGGTGTGTCGGTTAGGGTCAGCTTAGGCGTCGTGAAGGTCGATTAGGATTAGTGTTAGGGTTAGTGTCGTCATTAGATACTATCTAAAGATATTGCATATGCTTCGGTACCCGATACTGCAATTACGTTCCAATGTCATTACGAATTTTATATGCAGGTCATCATAACATGAATGAAATAAGATTCATGTCGAGTGTGATTTATTCTTCTTGCAGGTCCTATTTAATCCCTTGCGCCATGTCCAAGAAAAGAACATCTGCTGAATCCAATGATGACGAGCAGCAGAATGAAGGCTCAGACTGTAGGTTATGCAATGGAGTTTCTCATAATGCACTTAACAATATTTTTCTCTCTGTGATCCAAGTTCGTTGCTACATTAAACGCTTCGTATTGCCTGTCATGACATCTTAGCCAATCTATCGTCCAATCTGTTTTGTTTGATGGTGATCGGTGCACCTGTCATGCCAAGTAGGCCTCTGCGAAATTACCTGATCATCGAATGACACTGTAGAAAAATAGGCCAGTTCAAAGATTAGGCAAAGCTTACTTCCTTATTTCTGATGTAGCATAATTATGACGACATAGGCTACATTGGACCTATAGGCCAATTTATACAGGCAGCGAAAGACAATGGTCGAATTGAAGCAACCTATTCTTTGTTTCCGAAGACGAAAGATTATTTACTTACTTGCTAATTTCTGTTGTAGCATTATTCCAACAAGGAAACATTGCTAAACGTGCAAAACTCGCCTCATTGAGCGACACAACGGTGAGTGCGTGGACTGCGTTGTCATGTCCCATGTTTTCGTAGGCGGTATAGGCTACTCTGTGAATTGCTTAAACACAGTCTGTTTCACAAGCTGACATTTTCCATGCCTTTTGTCTCATTAGAATTTTAGAATTTGACAGCAGTTTTAATTAATTACATCAAAGTCAGCAACGGCCGTAAAGTGTAAACTAGGCCTACACAAAAGTCTCAGCGATCACATCAGTTACTTTACTTTTGTACCAGATTCAGTACACTCACGATGCATTGGTCTTGTGAGCCTCTGAACGCAAATGCTCTCCTGCGTGCACATGAAAATCTGTGTAGCGACTTTGAAATTTTTTATGCTTATTGCACTAAGCATGATTTATATGACAAAGGACATGCGTTGCCTTATTTCAATACTTGTTAGTCTTCTGGCTAACAACTTCTGAACTCGCCCCTTTCCAAATTTCGGCAGCGAAGTCAGAATTCAGTTATGACCTGCTGCGTCTAGTTCCTCCTCGTGGTGTTAATCGATGGTATTTACCTTAGTGGATGGTAAAGTAAGCCGACGGTTTGAAGTTAAACGTGTTTGCCTTGCTCAGGTGTTTACGGATCGGACTTTTCATCTATCAAAGTTGTGTAGTCACTGTAGTGCCAGCTATGAAGTTCTACATGTGATGAGGCGTTTAAAGACATGTACATGTATGTGCGATATTTTCCCTTGCAGCTACAAGATCTTCCGATGGAGCTAATTGAGCTTATCCTCATTAAAATCGTAGCTATGGAAGTGAAGGGTATGAAGCTGGCGAAAAGTGTCTGGAAAGAAAAAGCTGATCCTGTGATAAACAGACTTAGAACAGTATGTTCGTATTGGAGCAGCATACTTACGACCGATTTCTTTCGAAATGAACTTCACAGAACTCTAGACACAACTGGTCAGTTAGTTGAATCACTGAATTAAACCAATTTTATACGTACAACTAATAAACTTGAGGCACTAGGCCTATAGGTGTTAAGTGTTAGCGACCTCATTTTCTTAGCCTCGGCGTATGAAAGTGGCTAGCTCTTCCAATTGACGTCCAATCTTCCCACCGATGATTTCCATCACAGCTGAGTTGGCTGTGGAACATACATGTAGGTGCCTAGGTGGAGCAGAAATCTCGTCACAAATTTCAGCCTATAGCGGGGATTTGAATCACCGACCTTGGCTTTGCTGTCCGGCACGCTAATCACGTAGAACCGACTAACAAACAGGGCTGAAAGTGAGCCGGGTCGGTCCGGATCTCGCCATCGATTTTCGAGACCTGCCGTTGCCAAGTCTCAGCAGGGTCGCAAAAAGGTCGTCAGGTGCCAAAAATATGGATAAAATGGTAGGATTTGGGATAATTTTGGTCAAATTACTAAAAAACAAATCGAAAAATGTACGGGTCAAAGGCTTGCTCATCCGCCAAAGTCAGACCCGGCAACTTTTCCAAACCACTTTCAGATTCTGCTAAGAAATAAGTGTCGTCTGCATAATTATAATCACGTTGGTGTTACAGATCATAAGAATAGAGGCATAGAGAATAGATGGTCTGGTGCCATTACCCTGAACTACACCAGCGTTGATTAACATTAACCCTTTACCTGTTTGCCCCGAGAATGTCCGCTGAAAACATGGGCTTAACGGGGAAAATGAACAAGTAAAGGGTTAACTTTCCTATACCATGAGTCTTTCGCAAATAAATGCAAGCATGCAAGTTTTATTAATCTATTTCGGTTTTGAGAATGCTACGTTGTAACATAATGTCATGACATGTAATGACATGTGCAGTATAAACTACGCGTTGATTCGTATAATTTTTAGCTCCGCAGACGATTCGTTTGGAAATTTTGCATCAGTCTCAGATTCCGCTAAACGTCATCGAAGTGACTACAATGAAAGACGAACTGTTTATGATAAGCATCAATATGGATGATATTGTTGTGTACAATCGCAGCAATATGGCGCGGTTGAAAGATGTCATCGCTCCTCCAGGAGAAACTGTGATGGAAATAGCAGGCTGCAACGTGTCAAACTGCGTGTATGCATTAAGCGAAAACGTCAATGATTATGCAATGCTACGCATAACGAAAGACGAAGACCATCAGTTTAGTATTACACCGTGGATTGATGCTCCAATGATTAAGTCATCTCTTCCATCTATATCCGTAACCACCAATGGCAGTCTAATAATATTTTCAAATCAGCTACGAGGGAATCCTGCCGAAGCAAGAATATATGATGCGAATGGTTACTTGCGACATAAAATAATGTTCCCAGATATTTGGGGGTTTAGCTGGTGGAACAATGCAATTCTAAAATCAAATGGAAATCTTGTATTGATTTATTTTGACCATCGTATAAGCACGGAAATAGCAGAGGTCGATGCGAATGGGAGGATTGAAAGGAAATACAATTCATCACGTTGGACTCAGAATGGAATTCATTTTGCTGATATGTCCGGTAGGTATGTGATAAGTGAGTCGGACGACAGAATCAAGCTGCTAGATTCTGAGTTGAATCTCTTGGATTTCACTGGTCCACAACTGAATGGGAGAAGGTTGAATTACAGTTCCGAAAGAAATGAGGTAGTGAATATTTCGCCGGTTGGAAATAACACCAGCGTTCTAACTATCTTCCGTTTCACAGAGGAATAACACCATTGCAAGGAGGTTCACGTTTAAGATAATTCGTGTTAAGCAATTTGACAACTTTTGTTTAAAAAGTCTTTAGTGTTAACAACTTATTTCTATCTATAGACCTGTCACCTGTATGGGTTTAGGCTATTAAAAGAACTTGTATCTGTGAGATGCTTGAAATTTGCATTAAGAATTTGGTTATACATGCATTTCGGGGTATAAAAATCAGTTTAATTGCTGTACGGTATGCTCTTCATTTTGAGAATATTTACTCTCACCTTTGCTAAATGTTTTGATGAATGATATTGCGCTCTGCAAGATGCGTCAATTTTGGATTTTCAGTGTTCTATAACTCATGTGTATATATATATGTATGCTTTTGAAAACATTTTAGTAATTTACAAAGTCTTGGAATTTAATATAGATCTTGCTGTAAAAATTAATGAATGTTATGATAACTCGATCTCCGTGTTCCAAATCATTGTCTATGTAAGCTGCAATTGAATATTATTTTGTGTAGCGTCACTCAAGAGTAAACTGTCGAGAGATGCTATCTGCTCTAAGCATTAAGGAATAAAGACTGTCATCTGTTACAATGGTGCCTAAAACCGGAACACGCGGGGTTTTGAATTTTTCAAGACTCCTCTTTCAGAATGAAAATATCTTTTTCTAACTTAAGCTTTGTTCTTATATTCTGTATTTTTGTGAATTTATAACAAGCGAGAAAATTGAAGACAAAGTTTCAGAATATTCGTGTGATGAGAATCCTTAGTGACCATTAATTGATTCTTCTGCAATTCTGCTGGTCAATACATGGCTACATTCAGTATCAAATATATACATCAAGCGACTTGAAAATCGAGCTTCTACTTTCCAAACCCTGATGGAATAACAGGCAACTGCCGAATTTAAGAATACGAATGAATTAATTAATCAAATGTAAACAAACGTATCCAAAGCGCAGGGACCAGATGCCTTATTGTAGATAGGATAAACGATGTAGATCTATGAGTGCAATAATTATTTCAAATAAGTGATCAACCAGGCTGTACAAGAGTAGCATGAAAATTAATATGTACATTGTACACCTATTCATGATTTAATTAGAGTCTAGATGGAAGCTAGAATTATTGCAACCGACAGCAAAGACGCGGCGTGTTTCCAGTTCAAGTAGCCTAGCTGTTAGCCTGTAGGCCCTACCTCAAAGAAATATTTTTCATGCGCTTACTGAGGAGCTTAAATAGGCCTAATAATACGAACCAATTGCGCCCGATCAGAATCTGGACTTGGTCTGATAAATTATGCGAAACTCTTAAATTCCTGTTAAGAATTTCAAATAGTAATATCTGCCCACTTAGACAATTGTTTATAGGGCCAACTCAGGCTTAGTCCTATGTCTTGTACGGTGCGCTTTCTGTAGGAATAAATTTCATTCATGTTTAGCTATCAGAGCCAGCAAGCCAACTAAACAAACCTGTTGTAGATCTATAATTATGATCAAAGATTGATAGTTTAGCCTGTTTGCAAATTGACAACACCATCGGTATTATCCACTTTGTAAAGGTAGCTATTGTATCAATTCTCAATCGATCAATAGTAAGCTTATTCATCTAGGATTAAAAGTAGATTATAATTACAATGCCTAGAGAAACTACTTGACACATCGATCTGCTCTCTAAAATAAAGTTAGGCCTATGCATTTTGATATTTGAGGTGATGATGTGACGTCACATTTTCTTAAACCTCCCCCCATCGTCACAATCATCACAGATGTGTAGCCATACCCCACTCAGTGCGTGACGTCAATTCCACCAGCGGCATGGGCGGAGTTTATCAGGGGCTAGGGGGGCTAAGCCCCCCCACCCAAAGAGGACTCAAAAAGGTCATCAATTTGTTTGTCGTGCAAAATGGCATATTTTCACGAAAATTCGACCGAAGGAATAAAAAAGAAAATGGTCATCAGAAATTTGGTTGATGAAAATATTGTCGTTCCAACAGTCAAAGTTATCATTAGCTCCCCAATAAATGAAACCAAACTTTGCCTCTGACCCGCTGGATCCCAACTGTCGATCTTCCTTGTCGTCGGAGCTGCTGACACAGGTTAAGTAGCGCATACGCGGAAAATTTAGTTTTGATGAAGAATCTAAAAGTAGATCAACTGGCGCGGTGGTGTAGTGGTGGCGTCGTTGCCTTGGAGCCGGAAGGTTCGAGGTTCGAATCCACCTCGCCGCGTAAGGACCTTGGGCAAGTCCTTCCTTCACTCACAATTATTGTTCAGCGCTTCGGCGTGAAACTCTGTATTCGGAAGCGCCTCTGAGTAGGGAGAGAGAGATTTAAGGGGCGCTATAACAAGGGCACATACAAACAAACAACTGGGAAACTTATTAGACCTAATGAGTAATGAGCACGACGCCTGTAATTATAATCAGACGACGAGAATAAATTACAATGGATCGAGAACTATGGGAGGAAGATCAACGTACTCTACGTAGAAACATCTAATTACATAGATAGCCCACAGAACATTATAGACCTAAGTAAGAAAGACGATTATCAAAATAATATGACTGACTGTCAAAAGGACTTAAATGAATATTGATAGGCCTACCGAGACAGGAGAATACACACAGGCACAGGCCCAGGGGCGGATCCAGGGGGGCCAACCGGCCATGGCCCCCCCATTGAAAACTGCCATGGGACGTGGCCCCCTCATTTGGTTTGAAATTAGCAATACGAATATGGGTGTAATGGATATTGCCCCCCCCCCCCTATTCGGAAAATTGCAGAAAAAGGTCATCAACTTTTTGGGCGGATGAAATGGTATGAATTTCCCAAAAAATTTGCCAGATGACTAAAAAAGGTCATCATAGACCTACATGCAACTGCGGACATAAACGTAAATCAACTGGCGCGGTGGTATAGTGGTGGCGTCGTTGCCTTGGAGCCGGAAGGTTCGAGGTTCGAATCCACCTCGCCGCGTAAGGACCTTGGGCAAGTCCTTCACTCACAATTATTGTTCAGCGCTTCGGCGTGAAACTCTGTATTCGGAAGCGCCTCTGAGTAGGGAGAGAGAGCTTGAAGGGGCGCTATAACAAGGGCACATACATACAAACAACTGGGAAACTTATTAGACCTAATGAGTAATGAGCACGACGCCTGTAATCAGACGACGAGAATAAATTACAATGGATCGAGAACCACACGGAAAGAGGATCAACGTAGAAACATCTAATTATACACAGATAGCCTACAGAACATTATAGACCTAAGTAAGAAAGACGATTATCAAAATAATATGACTGACTGTCAAAAGGACTTAAATGAATATTGATAGGCCTACCGAGACAGGAGAATACACACAGGAACAGGCCCAGGGGCGGATCCAGGGGGGCCAATCCGGCCATGGCCCCCCCATTGAAAACTGCCATGGGACGTGGCCCCCCATTTGGTTTGAAATTAGCAATACGAATATGGGTGTAATGGATATTGCCCCCCCCCCCCCCCCCTATTCGGAAAATTGCAGAAAAAGGTCATCAACTTTTTGGGCGGATGAAATGGTATGATTTTCCCGAAACATTTGCCAGATGACTAAAAAAGGTCATCATAGGCCTACATGCAACTGCGGACATAAACGCAGAACAACGGAGAGAATTAGGCTATTGGACGAGTAAGCGAATAAAAATATTATGACTTAGTAAGTTAGTGAGCGAGTGTCGCCGAGTGAAAGGCAAAAGCATGAAGTGACAGTCACCACTCAATTGTGTGACGTCACAATATAATATGGACCTATATTTCCGGACGCCATCATCTATTTAAAAGTTTTACTGTAATTTAATTTAAACATAATTTTAATTAATTTGTCTACTTCTGGAGAATTTACAACGTCTGCGGTAAGTTTCTGTTTGACTTTTTGCAGTTGCAGTTGCGTTGGGTATACTTTTACAACGGTTAGCGGCAACAGAATGCTGTTCTTGCTATAAGCCTATAGGCTATCATGGCTAAACATACCTTAGGCCTAATCGGTAATCAAAATAATATGCAGGTCTTAATAACATCGAATGAAATTAGATTCAGGTCGATTGTGGTTTATTTTTCTGCAGGTCCTATTTCATCCGTTAAGCCATGTCCAAGAAAAGAACATCTGGTGAATCCAATGATGACGAGCAGCAGAATGAAGGCTCAGACTGTAAGTTATGCAATGGTGTTTCTCATAGTGCACTTCACAATAATTTTTTTGCTTCTTCTGTGACTCAAGTTCGTTGCAACTGAGTAGAACAAAGAGAGACGCTGATATCGCCATGCATGCATATATATAAGACTCTGGCATATATGTATGTATGTATGTATGTGTGTATATACAGGGTGGGCCATAAAAAAGTAACCCCCTGCGGTTTTTTGCCCATATCTTGGCCAGAAGTAAGAATTTCGAAATGAAATTTTACAGACCTAAAGACAATTCACATTTACACATCATGGCCAGATTTCATCAAAATATTTCAAACAGAACAAAAGTTATATCACTTTCAGTGAGGCCATCCACCGTTTTTTGACGATTCAAAAACGCGACGCAACAAAAAGTTGCAAAAAACCAATTTAATTATTCTGGCCAATATCTTGGTCAGAAGTAAGAATATCGAAATGAAATTTTACAGCCTTAAAGACAATTCATATCTACACATGATGGCCAGATTTCATCAAAAATATTTCAACCAGAACAAAAGTTATACCACATTCAATGAGAACCCCACCGTTTTTTGACGTTTCAGAAGGGTAACGCAACAAAAAGTAGCAAAAACACAATTTATTAAGTCTCACATCAAATAATTGTTATCAAATAGCCTTGATATTGTCAGATGATCATTATTATTACTATATAAAAAGAAACAGGGTACCAGCGTAGGTGCACGTCACTGAGAAGTCACTTAGCAAGATGACAATCAAATTGGTAAATAAGGAATCTGCCAGATTAATCAACAGGTCCATCAAGAACTTTGCAAAGAGACTCAAAAGAAGTGTTGGCACTGGTGGTGGGCACATTGAACACAAGTATTGAAGCACTACCAAGTACATTTGACAACAGTTATTTGAGATGAGACTTAATAAAATCACGTTTTTGTTACTTTTTGTTGCGTTTCGTTTTTGAATCGTCAAAAACGGTGGGTGGCCTCACTAAAAGTGGCATAACTATTGTTCCCTGTGAAATATGTTGATGAAATCTGGCCGTCGTGTGTACATATGAATTGGCCTTAAGCCTGAAAAATTTCATTTCGAAATTCTTACTTCTAGCCAAGATATTGGCAAAAAACCTAGTTTTTGTTGCGTTTCGTTTTTGAATCATCAAAAAACGGTGGGTGGCCTCACTAAAAGTGATATAACTTTTGTTATGTTTGAAATATTTTGTTGAAATTTGACCATTGTACGTAAATATGAATTGCCTTTAAGACTGCAAAGTTTCATTTAAAAATTCTTATGTTTGGCCAAGATATGGGCTAAAAACCGTAGGGGTTACTTTTTTATGGCCCACCCTGTATATATATATATATCTAAATATAACGAGACAGACAGACAAAAATGATAGCTTTGGGAATAAATACGAATTTTTGGTATTCCTTGTTCACGTGGGCACATAAAGTATGCCTCCGCGAGTATCACAAATGAATACCTGATTAAGAAGACCTGATTATAATTATATATAACAACTTACATGTACTATTTACAAGGTCAGTGAGAGTCAGAGGTCGAATTGAAACAACGCCTACAATGATGTCCTTTGTCGTTCACGATCAAAGATTACTTACTTGTTTATTTCTGTTGTAGCATTATTCCAACAAGGAGACTATGCTAAACGTGCAAAACTCGCTTCATTGAGCGACACAACGGTGAGCTGCGTGACATAGATTTGCCTCTCCTATGTTTTCGGAGGCTGTTAACTTTGTTAACTATTGCTTGAACAGTGTGGTTTAGGCTGTTATCTTAGACCTACAAGTCATTTGTCAAGTCAAGCAGTTTTACAAGAATTTTGAAGTTTGACAACAGTCTTGAATTATCTAATTGCTTCACGGCCGTCAATGGTCGCTTAGTCCAGCTTCCACTGCACATAGACCTTTTCCGTCTTTTGCGATCCTGTTTGAGACTTTGGTTTGTCCTCAGCCATTGTGTGCTGGATTCAGTGTGCGATGCTTTGATCGTGTGAATCTTTGATAGCAGTAGGCTATAATCTGAGTAGCGACTTTGACGAGATTACGCATTAGCCTATTAATACGGCAAATACATGCGTGGCGTTGCTTATTCTTAGGCATATCCTGGCCAGGATCGCCGAAAGGGGTCAGAGGACAAATACCAAAAGACCCGGAGAGTTTTGGGGACCCGGGCTAGGTAGTTTTATATAACAAATTTCATGATTTATTCCTATTTATTATAATAATGCATGCAGAAAAAGAAACTACAACGAGTTTAAACTTCAAGTTAACTATAGAATAACCTAATATTCGATCTAGAAATCTAAAATTGTAAGTCGTGATTGAACTTTCATCACTTCAGTTTGTTCATAAAAAGTTTGTTTCTCATTAAGCCTTGAGATAGTTTTGGGGCCCATGACTGCTCTGTGTGAGCGTAGGACGTTAACCCCCGGACAAAAGCTCCGGACAAAAGCCCCCGGACATTAGCCCCCGGACAAAAGCCCCCCGGACATTAGCCCCGGACAAAAGCCCCTCCCCGATTTTGCGTACGACATAAGTCCCCCGGACTAATGTGGGTCGTCCGTCGACAAGGGAACAATAGGGCCTATTCGTTGTTAGAAATATATAATCGTTAAACTTTATCTAGATTTCACCTAATTATATTTTGTTTTACATTTATGAGAGACTTCACACAATGAGTTGTTCTACAATTTTTTTAATTTAATGCCTTTAAATGTTTTTATAATATGCTTATTAAACCTTCAATTAACTTAGCATATTCTTACAATGTTAAACTAATGTGCAATGTATGACTGAGGAAGGGCTAATGTCCTACCCCGGAGCGCTTTTGTCCGGGGGCTTTTACCCGGGGGCTAATGTCCGTTCCTCGATCTGTGTAGGGGCCCGAATTCCTATCGTCAGCTTGCTCCTGCTAAACTGCTGGACACGCCAATTTCCCATTTTCAGTTGCGATTTCAGAATGAGGGATGTCCTGCTACGTTCAGTTCGTCTTCTTGCTTTTATTTGATTGCATCCTAAACCTACATCTTGATCAATTAAGCTGGTAGTTAAAAGTGCCACGTGTTTGGTGTGCTCAAGCTTTATCGGACCATTAATCTTTCGACATTTTCGTAATAAAAGTTATGATCTATGGGATTCATAGGTGAAATCACGTCCTAAAAGTTGGGGGACCATAATGAATCACGTCCTAAAAGTTGGAGGACCATAATAATAAAGTTAGGGGACCACTAAAAAGTTGGGTGGGATGCGTCCCGTGGGTCCCATAGGGTGGTTGCGCCTATGATGAGATTCCACAGAAGCGTAGGCCTACATTTCTATGCGGTACTTTGATTTGCAGCTACAAGATCTACCGATGGAGTTAATTGAATTCATCCTCATTAAAGCCGTAGTTATGGAAGTGAAGGGTATGAGGCTGACGAAAAGTGTGTGGAAAGAAAATGTTGATCCTGTGATAAACAGACTTGGAACAGTATGTTCGTATTGGAACCGAATACTTACGACCAACTTCTTTCGAAATGAGCTTCACAGAACTATAGACACTGGTGAGTTAGTTACATGTGAATGACTAAATTAGACTAGGTCTAATTTTATGCGTAGTCTACGAAAAACAGAAACGTGAGAATTAGAATTACTTTCATGGAGTAGGTCGTCCGTCACTGGTTTTTTTTTGATGAGTGTTAACGACTTTATTTTCTTAACCTCGGTATAAAATCGTGCAGCGCTCATTTGAAGTATATTGTGTATTTCTTTCACTGCTACAATGTGATGCTCATTTCTTCTTCACATCTACTTCATGAATCCTGCCTCTATTCAATCTTTATCTTTAGGTAGAATATTCATAAAGTGCCTAACTGTATAATTTATATTAACACAGTAAGTTTTCAAATGTTTCCTGAAGAAAGCCAACAATTACATAAATCCACAGCCCCTTAGAGTAGACGATGCCTGTCTGTTGCATCAACCCGCATCTCCATTGTGACAGCTCCATCTCTTTAATCTTTAATATCAAATCCGAACTGTCTTAGAGTTGAAGACGTTTCAAATCTATGGCGCACTTCTAGAGTTGCATAACCCATAAAACAATCGAGATATCGCAACTGTTTAAGAAACAGTGTCCAACACCTCCCTCGAGAAACCCTCTGACCTGAGTACACACAATGCATGTAGTTATTCTGAGCAGGCCAACTCACTTAGTTAAAATCAGTGAGTGGCACCAGGGCTACTTCTTAAGGAGTGAAGGTACCGGTAGGCCTTAACTCCAAAGTTCTCCATTGATTCGACCGGTTATAAGCCATCCAGTAGTGTTGACTGTTCAGCAGTTCTTTCCTCGCGTCATTGCTAACATATCTCTAAACTTATTTATATTCAGCGTGGGACTACTCCATGCTGCTTTGTCTAATGCCGACCAATACTCATCATAAAACAATGGCTCTATTATAATTTATGTAGTAGTTCTGACCAGCAAATTATTGTACTCTTCATATTCGGTCTACTTAGTCTAGTCATTACGTTGGTTCTATGTTTGAAGATGCAGATCAGCATAGATGGAATAGGAGGTGTTTATTAGAATGTTACTTCACACTTTAGTTTTTGCGTTTAAATGAATAGGCTACATGTAGGCTACGTTTGATGAATTTGTGTTGTCTTTTGCTCAATTTATGAAACGAAATTGTTTGTGTTTTAGCACAGCAGAACATTCGTTTGGAAATTCTGCATGAGTCTCAGATTCCATTTCTCGTCTACAAAGTGACCACAATGAGAGACGAAATATTTATGATCTGCGTGGAGCGCAATATTATTGTGTACGATCGTAACACTATGGCGAGGTTGAAAGATATCATTGCGCCTACAGAAGCAGTTCTGTACGACATGGCAGGTTGCAACGTGTCAAACTGCGTGTATGTATTAGATACAGGCAAGAATGATTTGACGGTGTTGCGCATAACGAAAGACGAAGACCATCAGTTTAACATTTCACCGTGGATTAACTGTCCAATTTTTCGATTATTTGCATCTGTATCCGTATCCATGAATGGTAACCTAATAATCCTTTCAAGGCGGCAAAGAGAAAAGTTCTTCGATGCAAGCATATATTACCCGAATGGCCGCTTGCAACGCAAAATGCAGTTGCCTACATGTGTTCGTGAATGCAGAGTGTGGAACAATGTTCTTCTGAAATCAAATTTTGGAAACCTTCTATTCGTTTCTTATAATGATAAAGTAGGCACGGAATTGACGGAGATCGATGTGATTGGGAGAGTTAAAAGGAAATACAAGTCATCGCATAAGATTCAGAATGGTGTTCATTTTGCTGATATTTTCGGAAGGTATGTAGTAAGTGAGTCGGACAACAGAATCAGGCTGTTAGATTCTGAGTTTAATCTCTTGGATTTCACTGGTCCACAACTGAATGCGAGCACGGTGCACTACAGTTGCCAGAGGAATGAAGTAGTGAGTACTTTGTCGGTTGGAAATAACACCAGTGTTCTAACCATCTTCCGCTTCACAGAGCAGTAACACCATTGTAAAGGATGCTCACTAGAATGATTCGTTTAAAATAACTTTGACTTTGTGTAAGAAATAGTCGCATTCTTATAAACTTATTTAGATCTGTCTAGTTTGTTGAAAGAACTTTTATTTTTCAAATCCTTGAGATATACATTAAGACTTGGTATTGCGCAGATGATTCGTTCCTTTATAGCCTACTCTGCATTTTACGAACATTTACTTCTGTTTTTGCTTTGAAATGTTTTGCTGAATGATGGCGCGTGTAACAAAACTCTGCGATTGGGAATTTTCGGTGCATTACATAATTGTATGCCTTTTAAAAAATTAATTTGTACAATCTTGGAATTTAATAAAGCAATACAACAAATGAGTATTATGGTAATTCGATTGTTTATGCTTGTTCAAGATGGTTGTAAGTTGTAATTGAATATTTTGCTTGGCGTCACTCATGGAGCAATGGCGGTGCTAGCTCTATAATTACAGCAGGAGGGGGTTCAGGGTCATCGGAGTTATTCGACAGGTAAAAGGCGGACACTGCATCGGTCTTTCACGCCGAAGCGCTGAGCAATTTCGAATGAAGGACTTTCCCAAGGTCCCTACGCGGCGACTTGACTTCGAACCTGCAACCCTTAGTCTACAAGGCAACGAACATACCCACTACACCACCGCGTCCACCATGATTAGACGTAATGAAGATATTAAAGCATCGAAAGATTTTTTGTAGATCATAGGGCTGATCAGAATGAAAAAAGTAAAATAGACTTTCACCGGGACAACAAAAACATCCGCACAGAACAACCGAAATTGGACAATGCGCCTTTCAGAGGTAAGCTTACACTCTGCCCAGCAGTCTGCTTAGAGGTGGAATAATAATTCATATTTTTTATAAATTGTATGACTGATTGCCAGAGAGACCGACAATCACAATCCACACAGATACCGAGGCATGAGTAGACAGTGCATACAAACGCAAGTAGGCTGACTATAGGGAGGAATAGATTAAGGAAGGGGTGTCAAAGGGCTGGCCCGCGGGCCATTTCTGGCCCGCCGACGGTTTTTTCTGGCCCGCGAAGCCTTCCATAAAGATTACAAAATTCTTTAAAATGTTGTCAAAATTTAAAAAGAAGCGAAAAGTGGACATTGAATTAAGATCTTTTCGTGATATTTGGACTTTCTGGGCATTGGCTGACCAAGCTAGTAGCTCCTTCTGAGATCACTACCCAATTTTGCTCAAAAACTTCGACACCCTGGCCCGCAAATTATTAGAAGATGTTCACACTGGCCCGCCACTTGTTGGAAGATGTTCACACTGGCCCGCCACTAAAAAAGGTTTGACACCCCTTTAAGGGAATGCAGTTGATCAATCGATGAGTGCGTGAGTGAGTAAGTGAGCGAGTGTTTGAGTGAAAGGAGTCCGATTGAATGACCTACGGGCGAATGAGTAATCTGAACAGATGAGTGAAAGAGTGAGCGAGCAAATGTCGAGCGAACGAGAAAGAGAGTAAACAATACTGAAGGAGTAACTGAGCGATCGAGTTAGAGCCCTGCTAAACTCCGCCCACCCATGGTGTCGACGGCGATGATTAAAATAAAGACAGAACAACCGAAAATGATGGCGAATAAGAAACAATGACCATGCATGTAAACATTGACTATTTAATTTTTAAAAATCCGATTCTCAGAAACTCAAGAATCAAAATTCGTATTAAAACGTCGAATGGAATGCATCGTATTTAAAATTAAATTGGTGATCGAAACCACGTGAATAAATTCACATTACAACTTAACGAGCCTACTAAACGGCTAAATGAATGAAGGCAACTTATCTAAACTACTAAAACTAGATCCTTTACCATCATTGGGTCCTCCTTGTGGAATTCTCTTCCCTCCACTCTGCGTGGGACTCTACTTTCTGGATCGTTATCTACATATCTCTCTCTTCTTAAGACCTTTCTTCTCTAGAGATTATCGCACTGGGAGCGCTACTGAATGGCCTCGGCTGTGAGCGGCTATACAGAAATTACTAATTACATTACATTACATTAAAAGTCTCTGCGTCGTTTTCTGTCCCACACACGTGTAGACTATAGTTTACTTCTCAAGTGTTGGGTGACTCGTTTTTTCCATAAAATTATCTACAACGTAGGCCTAATTCACGCCAATTACTTAAAACGTCTAATCTCACTCGTAGGCCCTAGGCCTATATACCTGGCCATACACGGCAACTGAGGTTAGGTTCCCTTACATGGGTTCTGCGTTGATAGATTTTAGCCAGGTTTAAGATCGCTCAGAGGCTGTTACTGTGTAGGGACTCCATGCAAGTTCTTAACTCACGAATAATTATTGTTCAGTGCCAGCAATGCCTTTAGTTGCACTAATACATGCATGATGGCGCCACTATAAAATTAAGCCTTTATAGTAGCAATTAGGCCCTAATTTTAATTAATTGTTACTATAAAGGCTTAATTCCCATTTTTCATAATATAATAATATTTTCCTATTGTATGCTATAACTTTTAAAAGAATTAAGACAATCACATCTCCATTCAATTTTTAAAATAGACCATTAGACCTCACAAATATTCTGCTATATCGACTATTATATACAATATTAATGCACATGCAAGTTGAGTAGGCCTAATTTATACAGACACGAAGTTTAAGGCATTGTCTGACGTCACAATATAATAATACATTATCGGGACGCCATTGTTTATTCGAAGGTTTCGACTATACAATTAATTCCAGTATAGTTGTAAATAAGTTATTGTATTGCTTCTTTAGAATTTACGTCGTCTGTCGTAAGTGTCTTGGTTTACCTGTTCCAATCTGTTTAGCACTTGCGGTTTTTTTTATCTTTTCAGCGGCTACCGGCAACAGAATATTTTTCTTGCTGTAGGCCTATTTGCAGAACAAACCATCATCCTATTCGGTATTAAAAATTATATAGGTAATAATGACATCAAATGAAATTCGATTCACGTCGATTGTGGTTTGTTCTTCTTCTGCAGGTCCTATTTCATCCCTTGTGCCATGTCCAAGAAAAGAACATCTGCTGATTCCAATGATGACGAGCAGCAGAATGAAGGCTCAGACTGTAAGTTATGCAATGTAGTTTTTCATAGCGTGTTTTACCATAATAATTGTTTACTGCTTCTGCGATTCAAGTTCTTTGCTACTGAGCAGAACGCAGAAATACACTGAGATAGAAAGAGAGAAGGAGGGAGAGGGAGAGAGATGCACAGATATAGATAGTGATAGAGAAAGAGATAGAGCTAAAGACAGAAATAGAGAGCGACAGATACAGACAGAGACACAGAGACAGACAGAGGAAGAATTCCAGAATCTTGATCTCAAAAACAGAATGCGCATTCAATGTTAGAGACATGATTAAATTGAAGCAACTCCTACAATGATATAATTACTTATTTATTTGCCTATTTCTGTTGTAGCATTATTCCAACAAGGAAACTATGCTAAGCATGCAAAACTCGCCTCATTGAGCGACGCAACGGTGAGCAACATGAATTTTTTTTGCATAATCCAAATTTTCGTGTTCTGTGAACTTTGTGAATGGCTCGAACAGTGCTACAGTGTGGATTACATGCAGAAATTTTCAGGTTTTTGTTCAGTCAAATGCAATCGTCTGATTTGAACTCTGAAAGTAACAACTGTTGGCCTCAGTTATAATGTGTCGAATTGTGTCACAACCAGCAACATTAGTAAATCATGCTTTCCACGGCGCTTTTACCGATGTAGCTAACTAGACAGTGGCTTTCAGGGAATCAGGGACTTCAAGGCGCATAGTAACTTCTGTATTGCGAATTTGGCCTGCATGTAATTCTATGCTTATTGCATTATACATGTAAGCTTACATGTTTTTGTACAACAAGAAACAGGCGTATGCCTACTCTTGCTTGTTAGTCTTCTGACTGTTCCAAACTTCTAGACACGCCACTTTCGCAGTTTTAGAAGCGAAGTAAGAATTAGGGCATGTCCCACTACGCCGAGTTCGTCCTCATGGTTTTATTTGACGATATTTATATTAGAGCCTGCTAAGGTAAGTTGATGGTTAGAAGTTATAGAGAAGCGTTGAAATTTTTATGCGACATTTTCCCTTGTAGCTACAAGATCTACCGATGGAGCTAATTGAGTTCATCCTCATTAAAGTCGTAGCTATGGAAGTGAAGGGTATGAAGCTGGTGAAAAGTGTGTGGAAAGAAAAAGCGGATCTTGTGATAAACAGACTTGGAACAGTATGTTCGTATTGGAGCAGCATACTTACGACCAATTTCTTTCGAAATGAACTTCACAGAACTCTAGACACAACTGGTCAGCTATTTAAATCACCGAAATCGCCTAATTTTTTATGTACAACTTGTACCCGCCCTGACCCAGCTATGAAGTGCTAGCGACTTCATTTTCTTAATCTCAGCATACGAGGGTTGGCTAGCCCTCCCATTCGCCGTCTCATCTTACCACCGATGGTTTACGGTCGGTGTACTCATCAAATTGTTCTACAACGGTTCTATCAGGAAACAATAAAGATATTTGATAGTGCAAGCAATGACGCAACATGCAAAGCAACGAAATTCAATTGGTTTAGTAATAGGCTAAATCCAGTTTCGTTAAAACTCATGAGTCATGACAATAATTATTAGCACAGGAGAGATCATTATTTATCAGACTATTTAGCTATTTTAAATAAATTGGATAAACTTTCGTCTTAACTAAACTTCTTAGTTAAATTTCTGCCTTAACTAAAAAATTAGTTTAGCAGAAAATTTGCAACTTTTTTGCTGACTTTTGCCCATCACTCGATTTAACATAATGACTTTCTTTTTCGCAATATAAATTATGCAAAAAATAAAATTATATTTTAGCACCGGAGAAGATTCGTTTGGAAATTCTGCATCAGTCTCAAATTCCCTTTCACGTCTTGCAAGTAACTACAATGAAAGATTAAATGTTTATGATCTGCACAGAAATGAACGACATTATTGCATACAATTGTAGCAATATGGCGCGGTTGAAAGATGTCATTGCGCCTCCGGGAACAGCTCTGCTGGAAATAGCAGGTTGTAACGTGTCAAACTGCGTGTATGTTTTAGGCCAAGACGCGAATGATTTTCAAATGTTACACATAACGAAAGCCGAAAACCATCAGTTTAACATTTCACCATGGATTAATAGTCCACATCTGCAATTTCATTCATCTATGTCTGTATCCGCCGATGGCAGCCTAATAATCCTTTCATGGCGTCAAAGAGAGATTCCTTACGAAGCAAGCATTTATGACGCGAATGGATTCTTGCAACACAAAATAATGTTGTTCCCAGGTATTCTTGGGTTCACAATGTGGCAGAATACGCTTCTGAAATCAAATGGAAATCTTGTATTGGGTTCTTATAACGACCACATAGACTCAGAATTGACGGAGATCGATGTGACTGGGAAAATTGAAAGGAGATACACGTCATCAGTTGGTGTTCAGAATGGTGTTCATTTTGCTGATGTTTACGGTAGGTATGTGATAACTGAGTGGGACAACAGAATCAAGCTACTTGATTCTGAGTTGAATCTCTTGGATTTCACTGGTCCACAACTGAATGGGAGGAGGTTGCACTACAATTCCGAGAGGAATGAGATAATGAGTTGTATGTCGTTGGCTGGGATCAACGGCAGTGTCATAACCACCTTCCGCTTTACAGAGGAATAACACCATTGTAAAGGACGTTCACGCTTAGGACATGAGGACAGTTCGTGTTAAATAAGCTTAGTTGTGGCGTCGTGTGTTAAAAAATTGCCGCATGCTGTCTTTTTATTAGGACAATTTCTACTTTGTAATAGAATTTTTCTCTTTAAAATACTTTAGGCATATATTTTAGAATTTGTTTATGGGCCTACATTTCGGGTTCTATCATCATATCAAAATCAGTTCGTTGTTTCTTATATAATACCCTACTCTTATTTTTTGGAAAATCTAAGTTTACCATTGTTGAAATTTTGTGATGTTCGATGGTGACTGGTGAGCGATGCCGAGGGTGATGAAAATGGCGTTTCTGTGTAATAGCCAATAATCGCATGAATGAATTTTATTCTATTTTAATCTGTTAAAAAATTTGATATTTTTTAATGAAACTGTATAATAAACGAGTGTGATCATGTGATGTTAATTCGCTTTAAGTGTTTACAATTACAACAGTCTGCTGTAATTGAATATTGCGTAGCGTAATCAGAGAGCAAGCTAGCTAGGGTCACTCTCTGCTCTAATCATAAAGGAATAGAGACTGTCATTTACGAAAGTAGGCCTAATGAGGAGTCGATAAGAGAAGTCTCCAGAATCGGACCCACGCACAAACTTGGAATCCGAACAGTCCTAACGTATTCTCGTCCACAATAATGACTGATGGTAGGACTCCGGACTGTTAACCATGGTTGGATCAACATCAGATTGCTGCAGACGATTACCCTTCAGTCCAACACTCGATTCGTGGTATAGGTAAACACGCCAGAGACGCCAGATGAACGTTGACCAGATTTTCTTCTTGTGCCGGGTGCAGAATAAAGTGCACTGCAGGGTCGAGTCCACGTCGATCACAAACCACTTATGTCAAACCGTGCGACGACCGAGGACGTTCCGCCAGCCACCGAGATCCAAACTACCGAACAGTTAGCTAAATTCAATTTTCGTGCCCTACTGCAGTAGGCAAGGACCTGGCTGCAACCACAGCATAAAAATTATGTTCATGAGAGAGTTAGCCTACTTCAGGCCACTCACTGTGGCAGCCTCAAATGAAGAAATAGATGTCACGTGACCATTATTCGTATTCGGTCGGACTGCTACAATTCGGCCGAACACCGAATTTCTATTGGGCCCTCTATTCGGCCAGAAGCGAATATACGAAGCGAATGTTTGGTACACTGATACAGTCGTACTTTTAATAAAGCAAGTCAGGCACTCACCGTCGCTTCTGAAGGCTTGCGGGATAGGTTAAGCGCGTGGAAATGCTTTAGCCGACACGTTGGTCCCCGATACTGTAGTTATGGCGGGAATCGGACACGATATACCAACGAATTGACGATTCATTTGCAAACACATGGTTTGAAATTCAATAAAAGCCTACCAGTGGCGTAGCCAAGGGGGTTTGGGGAATAAACCCCCCCCCCCATTGGTCTAGGGAAAAAAACGTGAAGTTTTAATCATTACATGGACCCCTCTGCAAATACAATCTATGATACTGCCACCTGGTGATTGAAGTTTCTTCTGCGTGGCAGGTCGGCGAAAATTTTGTCCGACTTTACCTGATGTCCGACTTTATGTTAGGTCTCCCTACACGTCTTTACAATAGATATAGAGGGAGTAGGCTACGCGTCTTTACAATAGATATAGAGGGATAAATTGATAGACGATGGGGGTGCGTTTGATCTATCGATGTGAGCGGCGATTTAAGTGGCGTGTGTGTGTGAGCTGGTGCAATAGAGCACTCTATGGCATTTATGACATCACTGCATTGTGTTACGTCACAATATATTTTTTCCGGACGCCATTATCTATTTCATAGCTTCGACTATGCAATAAATTCCATGCAGTAGGGCATATAATACTAATTAATTTGCCTTCTTCTGGGGAATTTACAACGTCTATCGTAAGTGTTTTTGGTTTACTTTGTGGGGATAACAGATTTCTTTCCTTGCGATACTAGCGTAGTATTACATTATGTTAGGCCCTATACGGTAACTAACATATATAGGCCTACAGTATACATGTCACAATATCAAACCGAATTACATTCTGGTCGATTGTGGTTTGTTCTTTTTCTGCAGGTTCTATTTCATCCCTTGCGCCATGTCCAAGAAAAGAGCATTAAATGCTGAATCCGATGATGATGACGAGCAGCAGAATGAAGGCTCAGACTGTAAGCTATGCAATGTACATTGTAGGGCAATGTAGGCTCTCATAGTGCGTTTTACAATAAATGCTTTTTCTTCTGTGACTTAAGATCATTGCTACTTACTAGAGCATGAAGACACAGATATGCTAGACATATACATATATATAATTTGTTGTATATATAATTGTAATATATATATATATAGAGGGAGAGACAAACAGACAGACATACACAGACAGGCAGAGAGAGGGAGAGAGACAGGGGAGAGAGAGGGAGAGAGAGGGAGAGAGAGGAGAAAGATAGGCATATTATAGTATCGGTGACCAACGTCACACGTGTCGTTGAGGGTGAGGTTAGGCGTCGTGAGTGGCGGTCAGGGTTAGATTTACGGTTGGTGTTGTCATTCGGTCCCCGATACTATAGTTTTGCCGAAAGATAGATATAGAGATAGACAGACACAGAGAGACAGAGACATGGTCATCAGAGAAGGAAGGTGAAAGAGTTGTGCTCCAAAAAAGAGTGCGCTCGTTTGTCAGAGATAATTCTTGTTTTCGATGCGACCATATGGATAAGACAATTAGATGACAATGATGTCTGAAGAATAAAGCCTTACTTAGGGTATTCTGGCACACATGGACGCATGACGTATGAGTCCACATGTATCGCAATCAACACAATAATATTATATGACAGCTTTTGTACATGCCTACTATTTACACGGTCAATGAGAGACATGGTCGAATTGAAGCAACGCCTCAAATGATGTCCCTTGTCTCGCACGAACAAAGATTACTTACTTATTTCCTGATTTCCGTTGTAGCATTATTCCAACAAGGAAACTATGCAAAGCGTACAAAACTCGCCTCATTGCGCGACACAACGGTGAGCTACGTGACATTTCTCGGCATGACCCAAATTTTTATAGATTGACTGACTGAGAAGCTTGTGAATTGCTTGAACAGTGTTGTTTACGTGCTAATATTTTAGATGCCTTTCTGTCAAGTCAAGCAGTCTAATTAGAATCTTGAAATTTGACAACTACAGTCTTAATGCGTCTAATACTATTGCTTCACAGTCATCAATGGTAGTCGACTTTCCACTCCATAGACGTCTCTGCGATTGTGTCCTATACACCGTTAATTTTGTGCTGTGTGGCCTACAATACGATGGTCCTGTGAATCTTTGATCGCAGTGGCCTCCAACATACACAGTAAAATCTATGTTGCAACTTTAGATGTTTTGTTGCTTTATGCACTATAAGAACGATAATACGGCAAAAGACATGCTGTTTGTTTCTGTCCTGGCCCAAGACGGTGGGAGGGGGCAGAAAGACAATATTGGGGCCCTGGCTAGGTAGTTTTATGCCGAAAAGCTTATGATGGATGCCTTTTTTAAATATAATATTGGAGAGAAAATTTACTTCAATCAGTTTAAACTTCAAGTTAACAACAGAACAAAATCATATTCGATCTAAAAATATACAAATATGCAGGTCGCGATTGCACTTTTATCACTTCAACTTGTTCATAAAAAATCTGCTTCCTATTTAGCCTTGAGATAGTTTAGGGGCCCACGACTCTTCTGCCTCAGGACCTGGAATGGCTCGGGTTCTTTCAAACAACTTTTGGACACGCCACGTTCAAAGTTTCAGCTGCGAGGTCAAAATTAAGTCTCGTCCTGCTATAGATATACCTCCAGTATTTGATTACGTACTTCTTCTTCTTTCTTCTCTTCCATCAGTTTACTGACGATGAGACCCTTATGAAGTTTCCACACAGTGTTTTGTTGCTGACACTTCCCCCCCCCCTCCGTGGTCAAGTTCGTGTATTTACTTTTCAATCTTCCTTGATATTGCCCATCCATTTTTTTCGTTTTCTCCCTGTACTCCTTTCTCCTTCGTCGTTTCCATGCAGGACCGCGAGTGGTAATCTTTTTTCATCCATCTTGTCGACGTGGCCATACCACTTAAATCTTCTCTTTTGTATATGTTCCACCACTGTTGATTACGCAATAAATCCTGATAAAGTAATATGGTAGTTAAGATTGCCACGTGTTCGGTTTGCTCAGTCATTTATAAATCAGACCAATAGGCCTAAATCTCTTGACTTTGTTTAATATAAGCCACGGTATAGTACAAAAGCGTATTATAGGCCTATAATATTATATGCGATACTTTGGCTTGCAGCTACAAGATCTACCGATGGAGCTGATTGAGTTCATCCTCGTCAAGGTAGTAGCTATGGAAGTGAAGGGTATGAAGCTGGCGAAGAGTGTGTGGAAAGAAAAAGCTGATCTTGTGATAAACAGACTTGGAACAGTATGTTCATATTGGAGCAGCATACTTACGACGAACTTCTTTCGAAATGAACTTCACAGAACTCTAGACACAACCGGTCAGTTAGTCAAGAAATCAATCAAATTTCATGTGTGCGAATATCAAACTAGAATTCGGGGCTCCAGCCAAAGTGTACATGCAATCGCCCGACTAATTTCTATGTGGAAAGAAAGAAGGAATTTTGCTTATGCAAACAATGGTGCATCATGTCATACAATGCAGCTCAGTTGGCTTAGTATCAAAACCAGTTTCTCTGATTACTCATGAGTCAAGACAATAACGATTGCTATCACCAAGCTCACTATAGGCCTAAGTCAGAATATTTAGTTATTTATAAAACATGATAGGCCTATGTAAAGTTTCGTTTTAATTAACGACAGCTAAAAATATTTAGTTTTAACTGAAAATTTGCACCTTTTCAGTTAACTTTTGCCCACCACTGGGTTTAACCTTGACTATGCGACACCTCTCAAGCTGTTCTCAATTTCACAAACTGTTGAAGATTGCTTTTTTCGCTTGATCTCGGCCGGGAGCGCCTCTGAGTAGGTTCCTTGAAGGGGCGCTATATAAATACGATTGATTGATTGATTAACATATAGTCTAATCATAATGCCAATCATCTGCTCAACATAATTTAATTTATATTTTAGCTCCGGATACGATTCGTTTGGAAATGTTGCATCAGTTTCAGGTCCCCTTTAACGTCTTCGAAGTAACTACAATGAAAGATAGAATCTTTATGATCTGTAGTGATACGAATAAAATTGTTGTGTACAATCGCAGCAATAATATTATGACGCGGTTCCAAGATGTCGTTGCGCCTCGAGGAACAACTCTGTTGGACATAGCAGGCTGCAACGTCTCAAACTGCGTTTATGTATTAAGCCAAGAGGCGAACGATCATTCAATGTTATGCATTGCGAAAGACGAAGACCATCAGTTTAAACTTTCACCGTGGATTAATGGTCCAAGTCTATCATCTCGTCCATCTATATCCGTATCCGCCAATGGCAGTCTAATAGTCTTTTCATATCGGCAAGGACGGAATCCTGCCGAAGCAAGCATATATGACGCGAATGCCCAGTTGCAACACAAAATAATGTTGCCTCCATGTATTCTTGGATGTGTCTTTTGGCAGAAAGCGCTTCTGAAATCAAATGGAAATCTTGTATTGATTTATTTTAACAACAAGGCAGACACAGAATTATCGGAGACCGATGCGACTGGGAGTATTGAACGGAAATACAAGTCATCACTTGGTTTTCAGAGTGATTTTTGTTTTGCTGATGTTTCCGGTAGGTATGTGATAACTGAGTGGGACAACAGAATCAAGCTACTAGATTCTGAGTTTAATCTCTTGGATTTCACTGGTCCACAACTGAAAGGGAACAGATTGCACTACAGTTCCGAAAGGAATGAGATAATGGGTAGTATTTCGTCGGTTGGGAATAACAACAGTGTTCTAACCATCTTCCGCTTCACAGAGGAATAACACATTTGCAAAGGATGTTCACGTTGAAGACAATTCATGTTATATAGGCCTAATTTTAGCATATTGTTTAAAAAAATTATTGTTCTTTGTTGTCTATTTGTTTAGTTCAATTTCTACTTTGTAAAAGAACTTTTATCTGTGAGATTCTTTAGGTAGCAATTGAGAATTTCTTTATATTATTTGGGGTGTAAAAACCTATTTTTATTATTAGGCCTACTTTTAAGTTTGAGAAAATCTACCCTTAGGCCTACCTTTGCTAAAATTATGTGACCAGGGATGGTTAGCTATTCCGAACGCGACGAAAGTGGTAGTATTACACTCTCATATTTATGCATTTTAATCATTTGCATAATTTGGACATTTAATACAGTTGTAAAATATACGAGTATAAAGTTTACTTGTTTTTGCATGTTCACAGTATTTCAAGTTGTAATTGAATAGGACTATTTGCGTAGCGTAATCAAAGCGTAGCCTAAACTAACGATAGATAGCCTACTCCCTGTCCTAATCATTAAGGAATGGAGACGGTCATTTATGAAATAAATGAACAGAAAGCTAAACAAGTCTCTAGTAACACACCAACGCACGAACGTTGATCTCAAAATCACGATTTCCCGTCCACAATTGACATATATATCTATATATATATATAAATCTAACCGCGTTTGGCACCTGACGCAAGATCTCCGAACTTTCTTCATTGATTGCTTTCGAAACTTCACCAAAACGTTTAGTTCCAACACGGCCGGGTTTGCAGAATGCTTTTTGGGAAAAAACGCAATCTTTTAAGCTAAAAAAGCAACTTTGCAAATTCCGCCGTTTTCAACACATAGCCTACGCCGTTAATAAGCCTTGCATACCGATTCGGGCATGTTTGTTCCGTAAATTTCTTTAGCGCATTTCATTACGGCCTTCGCATTTCATTACGGCCTTCTTGCTCAAGCGTTTTATGGCGTGATCCGCGTCGCCATCGCGGAGGGGGAGGGGGAGGAGAGGGGGAGGGGAGGAGGAGGGGGAGGGGGAGGGGGAGGGGAGGGGAGGGGGAGGGGGAGAAGGGGGAGGGGGAGGGGAAGGGGGAGAGGGAGGGGAGGGGAGGGGAAGGGAGGGGAAGGGTGAGGGGGAGGGGGAGGGGGAGGGGGAGGGGAGGGGGAGGGGGAGGGGGAGGGGGAGGGGAGGGGGAGAAGGAGGGGAGCGGGAGGGGGAGGCTTTTTTCAGCCACAGCAAGGCGTGGCCGGGTTCAGCTAGTATATATATATATATATATATATATATATTTATATATGGTAGGACGTAGGCTATACCTATTCTCATCATGGTTGGAGCAACAGCAGATTGTGGCAGACGATTAGGCCTTCGTTTCCGCCTGGAATTCGTTGTTTGGTAGAGGACAACGCCAGAGACGCCGAATGAATGTTGACCAGATTTGCGTTTTGTGCCGATTGCAGAATGAAGCACTGATAGGTAGACGTTCGTGTACAGTTCTTAAGGCTTGAATGGGGGAAGCGCGTGAAAATTCAGATTCGCACTGCTCGGTTTTAGACAATTATTATTGCATTTGTAATTGTAACCGAACATTTATGTAGCACCACCCATTATTATCAGCAGCACTCCCGACGTATTGAAGTCGTGTTTCTAAAAGCGTCTAAAACAAGAAAATTCCATACGGTTGACTTGACAGATATCAGAGAACGGAATAGAACACGAATTGACGAGACATGTGAAAACACATGGTTTTGAAATCCAATAAAATCTCACATTCTTTTCGAGCGAAGTTTAGCGGCGACCGAGGAGATTACTAATTATCTGTTTTGTCGTCGGAGCTGCCGTCTGCCGACGCAGGTTATGTAACGAAATCGCTCTAAATTTAATTTTGATAAAGAACCTAGAATTCATTCATTCGTTCATTCATTTCGAGAATTTATATGGCGCCTCTTCAAGAAACCTACTCAGAGGCGCTCATAGTCCAGCCACAACTAAAAAATAGGATTTGAGCGACTGATAAAAAGCAGGTGAATTTAGCTATAATATTATATAGGCATAAGTCGCTAGGTTAGGCCTCTCATTCCAGATAGCGGGACCCACAGCTGTCTGGTAGAAGTGCGAGCTCGAATCCTAAATGAACTAATAATATCATTAGCTGCAAAACGCACAGAATTGACGCCTGAAATTAATCAAACGACGAGAATTAAAATAATGGATCGAGGAAGACGGGAAGAAGATCAACGTAGAAACTTTTAATTAGATAGATACAGAACGTAAGTAAGAAAGACGATCAATAAATACGACTGACTGCCAAAAGGACTCACAATGCACATAGATACAGAGACAGAAGTAGGCCTATGCCCATATACACAGGAGTGGGTTACACAGAAGTAGGCCTTTATACACAGGAGTAGGCTACATACAAATGCGGAGATAGATGGAGAAATGAACGAAGGGAATGCAATTGATCGATCGATGACTACGCAAGTGAACTGAAGTAGCAAGTGGGTGACATAAATCAATCAATCACATAAATTTATATAGCGCCTCTTAAAAATCTCTATTCAGAGGCGCTCCCAGCCCAGGCCTGGTCAAAAAGAAAGGTCTTGAGAAGACTGTAGAAAGAGCCAGCAGAGTCACGGGGAAAAGAACGGAGAGCCGCCGCAGGGAGGCCATTCCAGATAGCTGGACCCACCGTGGAGATCTCGTGGTGGAGACATGGATTAGTGATTGACAGAGAGAATGAAGGAAACGAACATGAATTGAAAGGCATCACTCAATCATGTGACGTCACAATGTAGACCTATATTTCCGGACGCCATCATCTATTTCAAAGTTTTCTTTATAATTTAATTCCAGCATAATTTTAATTAATTTGTCTACTTCTGAAGAATTTACAACGTCTGTCGTAAGTGTTCTTCGTCTACTTCTCGTAATAGCGCTTGCGTTCGTTGTGTAAGTAGGCCTACTTATAAGCCTACCTTTCCAGCGACTATCGACAACACGTACAATGCCTTTCCTGCTACATGTAGGCTATATTAACAAAACTAAACATACCATAGGCTACTCGATGAAATCAGATTATTGCAGGTCAATATAGCATATAAAATAAAATAAGTTTCATGTCGATTGTGGTTTGTTCTTCTGCAGGTCCTATTTCATCCGCTACGCCATGTCCAAGAAAAGAACATCTGCTGAATCCAATGATGACGAGCAGCAGAATGAAGGCTCAGACTGTAAGTTATACAATGTAGTTTCTTACAGTAGGCCCTACACTTGAGAATATTTGCTGCTTCTGTGGCTCAAGTCCTTTGCTATATATGTATATTCTAAGTAGAACAGATAATAGCCTACCATTATAAACATTATACATCATACATAAGCTATATGTATATATAAGACGCTGGCGCATAGTATATATAATTATATATATATATATATATATATATATATATATATATCTATAATAATAAAGAAGAAACTATGTGTGTCTGTGTGTCTGTGTGTCTGTCTGTTTGACCGGAATGCATTTCCACAGTTTTCGAGCTTTTCACTCCAAATCTTCACTACTGTGTCCGTCTGGGCATGAGACGCAAAGTTGGGGGGTTTGCGAATCTCCCCCACCATGGGGGCCAAAATGGGGGGCAAAACCCCCCAAATGTTTTTCCATAAAATTCAGGTATTGATTTCAAACTTTGCACCTAGACAGAGGGCCATCGAAACCACCCAGTTGGGTGGTTGGCGAATCTCCCCCACCACTGGGGTCGCGATGGGGGAGGCGAAGACGGCAGTTTATTAAACACCTTTTAAAACGCGTGCGTGGTCATTATATAATTGGCGAAAGGAGTTCACGAAAACCCAAATTTCACGGGTGGTGTACAGGTGGTTAGGTCGGAGTGTGGTGGGGTGTTGTCGGTCGGGTGGGTTTGGGTTTGGGGGGGGGGGGGCGTGGGAGGAATTTTTTCTCTCCAAAAAATAAAATTTCACCGGGTGTACCGAGGTTGAAGGGGGGTGGGGTGGGGGCGAAGATGGGGTGGGGTTGGTGGAGGGGTGGGTTGGGATGGGCGGGATTGGGGTGGGGGCGGGATGAAGGGTAGTGTGAGGGTGGGGTGGTGGGGTGGAGGAGATAGGGTGGAGCGGTTGAACGGGGTGGGGTGGGGGTTTCGTGTGGAGGTGGAGGTGGGGGTGTGGTGAGAGGTGGGGTGGAGGGGTGGGATGGAGGCGAATGGAGAGGTGGGGGTGGGTGGAGAGAGTGGGGTGTACGGGATGTGTCTTTGGGGGTGGAGGTGGGGTGGCGGTGTGGAGCGTGGAGGGGGTAGGGTGGGGCGGGTGAACTGCGTGGGTGGACAGGGCGGGAGTTTGGGGTGAAGGTTGAAGGTGTGGTGAAGGCGGGGTGGAGGTGTGGCGGAGGGGTGGGGTGTGGCGGGTTGAGGTGTATAGGGTGGGGTGGAGCTTTGGGGCGTGGAGGTGGGGGAGGAGGTGGGGTGTGTGGTGTGGTTGGGCTGTTGCCGGGTTGAGGGGTGGGGTGTACGGCGTGGGGGTGGGACTTGAGGTGGGGTGGAGGTGGGGTGGATGGGTAGGGTGGAGGCGGGTGGACGGGGTGGGAGTTTGGGGTGGAGGTGTTGTGGGGGTAGGGTGGGTGGAGGGGTGGGGTTGTACGAGGTGGGGGTGGAGGTGGGGGTGTGGTGTGGTTGGGTTGTGGCCGGAGCGGGTCGTATCCTGAATTTCCCGGGCAACGCCGGGTACCCCTTCTAGTATATATATATATATAAAGAGAGAGAGTAAAAGAAACAGAGAGACAATAATGATAACTTTGTGAATAAAAATTGATTCTTTTTATGCTGGCCCAGATGGGCGCATTAAGTCTGCTTCGGCGTGTATAACAAATGAACAAATGCCTAATTACATATTATGACGGCTTACACGTACTACACGGTCAGTGAGAGACATGGTAGAATTGAAGCAACGCCTAAAATAATGTCCTTTATTCAAGAAGAACAAAGACTACTTACTTATTTCCGTAATATTTACTTACTTGCTTACCGTATTTCTGTTGTAGCATTATTCCAACAAGGACACAATGCTAAACGTGCAAAACTCGCTTCATTGAGCGACACAACGGTGAGCTGCATGACATAGATTTGCATGTTCTACATTTTCGGAGGCTGTGAACTTTGTGAATTTCTTAAACAGTTTGGTTTGCAGGCTGATATTTTACATGCTTTTTGTAAAGTCAGCAATCATATCAGATTGTGGAAATTTGACAACAATCTATATGTTTTCAAGGCCGTCAATGGTAAACCAGTTTTTACTCTACAGAGTCATTTTCCGTCTTTGCAATCCTGTCTGAGAATTAGGTTATGTCCTGCTAAGTCTTTAGGCATTTGTTTGATAAAAGTTTAAAATTAATAAATTTATACACTAAGCCTACATCCTGACAAAGTAAGCTGGTAGTTAAGAGTGCGACATGTTCGGTGTGCCCAAGCGTTTACAAATCGGACCATTAATCTTCAGACTATTCTTAATAATTATGAGGTGTACCACAGAAGCGTGCATGTACATGGGAAACATTGACTTGCAGCTACACGATCTACCGATGGAGCTAATTGAGTTTATCCTCATTAAAGTCGTAGTTATGGAAGTGAAGGGTACGAAGCTGGCGAAAAGTGTGTGGAAAGAAAAAGCTGATCCTGTGATAAACAGACTTGGAACAGTATGTTCGTACTGGAGCAGCATACTTACGACCGACTTCTTTCGAAATGAACTTCACAGAACTCTAGACACAACTGGTCAGTTATTTAAAAATCACAGAATTAGGCCTATAAATTATTAATTTTATGCGCATAGCCTACACAGACGTGACAATTAGAATTAGGCTACCGTCAAAGTGTCGGGTGTCTGATTTATTTTCTTAGCCTCGGCATAAAATCGTGCAGCGCTGATTTGAAGTATAGATTGTGTATTCCTGTCACCTTCACTCCTACGATTTGATGTTCATTTCTTCTTCACATCTACTTCAGTAATGCTTTGTAAGCTTGTATTCTGTTTCTATTAAATGTTTATCGTTAGGTAGAATAATAAACAGTGTTCAACGCCTCCTTCGAGAGACACTTTGACCTGAGTAATGAGTATACGCAATGTAGGCCTATGTAGTGATTCTGAGCAGGCCCCATTTAATTAAAATGGCTGAATGGCACCAGGGCTACAGTGACTCCTGAAGTAAACTCCATAGTTCTTAATTGATTTGACCGGTTATAAGCCATCCAGTAGTCGTGACTGCTCAGCAGGTCTTTCCTCGCGTCATTACCAACATTTCTCTTAATTTATTTACATTCAGTCTACGACTATTCTATGCTGCCTCGTCTTAATATGCCGAGCGATAGGGCCTAATCTTCATAAACCGAATGGCTTTCTACGTAGTAGTTCTGACAAACGAATTATTGTCATCTGCATAGGCTATTATTTAGCCTTCACGTTGGTTGGATGTTGCGGTTGCACAGTAGAAGCGCGAGAAAAAGGGACGATCCGACGCCAGAGTTATGAAAAAAAGACACTGGCGCTTATTTACAGCCACATTAGTTTTTATGTTTATATGAATGATGTAAATTTGACGGATCTATGTTGTCTTTTCAGAACGCTGTTTTTTTTCGTACATTAGTCTTGGCATAAAATAATGATGTTATATCGATTGCTTAATGCACGAAGTTTTTGTATTTTAGATCAGCAGAAGATTAGTTTGGAAATTTTGCATCAGTCTCAGATTTCATTTAACGTCTACGAAGTGACTACAACGAAAGATGAACTGTTTATGCTGTGCAGCGAATCGGATAGTATCATTGTGTACAATCGCAACAGTATGGCGCGGATGAATGTTATCAATGAGCCTCCAAACACAGTTCTGATGGACATTGCAGCTTGCAACGTGTCAAACTGCGTGTATGCATTAGGCGTAATACTCGATGATTTTTCAATATTTCCAGTGCTACGCATAACGAAAGACGAAGGCCAACAGTTCAGCATTTCACCGTGGATTAATTGTCGAGGTCTGTTGTTTTTCCCATCTATATCCGTGTCCTCCAATGGTAGCCTAATAATCGTTTCATGTCAGCAGGAACAGAAACCTGCAGAGGCAAGCATATATGACGGGAATGGCTTCCTGCTAAACAAAATAATGCTGCCCTCAAGTATTGTTGGGTGCGGATTGTGGAACAAGACACTTCTAAAATCAAACGGGGCACTTGTATTGGTTTATGTGAGCGACCAACAAGACTCAGAATTAGCGGAGATCAATGCTGATGGGAGGATTGAAAGGAAATGCAAGTCACCATTTAACTTTCTGAAAGGTATTCATTTTGCTGATGTAACCGGTCGGTATGTGATAAATGAGCGGGACCACGGAATCAAGCTGTTAGATTCTGAGTTGAATCTCTTGGATTTCACTGGTCCACAACTGAATGCGCGCAAGTTGCACTATACAGTTCCGAGAGGAATGAGCTAGTGAGTATTTCGTCGGTTGTGATTAACACCAGTGTTCTAACCATCTTCCGTTTT
This sequence comes from Lumbricus rubellus, assembly GCA_945859605.1. Taxonomy (NCBI): domain Eukaryota; kingdom Metazoa; phylum Annelida; class Clitellata; order Crassiclitellata; family Lumbricidae; genus Lumbricus; species Lumbricus rubellus. Next base: position 20,576,485 of record OX243815.1, on the reverse strand, counting down.
GCAGAGGAATAAGACAACTGTAAAATATGTTCACGTTCAGGACAACTTGTGATAAAAATAATTTTGACATATTGTGTAAAACTTGTCGCTTGCTATCTATTATTTTGGTCTATCCCAATTTCCTTTAAAGAACTTTATTTTAAATATCTTTGAGGCATACATTGAGGATTTGTCTATACATTTCGGGTTTCAAAAACAGTTTGCTGCTGCATGTAGCCTCTTCTTTATTTTGAAAAATCTATTCTTACCTTTGCTAAACTTTTGCGACGAAAGATGGTGAGCTATACCGTGCGCGTTAAAATGGTGTATTATTATAGTGCAGGATACTTTCATAACTCAAATTTAAGCATATTTAGCCAGCTACAAAATGTGGACATGTAATACCACTGTAAAATAAATGAGTATCATGGTAACTCGCTTTACGTGTTCACAGTAATGGTAGGCTTAGATGTAATTTAATATTTCTGTAGCTTAGTTAATCAAAGAGTAAACTAACGAGCAACGAGGGTTGCTCTATGCTGAAATCAAAAATAGGCCTAAATCATTAGAATTGCGTTTTGTATAGAAAATTTCCCTATGTTCAGTAATCATGACATGGTCTAATCTCATCAGCCTAGAATATAACCGTAAATCATTATTTTGGTAAATAATTAATTTTGCACACATATCCTAAGTAGACATGGACATAGACAATCATATATGTTCCATTTGATTGGTTGCTTTTTCTACCTGATAGCGGTGTGTATATCAGTTATTATATTTTTTGCCAATTAAAGAAATATAATAATAGGCTAAAAATAATTATGGATCAGAGATTTCATATACAAAAACAATGAACAGAAAACAAGTCATGTGTAGGGCCAACAGTGCCATTTTCATGCACAAACTTTGATCTCAAATAACGTATTCCCGTCCACAATTGACAGATGGTAGGCCTCCAGACAATGATCATGGCTAAAACCACAGCAGACTACAACATACGATAGCACCTCCGCCCAGCACTCGTTTCTTTTTATGGGATAAAACCAGATAGGCCTACATGCTACGCCAGATGAACGTTGACCAGATTTGAGTTTCTTGGCAGAATGAAGCACAGAAAGGTCGACGTCAGTTCACAAACCACTTGTCTGTCGATCGACTTCCACACTGAGACGAAGACATCCTTACAATACAATTGAAATTCGACAACCCCCTTGCAGAACCAAGATGTGCACTCTACGCTAGCCTCGCCGTGTGTAAAATGTCATTAAGAACAGTTAGCAAACACACACATAGCCTACCCGCCGAGAGGGGGCAGAAGGTGCAACTGCCCAAGAGGCCGGCGACTTTTAGGGGCCAGGATTGGCCCGGGCTATACTGGTTCTAAAAATTTTCATAGTGTTGATTGCGCGGGTGGCGGGCCCAACCTATAATCACTTAAATGTGACTTAGCCTGTACGTAGTCGCACACTATTTCAATTCGAAATCTAAAATGAAGACAAATCCGAACCCGTAGCCTAATCACTCATACATCGGTTGTTTTACTGAATTAAATGTGCAAACATGCTGATCATAACCGAATGGATTAAAATAAAGCGTTTGGTGATATTGTCTTTATCTCCAAAATGTCTAAAGCGCTACTTGAAAGCCAAGCGCGGGGCACCAGCTTATTCACGAGCGCTGCGTTGGGTCAAAAGGGTTGTCCGTAAGAGTAGTCCGAGATGGTCCGGCCCGTCCGGGTCGAGTTACCATATTATCATAGATATTATCGTAATTCCAATAGATGACATCATAAAAAAGATTTCTAAAATGATGATAATATAGAAGCTGCAAAAAGACTTGGTCTTGATGTTGGCACTGCCACCAGGCCAGTGCCTACACACAAACGATTGAGACCGTATAGCCTATAATAGGTTACTAGTACTATATCCTATAAGAAACGGTAAGACAACCGGACAATCTTCAGGTGATGAAGAAAGAGCATTTCCGAAGTGTATTTTAAGGTTCACAGACAAATGCAGAACTACCGGTATATTAGGCCTATGCACGAAGCGAATTAGTAGATGATACAGTGATACGGGTCCATGGCTTCGAGAACCCAATAGGAAAGCGAGTTATAAATAGCGTGACCTCAATTATAACTTTCGTAAGTAAGTAGGCAAATTATTAAACATTTGCACTTCACAAGGCAGTATGTGAATATTATAATAGGGCCTATATCAGAAGCGGCAATTTTTGACGCGTTTGATATGCACGGAGCTGGTTTCTATTTTTATTAATTCATTATAATTGTATTAAAATATGCAATGCAAAGAATGTTCATTGTAATCGCCATGGGTTCTCACAAGGGGCCATTTGAAGGTTATCATATGGTGGTGTAGGGGTGGCGCCGTTGCCTTGAAGCTGAAAGGTTCGAGGTTCGTTCGAGGTTCGAATCCACCTCGCCGCGTAAGGACCTTGGGTAAGTCCTTCACCCACAATTGCTCATGAAATGCGCTTCGGCGTGAAACTCCGATGCAGTGTTCACTCTGCATCCGGGAGCGCCTGTGAGTAGAGAGAGCTTGAAGGGGCGCTATAACAAGTGCACATACAAATCCATACCTGGATATGCCTATTCCAACTGTGGCCTAACCAGTGATTCATATATTTTTGCAGTGTGACTAATTATTGTTTCTTATTACAGAGTGAATAAATCTATAAACTGTTAAATAACCTCCCATCTCCAGTGACCTTTGTGCCTTAACTTCGTATAAAAGGCTCTATTGATAATCGAATGTGAAGCTGTGCTTTAGTTCAGGTGTTTGCTGTTTATTTTTCATAGTTGTTTTGACTCATTATAATTTACGTAAGGACCACTCTACGGCAACCTAATGGCCATCATCATCATGGTAAAACCGCCCAGGGGACTCACCTAGCGGGGTTGCAAGACTCCTTTCTGGTCCCCTGTGCAACCAAATGGTAACTATTGGCATATTTAGTTAAGTACTGCTTTATTATATTTGTTAATCTTGTTTTCTTTGATGCTTGATTTGATTTGTTCTTCTTGTTTTTGGTTGCCAAATAAATGATTTGATTTTGATTTTATATACCCTCAGTATTGTATCCTTGTCTCTGGTAACTATTGTCTATCATATCATATGTAACATTGACTTTGCATTATTCACTGCTTAAGCACATTGCCTTGAAGGTTTCGCACTCTTGTGCATTATCACTTCCAAGTCCCTTTCTTCCTCACTCACTCTCAGTACCATTACCCCATTGCATATGCAATATCCTGGTTTCTCCCCCCCCCCCACCCATATTCTGCTTGTGATATGCATAACTGAACCTTGTTACCTTGTGCTTTCAACTCTCTGAGCTCTAGTAAAAATATGAGTGATATATGTCTGCAGCTTGTCTCTTTTGCTGGCAGTGTCTGGGACCACTCGGCAGTACCGTAGGCCTACATTCTTGGCTCAGCTTAACATTTCATTTGCCTATGCCTCTGAGTACCACATTATTTAACATATTTTATTGACTACCATGTCAGCATTTTTGTTCCATTTAAGGTTCTCAGAAAACACACTCCAAGGAATTTAATTTCATGCACTGGCATCAAATGAACTCTTTTTGTAGGTAATACTTAGCCGACAAGGTATGCAAATCAAACAATTCCATAGTAACTTCATGAACAATTATTATAAACAACAAACACAATGACAATTAACAGTGCTGCTGTCCTCCAAACCGGTCCCATTTTATGAAAGATATTGAAGACAATGTTAAGAACTTTCATCATTAGGATTTTTACAAAGAGAGGGTAGGGTCCAAGGAAGAATATTCCAAAGTTGACCGTCCTACGACCGAGAAAGCACAGTTCTGCATAGTAGAAGTACGAGAAAGTGGTCGAACGAAAGGAGCGGAAAAACATAATAACATAACCTTCAAATGCCATTAGAATTCATTTCTTAACCCTAATCAGAACCAGGGGGGTCGTATTGTGGACTCACAAAAGTTATTTGTGTTGTGACCCAACAGTGTACTGTCCCTCCATGCCATGCACCACAACTGCCGACGTTGCCAGTATGACACCATATACTGTTTCCACAGCTGGTACTTTGCCCACAGGCTGCCGTTGATTTCCTGTGCATATTTACTGTTCACATCACCGACATTTGTGATACGGACCAGTTGCTGAAACGAATGCATGAGAAGTTTGCAGTCCTGTTTTAGTATGTTGTGCTTTCCATCCCATAGCGAACGCCAGACAGCCTGTTGGACATGAAACAAGCACAGTCTTGTCCTGCTTTCAGGCCACACTTCATGCAAAGCACTTTGCTCAGCTTCACTGTCGTCGGTAATGAATGTCAGTGGGTAACCCTTACCGCCGAAAGACTATGGCTCAGTGACTGATTTGAAGAGATTGAAGGCCAGACTGTAGTCAGCAGTTGATTGGCCGGCAGTGATGAGGATGCCTAGAGGAACAGCTCCAGCAGCACACGGTGCCAAGATGAACGTCAGAGAATGATTTTCGCAGTCACAATTGGCTGTTGAGTCAACGAACGCAATGTGTGAGGCTTCTCGGAGTGCGTTGGCACGCTGCATGATTGGTGTAACGATGACAATAGCCAGAGGATCCTTGTGCAGTGCGACACGATGTCCGAGATCTCTGTACGACTCCAGTTTCTCTTCCAACATCTGCAGTGTGTCAAAAAAAGAAATGCCATTGAGTAATGCAGTGAATATCAAATTCCTGTAAAATTCTCCAGTTACTGCAATTTCAGGCATTGTTGAGCTGTGGCTAACTACAATGACAGACAATCAGCATATCTGTTCATGGGTGAAGAGTTGATTGTACACCGCCATGGGCGCCCGCAGAAATTTTTGCAGGAGGGGGCAAAACACGATGGTCAGCGTTAAGAATGTTTTAGCCGGAGGTAAAAAAAATGCAAAGCGGTGAGTTAACAACATGCATGGGTATTTTTCACAGAGGTTTCTTGATGTAAATTTCTTCTCAGTTTCACTTTTTAAAATTTCTAATATAAATTGTTTCTTTTTGCAAAGAAATTTGTGAAGAAATTCCAACAGTATTAGTTAAAAGCAGGCTTTTTAATTCACTTGCAATCGCTAATAGGTTGACTGCAGGCATAGGTTTCCTAGCCAAGAGGTTAATGGTTTTGGCATTACAAGTTACTAACTACAATTACAATCATTGCAACATAAGACACAGCGAATCTGGAGTTTCGACAGCTGCAAACTTGTTGATTAGAATGTGAGAAGAATTGTGTTAACCTGAAGTACAGCAGTGCCAGTCCGTGGTCCAAGGTTGATTCGTCTCCATTCATCATACCACCAGCGAACAGAGCTGTGTTTTGGGTTGAGTGACCCATCAGCCAGCAGCACCTCACTAACGTCGCTCCTTAGTTAAAGCACACTCGTGTGGTAAGTTGTTGCTTCTGATACTCCCATGCCGTTGGCAAAATATGCCTCAAACAGCAAACGCGTTTCAGTCGATGGAGGAAGATGGAGCAGGGCTGTTGCGGTGTTCGACGTGTGATTATGCAGATTTACAATCTGTGTAACTCCTGGCAAACCATCCTGCAATAGAACCAGATAACCTTCTTATAACAGGAATTGGTTATTGTTACTGAAGTCTCGGTAAATCGTAAACAGTATGGCCGCCAACGAATGCATTAAAATTAGAGTGCCGCCTATGGACGATATCGCAACATGCATCCCAACATGCAAAGCGTGAGGGTCGGTTAGGGCTCAGGTTAGGCGTCGTGAGGGTCGGTTAGGGTTAGTTTTAGGGTTAGTGCAGTCATTCTGATGAAATTGAAGCGTCCTTTAATTTGCGCGGAAATATTGGGCCGTATGTCGGGCCGCTCTGTTATGCACGCATCTACGGTGGCCATACTGTTTACGATTTACCGAGACGTCAGTCACAATCACCCAGGAATTTCATCAACCATACACACAAAACTTGGTCTCCCAAAATGCGACTCAACCCCATCCAGTCAGTCTTAAATGCTGCTACTAGACTCTTATGGTTTCCTCAGTTTCTCACATTGAAACTTAAACATATGACTGAAGTCCTACACTGTCTCCCTATCACCTACTGGTTTCTTATCCAAATCACTTTCATTTTTACAGTTGGTTACTTACCTTGATTACTACTTACTTAGCTTGCATGTCGGCAAGCAGTCGGTTACTTACTGACTGAGTGCTTTGATGTTTTGTCAGTTTGTAGTGCAACCGTGCAACATTTTGGGCTATTGTTTTGCATAGCTTCCTAAGATATGTTGGTCTACACACTGACAAATTAGCATCATTGGTTGATTTGACATGGAATGACCCGAATAACTAAAACTCGATGCTAAACTAAAACAACCTCATCTGCGACTAAGTTCCGATCCAAAAAATTGAAGGCTTACCTTGATATGCGGGTTGCCCTGCTTCGTCCGCTTTGTTACCAGATTGATCTTTTGATTCAGCTTGGCTGGACAACTGCAATTCTTCGAAGCGCGCTTTGTTTCGCTTTCATGAAAGGAACTGTGTTGACAGACATAATCTGCGCGATAAGCTAATCGCTGTACTTTGGGAAATGTAGAACGTATTAGCCATTTCGTCTTTGTAAGCACTTCGAATTCGCACAACCACTGTTTCATATCCTCCGTTGTCGCTGCGCTAGTACGAACAATAGTTTCGAAGCCACCGTCGTCGTTCGCTTGATATTGGACGACGCAATTTCGGAAACCGTGAGGCAGCCAACTTAAGTTATTAATTTCCGTAGCCATTTTGTTACCGGTAAGTGACAAGTCCCCACTCCACAAGATTTCAGCGGAAGTCAGAATGAGGTCATGCTATTTATAACTCGCTTTCCTATTGGGTTCTCGAAGCCATGGACCCGTATCACTGTATCATCTACTAATTCGCATGCACGAAGCCCTGCCAGGCAGCGACACGCTTTCTCTGTTGCTGGCTCTGGTATGGAATGGGTCAAATCCATACATGCGCCTGACACTCTCAATTGCAATCTTAAAACTGTCCTTTTTAGCCGACGTTGAGGCTGGAGCGCTCCTGAGTAGTGACATTGAAGTGGCGCTATATAAATCACTCTAATGAAATAAAGTAGCCTACTATAGATCTAATGGAACTCGTAGTATTTATTTGTTTATATGAACAAAAACGTGTAATGCATCACTTCATTGTGTGACGTCAAATTATACAACTTCCGGACGTTCGATCTATCCATTTAAAAGCTTCGACACTAAAATACGTTTAATTCCAGTTTAATTGTCGAAATATTAAGTTAACTACATCTGGCGATTTTAATCCGTCTGTCGTAAGTGGTTTTTGTTTCCTGTTGGAATAGAAATTCCGTTTCAGTACCTCTCCACAACAGTGATTGTTTCTCTTGTTATTTTTGGAATAACGAAACTTAGGCTAATTTCCTCGGAAGAGTCGGTAACCAGTATTATAATTTATGCAATCGTAATAACATCATTTGAAATCAGTCTACTTTTCATTTCGATTGTGGTTTGTTTTTCTGCAGGTCCTATTTCATTCCCTTAGTTGCACCATGTCCAATAAGAGAATATCTTCTGAATCCAATGATGACGAGCAGCAGAATGAAGGCTCAGACTGTACGTTATGCAATGCAATATCTTCGTAATGCCTGTCCTATTGATATCTTATAAAATTCATGGCACAGTCTGTATTTGTTTGTTTGTATTCAGTATGCCATGCACATTAAATAGGCCTACACGAGATGACCTGTTCTTCGAATGGCTCTGAAGAAATGTAGATTATATCGATGTTCTTTGTATGTATTGCCTTTATACTCGTAAATTTGATTTAAGAATTCGTACTTCTGGTCAAGATATTGGTTTTCAAAACAGTGGGGTGTACTTTTTGGCTCACCCTCTGCATGTACAGGGTGCGCCAAAAAAAAGTAATCCTCTACGGTATTTAGCCCATATCTTGACCAAACATAAGAATTTTTAGATGAAACTTTACACTCTTAAAGGCAATTCATATCTACGTACAATGGTCAAATTTCAAAAACATATTTCAAACAGAACAAAAGTTATACCACTTTTAGTAAGGCCACCCACCGTTTTTTGACGCTTCAAAAACGCGACGCAGCAAAAAGTAACAAAAAACCTATTCAATTATTCAGGCCAAAATCTTGGTCAAAAGTAAGAATATGGAAATTAAATTTTACAGGCTTGAAGACAATTCATATCTACACAATGCATGATGGCCAGATTTCAGCACAATATGTCAAACAGAATAAAAGTTATGGCACTTTTAAGGAGGCCACCCACCTTTTTTTGATGATTCAAAGACGTAACGCAGTAAAAAGTAGCAAAAACACGATTTTATTAAGTCTCATCTCAAATAATTGTTATCAAATAGCCTTCATATTGCCCGATGATTATTATTATTACTAGTTAAAAAAAAACAGGGTACCAGCGTAGCTGCGCGTCACTGAGAAGTCACTTAGCAAGATGACAGTCAAATTGGTAAATAAGGAATCAGTCACATTAATCAACAGGTCTATCAAGAACTTTGCAAAGAGACTCAAAAGAAGTTTTGGCACTGGTGGTGGGCACATGAAACAAAAGTTGTTAAACACTATCAAGTTCATTTGACAACAGTTATTTGAGATGAGACTTAATAAAATCGTGTTTTTGTTACTTTTTGTTGCGTTTCGTTTTTAATCGTCAGAAACGGTGGGTGGCCTCACTAAAAGTGGTATAACTTTTGTTGTGTTTGAAATATTTTGATGATATTTGGCCATCATGTGTAAATATGAATTGTCTTTAAGCCTGTAAAATTTCATTTCAAAATTCTTACTTTTGGCCAAGATATTAGCAAAATACCTTTAAAAGATTGCGTTTCGTTTTTGAATCGTCAAAAAACGAGGGGTGGCTTCACTAAAAGTGATATAACTTTTGTTCTGTTTAAATATGTTTTTGAAATTTGAACCTTTGTACGTAAATATGAATTGCCTTTAAGACTGTAAAGTGTCATTTAAAAATTCGTATGTTTGGCGAAGATATGGGATAAAAACCGTAGGGGATTACTTTTTTTGGCGCACCCTGTAGATGCAAAACAGAATGTTCGTTCATCAAGAACTGTCCTTGTTTTTTATACGATCTTATGAGAGACAGGTGACGTAGCTGAACAATGTCAAGGACATAACGACTGATTTAGGGTAGTCTGTCACACATGCGCAAAACGTCTGATTCTGCGCGTAATACAATTTAATGAGCAAGGTAATATCTTGATTCTTGACGACTAACATAAATTATGCTATATTTGTAAACGCTCAGTGTAAGATGTAGTCGAATTGAAGCAACGCCTACAATGATGACCTTAGTCTCGCACGATATTACTTACCTACTTGCTTGCTTATTTCTGTTGTAGCATTATTCCAACAAGGAAACTGTGCTAAACATGCAAAACTCGCCTCATTGAGCGACACAACGGTGAGCTGCATGACATAGATTTGCATGTCCTATGTTTTCGTAGGCTGTGAACTGTGAGAGTTGCTTGAACACAATGAACAGTGTGGTTTACAGGCTGATATTGTTCCTGCTTTTTTGGAAAGTCAACTGGTCTGAGTAGAAGCTTACAATTTGGCACCAGTTCTAGCGTTTCTAATTGCGTGGCAGCCAGCAGAATGTCTAGGCGAGTCTATCTGCGACCCTCTTTGCTTATCAACCGTTGTAGCCTACGTCAGATTCACTGTAAGCTTAACGCTCCTTTGGTCCTTGAATTCTTGGTCGCCGTAGATTCCAGCCTGAGCAGAATCTTTGCATTTGTATTCAGTATTTGACAAAAATTTATGCTATTTGCACTAAAAATGTTATAGGCCTATAATAGGACAAAATAGCCTACATGCGTGGCCACTGGCCTTGCTTGTTAGTCTTCTTGCTAACAACTTCTGGACACGCCACTTCCCCAGTTTCAGCTGCAAAGCAAGAATTGAGTCATGTCCTGACATAGTTACGCCCATTTCCTCCTCATGGTTTTTAGTAATGGACCAATGGTATATAGCCTATAATTATTAGAGCTTGCTAAAGTTAGGTGATGGTTTGATGTGAAACGTGTTTGGCGTGCTCAGACGTTAACTGATCAGACTATTGATCTCTCAATGCTATAACAGTTTGCGCTATGTAGTTCTACATCTAAAGAGACCATTGAACATAATTATATATTATTTCCCTTGTAGCTACAAGAGTTACCGATGGAGCTAATTGAATTCATCCTCATTAAAGTCGTAGTTATGGAAGTGAAGGGTATGAAGCTGGCGAAAAGGGTGTGGAAAGAGAAAGTTGATCCTGTGATAAACAGACTTGGAACAGTATGTTCTTATTGGAGCAGCATACTTACGAGCAACTTCTTTCGAAGTGAAGTTAACAGAACTCTAGACACAACTGGTGAGTTAGTTAAATCACAGAATTGTGCGGTTCCGTGACAAAATGTCGCCGACAAAATGTCGCCGACAAAATGTCGCAGTGACAATATGTCACAAGACAAAATGTCGCCGACAAAATGGCATAAGCCAATCGTAAATGAGTAGATACTAGTTTATTTTAATAATCGAATATTTTAAAAAAACCAATCGAATGAATAATACTAGTGTCAACAGACACACGTTCAACTCAAAATCTCCACGAATAAAGCCAAAAAACAGAAATAAAAAGCTATAAAGTGTGCAAACAAACTCTGAGTACACGATGTTACTACAGAGCTACAGTGATATTAATATTAAATCTTTTATTGTCTCCAAAAATCTTGATGAATAATGCTAATACATTAGCTAACACATTTTGTCCACCACGACATTTTGTCGGCGACATTTTGTCTTGCGACATATTGTCACTGTGACATTCTGTCGGCGACATTTTGTTGGCGACATTTTGTCAGGTCGCCAATTGCACTAATTGTATGCATACAACTCGTACTTCATTGAGGTAGTTATGGGGATGGAGTGTTATCGGCTTTATTTTCTTAACCTAGGGCCTAGGCGTATGAGAGGTGACCAAACCTCTTCTCTGCTTTCTAATCTTCCCACCGACAGTGCTGAGTTGGCTGTGGCACATAGAGTAGAAATCTGTATTACCATGCACATTGAAATGACTAACAAATAGGAGTCGTCTGCGTATTATTTAATCATCACTTTGGGGTTGCAGATCATAAGAATATACGGGATAAAAGGACGGTCGGGCGCCATTGCCCTGAACAACACCAGCATTGATTAACATACGCTACTAATCTACATCTGAGTTTTCACATATAGGCTTATCTATATCTATAAGAGAGGATGTTTATATATTTAGATGTATGTATGTATGTATGTATGTATGTATGTATGTATGTATGTATGTATGTATGTATGTATGTATGTATGTATATATATTTGTCCAGAATGCACGCCCACAGTTTCGCAGCTATTGATCTGAAATTATGCACCTAGACAGGGGTCCATCAAACTTAGCAAGTGCAGGGGTTTTCGAATTTCTAGCACCATGGGGGCCAGGATGGGGGGAATTTTTGGGGGAGCAAAAAATATTTTTTTGCACCTATTGATTCCAAATTTTGCATTTAGACAGGTCCTCCCAAAAATCGAGTTGGCGAATCTGTACCACCAGAGGAAAAATGGGGAGGGGCCAAAAACTACATTTTCCCTTTTTTTACACCATCGCCATAGTTTCAGAGCTATTCACCTGAAACGTTGCAGCTAGATAGGATGCCACCGGGACCACCTTGCCCCCCAACAACACACGTACACCTCGCCCCGCAGGGGCCGGGTGGGGCAAGTCGTTGTTTAGAGGGGAAAAAAATTTGGGGGCCAATTTTTTTGCAGCTATTGATGTCAAATTTTGCATTTAGACAGAGGACCGTCAGGTCCTTCCAAAAAACGAGTTGGCGAATCTCTACCACCAGGGGGAAAATGGGGGGACCACAAAACTCCATTTTTCCTATTTTTACACCATCGCCATAGTTTCGCAGCTATTCAACTGAAACGTTGCAGCTAGATACGATGCCACCGGGACCACCTTGCCCCCAACAACACACACCTCGCTCGCCCCGCAGGGGCCGGGCGGGGCAGGGCGTTATTTAAGGGGCGAAATTTTTAGGGGGGCAAAAAAATTTCAGCTATTGGTGTCAAATTTTGCATTTAGACAGAGGACCGTCAGGTCCTCCCAGAAAACGAGTTGGCGAATCTCTACCACCAGGGGGAAAATGGGGTGGGACCACAAAACTCCATATTCCCTATTTTTACACCATCGCCATAGTTTCGCAGCTATTCACCTGAAACGTTGTAGCTAGATAGGATAGGATGCCACCGGGATCACCTTGCCCCCAACCAACACACACCTCGCTCACCCCGAAGGGGCAGGGCGGGGCAGGGCGTTGTTTAGGGGGGCGAAATGTTTCGGGGGGCGAAATTTTTTCAGTTATTGATGTTAAATTTTGCATTTAAACAGAGGACCGTCAGGTCCTCCCAGAAAACGAGTTGGCGAATCTCTGCCACCAGAGGGAGAATGGGGGGGACCCCAAAACTCCATTTTTCACATTGTTTTTACCATCGCCAGAGTTTCACAGCTATTCACCTGAAAAGTTGCAGCTAAATAGGGTGTCACTGGGACCACCTCGCCACCTACCAACACACCTCGCCCCGCAGGGGCCGGGTGGAGCAGGGCGTTGTTTAGGGGGGCGAATTTTTTTTGGGAAAGTGGGCCATTTTTTGGCAGTTTTGCAGCTATTGATATGAAACTTTGCATGTACATGTATACAGAGGACCGTCAGGTCCAGCCAGTGGAGGGGGCCATGGTGGGGCGTGAAACCCCAAACCGTTGCTATTTCCATTCCGTCGACACAGATTCACGGCCATTTACATAAAATTCCCGGGCATCGCCGGGTATCCCAGCTAGTAAATTATATAATTGCATGCATGTAGGCTGCATTTGTTGGATCTGTTTCGGTTTTGAGAATGTTAGGTTTAACATAATGTCAACCTTTGATCAATATTATAAAAAAAAATGACGCAGTAATTTATATTTTAGCTCCGGAGACGATTCGTTTGGAAATTTTGCAACAGTTTCAGATTCCATTTTACGTCTTCGAAGTAACTACACTGAAAGATGAAATGTTTATGATCAGCAGAGATGTGAATAAAATTATTGTGTACAATCGTACTAGCATGGCACGGTTGAACGATGTCATTGCGCCTCCAGGAACACCTCTGATAGAAATAGCAGGTTGCAACGTGTCAAACTGCGTGTATGTTTTGTGCTATGACGTGGATGATTTTTCAATGTTACGCATAACGAAAGACGAAGACGATCAGTTTAACATTTCACCATGGATTAAAAGTCCAAGTCCGCGATGTTTTCCATCTATATCCGTATCCGCCAATGGCAGCCTAGTAATCCTTACATGCCAGGACGAAGGGAATACTGCCGAAGCAAGCATATATGACGCAAATGGCTTCTTGCAACACAAAATAATGTTGCCTCCATGTATTCATAGGTTCGGTCTTTGGCACAATGCAATTCTAAAATCAAATGGAAATCTGGTATTGATTTATTTTAACGACCAAGTAGACACAGAATTATCGGAGACCGATGCGACTGGGAGAATTGAACGGAAATACAAGTCATCACTTGGCGTTTGGAATGGTATTCATTTTGCTGATATTTTCGGTAGGTATATGATAATAGAGCGGAACCACAGAATCAAGCTGTTAGATTCTGAGATGAATCTCTTGAATTTCACTGGTCCACAACTGAATGCGAGCGTGTCGCACTACAATTCCGAGAGGAATGAGGTAGTGAGTATTTCGTTGGTTGGGAATGACACCAGTGTTCTAACCATCTCCCGCTTCACAGAGGAATAACATCATTGCAAAGGATGCTGACGTTGAGGACAATTCGTGTTAAATAGGCCTAATCTTAGCGTATTGTGTAAAACATTATCGCATGCTATCTATTTATTTAGGGCTATCTGTTATGTATGATATAACTTTTATCTGCGAGATTCTTTAGGTAGGCCTATGGTAGTAATTGAGAATTTGTTTATACAATTCGGTGAATCAAAAACAATTCGTTGCTACGTAGCCTACATAAGCTGCATATAGGCTACTTTTACTTTTGAGAATATCTACTCCTACTTTTTCTAACATTTTGTGATGAGGGATTATGGGTTATTCGTAACGCGATATAAATGGCGTTTCAATGTAGCCTACTATATGCTCTCCTGTTAGACAAATTTAGGCATTTCGATGATTAACAAAAGTTGGACATTTTAGTAAAGCTGTAAAATAAATGAGTATAGTCTAAAGCTGACTCGTTTTGTGTGTTCACAGTAATTGGAGCTGTAATTTAATAGGCTTATTTGTGTAGCGTAATCAAGTAGCATACTAACGGGTGATACTCTCTCTCTCTCTCTCT
>OX243815.1:20552056-20559556 GCA_945859605.1 Lumbricus rubellus | reverse complement strand
ACAGACAGAGACAGACGGAGACGGAGACAGAGACAGAAAGAGACAGACAGAGAGAGAGAAGAATTTTGCCACTGAGTAGAACAGAAATACTCTGACAAAGAGAGAAAAACAGAGAGGGAATAGACAGAAAGATATATAAGGTAGTGGTAGCGATAGTGACTGAAAATAGAAATATATAGAGATAAAGACAGAGATATAGACAGATAGATAAAGACAAAGATATATAGAAACAGATAGACAGATAGAGATAGAATTTTGATCCAAAACCAGAAAGCTTTTGTTCCCCAAGAACATTTCATATTTTCGATATGACCTTACTGGAAAGACAATTCTATGACCTATAATATTATTGAACAATGATGAGTCTGAGGCATAAAGACTTATGTAGGGTATTCTGAAATACATGGGCACTTGAAGTTTGCTTCCTCGTGTTCCGATAGGGCCGATCATACATGAATATAGCCCTAATTAGGCTATACGTGTATATGACAACTTAAATATTGGGCAACTATTTAAACGGTCAGCCAGAGATATGGTCGAATTGAAGCAAGGCCTGCAATGTTGTCCTTTGTTTCTCATGTGCAAATATCACTTACTTACTTACTTACTTACTTACTTATGTTGTAGCATTACTCCAGCAAGGAGACAATGCTAAACGTGCAAAACTCGCCTCATTGAGCGACACAACGGTGAGCTACATGACATAGATTTGCATGAAGCAAGTTTTCCTAGGCTGTAAAGTTTGTGAATTGCTTCAACAGTGTGGTTCGCAGGTTGATATTTAAACTGCATCCTAAACGTAGAAACTTTGTTATCTTAATCGGCAAATAACACCACTTTACTAGTTACATTAGCCGACAACAGTATTTTTCTTACAGCTTTGGTTTAATAAGAAACGGAGAAAAATGATAGGTATTGAAAATTAATATTTTCAAATTTAAATTGTAAGCTTAAGTCCGCATAAGATCATGTTGATCGACATAACGCAATAAAAATCTAATCAGAAGACAAGACTATAGATTTGGACTTGCTAAATTATGCCTGTTATTGTAAACTTATTCAAAATTGGTAATTGGACTATAGATTTATAAGCCTAAAAAGTTTGGGCCTATATCAAAATAACTCTTTCATTTCTTATACTGACCTACTGCATGTAGGTCTAATTCTAAAATGATGATGTTAAATAGTGAAATAATCACATTAGTTAGCTTAATCCTTGAGAGTATCGCTACGGTGAAAACGTAAGTAGCCTAATAATTATCAAACAAAAATAAAATTAAAAAAAGTAATAACATAATTATAGTAAACAAATAAATAAAGTTGACTAAAAAACTTAAACAAACAAACAAAAATAAAGAGGAAAAAGATAAAGGACATTTATTGGGGGGAAAATGAAACGAGAAACGTTATAGACCTAAGCAAGGTCTGGACAAGTGACTTTCCCAGTTTTAGCTGCGATGTCAGAATTAAGTCCTGTTCTGCTACGTCCAGTTAATTTTTATTCGCTTTCATTTAATTACATACTATAGGCTATCCTGATAAAGTAAGCTGGACGTTGAGATTGCCACGTGTTCGGTTTACTCAGTCGTTTAATAATGGGACTATTAATCTCTCGACTTTGTTTAATATGAGCCATGGTATACTACAGAAGCGCATAGACCTACATATGCGATACATTGACTTGCAGCTACAAGATCTTCCGATGGAGCTAATTGAGTTCATCCTCATTAAAGTCGTAACTATGGAAGTGAAGGGTATGAAGCTGGCGAAAAGTGTGTGGAAAGAAAAAGCTGATCTTGTGATAAACAGACTTGGAACAGTATGTTCGTATTGGAGCAGCATGCTTACGACCGACTTCTTTCGAAATGAACTTCACAGAGCCCTAGACACAACCGGTCAGTTAGTTATGACTAAATCAATGAATCAACCAAAGTTAAACTACATGTGTACGAATAACATATTAGAATCCGGGTTTACCGCCAAAGTTTGCATACAATCGACCTACTAAGATCTATCAGGAAACAAAGAAGACATTTTGCTTATGCAAACAATGGCACTGCATCATGCAATACAATGCAGCTCATTTGACTTAGTAGCAAACCAGTTTCTCTGATAACTAATGAGTCGAGACAATAACGACTGGTATCAGCAAGCTCACTTTTGCTTGAACTAGTTAGTTGTTAACTAAAACATATTACTTAAAGTTTCATCTTAATTAACTAACCTATTTATGTCAGCTAAGAAATGTGGAATTTAACTGAAAATTTGCAACTTTTCAGTTGACTTTTGCCCATCACTGGGTTTAACATAGCTTAATGCCAAGCATCGGCGCAACATAACTACACAGTGATTGATATTTTAGCTCCGGAGACGATTCGTGTGGAAATCTTGCATCAGTCTCAGGTCCCCTTTAACGTCTTCCAAGTAACTACAATGAAAGATGAAATCTTTATGACCTGCGGTGAAACGAATAATATTGTCGTGTACAACCGTACCAATATGACACGAATGAAAGATGTCATTCCGCCTCCAGGAGCACCTCTGATGGAAATAGCAGGCTGCAACGTGTCAAACTGCGTGTATGCATTAACCGTAGACCTGTATGGCTTTTCAATGTTACGCATAACGAAAGACGAAAACCATGAGTTTAGCATTTCACCATGGATTACTAGTCCACGTCTGCCATTTTTTCCATCTATATCCGTATCCGCCAATGGCAGCCTAATAATCCTTTCAGGGCAGCAAGGAGAGAATAATGCTCAAGCCAGCATATATGACGTGAATGGCTACTTGAAACAGAAAATCATGTTGCTGGCTGGTGTCCGTGGGTTCAGAATGTGGGAAAATGCGCTTCTGAAATCAAATGGAAATCTTGTATTTGATTCTTACAACGACGAATTCCGCACAGTATTATCGGAGGTCGATGCGACTGGAAGTATTGTATGGAAATACAAGTCATCACTTGGTGTTCAGAATGGTATTTATTTTGCTGACATTTCCGGCAGATATGTGATAACTGAGTATGATAACACAATCAAGCTACTAGATTCTGAGTTGAATCTCTTGGATTTCTCCGGGCCACAACTGAATGCGAGCATGTTGCACTACAATTCCGAGAGGAATGAGGTAGTGAGTATTTCTTCGGGTGGGAATAACACCAGTGTTCTAACCATCTTCCGCTTCATAGAGGAATAAAGCCACTGTAAATGATGTTCACGTTGAGGACAATATGTATTAAATAATTATGTCTAATTTTAGCGTATTGTGTAAAAACATTATCGCATGCTATCTCTTATTTTATGAAAGAACTTTTATCTCTGAGATTCTTTAGGTTTGCTGGTAATTGAGAATTTGTTTATACAGTTCGGGGTATCAGAATGTCAGTTAGTTGCTACATAGGCTATAGGCCTATATAGGCTACTTTTACCTTAGAGAAAATCTACTCTGACCTTTTCTGAAATTATATGCTTAGCGATTCCGAACGCAATATTAATGGCGTTTCAATGTAGCCTAGTATGCTCTCATGTAAGCCAAATTTAGGCATTTTAATCATTTACTAAATTTGGACATTTAGTATGCCTACAGTTGTAAAAAAATGAGCATAAAGTTGTCTATTTTTTGCGTGTTCACACAAAGCCGCGAATATCAAAACCGCGCACGATCATAGCCGCACTTGTTGTCAATCTGTTGAAGTTCGATGTTGGCAGTTGAATAAATCATTTTCATCAATCCAGCTCCCATTGGAGCAACAGTTATTTTTTCATGAATTTAGCCTAACCTTCATTTAATAACAATTATTTATCTCATTCCAGCTAGTTATCTATTCCATTTCTATTCAGATCTAAGGATAAATGACTTTTATCAATCGAACTTCTGTTTGAATAACAATTATTTCTCTCAATCCGGCTCCTATTTTTTCAAGAATCTTTTAATCATACCCACTTCTATTTAATAACAGCACTTACTCATGAAATATTTATTTGAACCGAAAGATGATAGCCTCTAGGCAGGTTCATCTGCAGGACCTGTGTATAGGCTACGCTACCAACAATTATTTCGACGAATGAACGGACAAAGAAGACACATTTTTCTTCAGGTCACTATGATAAAATGCAAATCAAATACGTATGCACTGGTCTTACTTAAATAATAGAATTTCAGATTCATTGTGATACTGAGATT
This sequence comes from Lumbricus rubellus, assembly GCA_945859605.1. Taxonomy (NCBI): domain Eukaryota; kingdom Metazoa; phylum Annelida; class Clitellata; order Crassiclitellata; family Lumbricidae; genus Lumbricus; species Lumbricus rubellus. Next base: position 20,555,374 of record OX243815.1, on the reverse strand, counting down.
AAAGACAAAATGATGGTGATTTGAAACAATGAACACCCGGATATCGACTGTTTAATCAAAATTAGACTTTGAACAGAAATTAAAGACTCGAAGTTCGTAGTAAAACGTCCAATGGAATACACTATTTTAAAGTTATTTGGTTTTACCGACACTACATAAAAATACATTCGCATTTCTACTTTGATACCGCTCTATAAACTAATACAAGTACTGACCAAACAGTAATGAAAACCAGAGTGTCATTTAAACAACAACGGGGTCGATCTGATTTGTGTTATGGTGCAGTTGATTATGAGTAGTAGGTAAGGACGCTCTCCTGGTTGCCACGTAGGAGTAGAATCGGTGGCATGTCACGTGTCAGAAAGTCAATCCAGGCCATGTACAGACCGGCGGAGCACATCTGCTTCCGTGGCATCGGCAGCGTTCTGCAAGCGAACACATCGAAAAATGCAGATGATTTAAAAATACATTTTGAACATTACAGTTTAGTACTTAGTGACTTAGCCCTTCCCGTGCAGGTCTGCATATCGGGAAGCGCATTGCTTCCGTCGCATCGGCAGCGTTCTGCAACGCGAACACATCGAAAGAAGGCAGATGATTTAAAAATACATTTTCAACATTACAGTTTATTAGCCTACTTAGTCATTCCCATGCAGGTCGGCATGTCACTCATCCCTGTCCATCGATTGCCAGTTCTTCAGCCTCTTCCCATGGAGCACATAATGTAGACATAATAGAGGTCATTAATGTTTCGTGGTCTAATTGGCTACATTGCACAGATTGTGTCTCAAGCGTCTCTTAACTGTCTTGGAAGTTACGCTCATTGAGTCATTTCTGACGCTTAGCGTGACATTTTAGAACTAGGCCTATAGCCTATAGCAACAGCGCATCGCTATTTTGATCCATGTCATTGCTGTCTAACCTTTTTACACCGACGTTCAGCGCTTAAGTGTAAAAAAGAAGTGCCTGGACGTTCCTTAACTTTCAATAGGCCTATGTCCTGGCAAAATAAGTGGCATTCAGATTTGGAAATAAGTGCATGGACGCCGTCCATGACCATCCACCAACACTTAAAGCCCTTCCTCCGTTGCTATTGACGATCTAATTTCATTGAAAGCGCAAAACAGTAAAATATGAAACATTGTTACCTTCTAAACCTTACAGCTGGTCATCTATACTGAGTGAGAGACACACTGTAATTGGTAAAAGTTGCAGCTGTCAGCTGTATTCTCACCAACAACTATGTTTGATACTTATTTCATCGGCATGAATATCGATTCAATTGAGTTACACTTACACGAAGACGAGCGAAGAACCGAGTGACTGTTGACGTAACATTTCTCTCAGTCGTATGTACCGGCATGTCTAAAAGAAGCAAATTATACTGTTGCACGTGTCAGGCATAGGTATACGTTTATCAATGTTCTGTCAAAGACAAATTATAGACAGACCTACCACTATATTCACGTGAAGATGAAGCATAATATTATGCACTCGCGTCATTGATCGGCAGACTTGTAAAAGTTGTCTCTCTGAACAAATCCACATAACCCATTCCTTCGGTTTCAGTTCAGATATGCGACGCAATGCGGATCATCTTATTATTTTTATTTATTATTATTATTATTTTTTTTTTGCCCCGATTATTATTATTATTATTATTATTATTATTATTATTATTATTATTATTATTATTATCGTCACAGAACAAGACAGTGACCTACAGCTCAGAAGCAGGAAAGCAGGTTTGGCGTAAACTAATAATTGTACACTACTAATACAAGACAGCCTATAAGTAATGATTGTCAGCAATAGTTATGTTGATAAATACACACTCTTAGTAATTATTGTTTTTCTTGGTCATGAGCAATAGTGTTCTGGATCTTCTTGCATCTGATTCTCGAGTCTCACACATCGCCTGCAGAGTGTCTCTGGCATGCATGGAGATTGTGGGACTTGATCGCCTGTATACTAATCGCTTACCTTCTCCCGCTGAGCATGCAGCTCCTGTTCAGATATTTTCCACGGATGTGTTTCTTCCGTTTCTCCTTTTCCACGTTTCAGAACCCAATCCTCAATCAAACGATCGAAGTCCTGCAGACTGCAAAACAAAATGAAATTATTAGTCTATTCAGTTGATTTTCAGATCATGGTTGGAAATGTTAAATAAGTAACTAATAGTAAAAGCATTTTATTATATACTTCAGTAGGCTACGTCAATTTATATCCATGTTTTGCATAGCTATAGCTCCGATAAATCACTTAGAGATTATGTAATAGAAGGCACACATGAATTCGCATTTTGCAAGCAAATTAGTATCAGTTTCATGCCAAATGGTGGTGGTTATTGCAAACGTTTCTTATGTTAGCACGAATTATTATGCTCTGAATGAATGAATGAATAAACGAATGGTCGATTACATCGCATGCATTGCGTCTAATTCTAAGAAGGTCAAAGAAGCGCTGGTCATTTATAGAAACTTAATAATCTGAAACAAACCTTTCTAAGCTGGGTCTGTTGTCCATTCCAGAAATTACATTGGTTGTAGAATATTCGATTCGAAATTTGTGCAGCAAAGTCGCTAAACTGTACAGAAACAGAATGAGTGTCAGAATTATAATAATCACGGAACATGAAACCTATGCTCTTTGACTGTGGCAGGCAATTAATTCAGGTTAAAGGCTACCACTGAAATTCATTGTCAAAACTAATTTCACATTTCAATGCTGACGCTTTAGGCTAAGACACTTAATAAAGCTTAATGAGTGATTATTAGATTTTTTATTATTAGCCATTGTCTTGAATGCCTTCATGTGATAATAGTCTAGTCACGCGTTTTATTTAACGCTCTCAATTTATTTTTTACACACGCAGACGATATCCTGTCTTGTTGATTTGCTTTGCATGTGTGGCACAGTCATAATTGATCAAATAATATTTTAAAGGATGTTCTCACTTACTCACTTAATTGTTCATTTTAATAGACTACAGTTGGTCTATCCTCTTACTTGCGTCGTTCCTTGTTCAGAGCCGTTTGATCGGATCCTGCGGTGAAGACGCGCAGTTTGCAGTTGCCCCAATGCTTCTTCGTTGACAGCAGATACGGAATCAGAACAGTCAGACCTACAAACCAACATGGCATTCAACAATCAGAATTTTTATCGCTTTACTGTAAAATTTGTCTCACACGTAAACACAGGGACACTAGAGTAAACACACGTTGATATATTAAAGTGTAACGTTCAGCAATTTCACTCATCTTGCACAACTATAGTAGCGTCTATTTCAGATGAAGCAGAAGTCTGTTTGCAGCCTAA
>OX243815.1:20287056-20547056 GCA_945859605.1 Lumbricus rubellus | reverse complement strand
TATTCCAAGCATGTGAGCATAATGGGAGATACGTCCTTGTAACTCATGCTGTAATTTTACACACATGACTTGGAGATACGTCCTTGTTATACGAAATGGTAGGTATAATTTAGTAGAACGTTGTAAGGCAATAAAACCTTTTCGTAGGTTTACATGAGATACGTCCTTGTTATTCTGAATAGACGTTTTGCAATCTTCATCGTTTAAATATGATTAATTTATCATATTTTGTCGGATGATTATTTGCAGAAAACTACCAGATAAACATTTACTTGACTTAATACATTAATTGAATTTAACATTTAATCGAGATCAACACGTCAGTTGAAGTAGGGCCTATCGTAAGTAATAGACCGATGTAATACTCAAACAGTAAATCGTTTCAAACTGCAAAATATCCGCAACCGTAATTAAAGCATTGAAGTATAAAACTGAATAAAACGAGCAGCGTTCTCCTAAGCATAATGACAGATCAGCACCGCAAAAAGCAAATGGACCATAATGGAGAACGAGAAGATAGATCTCAGTCATAGAATAGTGAATATAGCCTAGCTGGTGAATGTAAGGTCTTGAGGTTCGATTATATTGTACGTAATAGATGTAGGCCTAATTCTATAATCGATGCAATCCCCTAATAACTTATAAGACAGTGTGATTCTTTGATAGATGCGATTCTCTAATGATCTAATCGATGCATTTATCCGATCGATTCAGTTCTCTAATCAATGCGCTTAGGGACTTTAAACCAATGACTGGGGTTGAGATTTTTCATTTGCGACGATGTTTAATTAAATAAAATTAATGTTTGTTGTAGTATACGGTCGTTTAAATTAGTCGAGCGTATGCGCATAGATTAACTTAGGCATACCTGGTGACTTGGCCAACGATGCATCGAAGCACGAATAGTTGATCAATCCATATGACATGAGGAAGAAATTCGATATGAGAGGAGCGATAGAGTTCAGATCACCTGCAAACATTATTCAACAACTTCAACAGCAAGAACATTATCTAACAGAATTCCATTATTCACTTTTGTTAGGCTGGCTTCTGTTGCATTTTTACATATCCTCGCAATGAGCAACCGATGACTTAATCCGTTATAACATCATGTATCAATTCCGTTTCATTTTATCAAACCTACTGGTTACGTATACATACAGATGTGAAAATACAATACTCTATAGACGGACGCAGTGAAGATGTTGTTTGCCGTGAAAAGTCGGTGTCTGATTTTGTGGGAGGACTTCAGGGTAATTCATTCATTCATTCATTCAGAGCATTTATATAGCGCCCCTTCAAGAAACTACTCAGAGGCGTTAATGACTGATTAGTCATTAACGCCTCTGACAAGAAGAGCGCACGGACGCGGGATCGATTCCCGCTATAGCGGCTATATCCTAAAAGGTTTACTCAACCTTCCAATCGGCAGATGGTGTTATTGAAATGAGTAGTATCTATAGGTCCGATGGGCGCCCTGTCGGCTGCCAACAGTTAAATACGACTCCTGTAATAACTTGTGATCATCCGTCATGTACTGTGAATTATAATCATTCTGCATTTTATTGGTTTAAAATAAAACGAAGATTAATACTCATTGACAGTCACTGCTACCTAAGCTTATAATTATAAGAAGAGAGACTGGTGACCTTAGGCCTACTTACCAATACAGATGCACGCGGCTCCAATGACGAACGTCAAGACGTAGGCACGCCTTGGTTCTTCTCCTGTGCCGTAACCTTTGCCAAAGAATCCGATGAAAGGGAAAATCTTGTCCCGACAGACTGCCTGTGATGCACACAATGTCATGCAGAACGCACGCAATTATTAGGCTTACATTGTGAGTGAGGATGTCAACGGACAAACCTATTGTAGCTGCAGTTGTAGATTTGCATATCGGACCAGAAAGATTCGTTGGTGAGTGCTTTAAATGTCACGATAAAAACTCAAGCGGCAAACGTTGATATTAAAGCATTTTTGAGAAATTATGAGGTTGAGGTTGCGGGTTGTCGCTGTAGGAAAACTTGTGCTTTCTAATCCACGAGTCATTTTTTTTGCCTACTGGTAGCATGCTCTGTGCTATTGTGCCCTGTCCGTTCTCTTATAATAAGTGTTTCTTTTCTTTAAATTTATTATTAGACCTACAACGTAATTACGAAAGAGTTCATTGGAGAGAAAAACAAACCTGGAAAACTTTAGGCGCCGAAACCAGACTGGCCAGAGCGGATGATATCGTAGCGGAGATAATTCCAGCGATCGTAAGTGGAGCGAATCCAGACAGCAACTGCGTCACCTGGAATATAAAACTTCCGGTTATAGGAAGGTATGCATTGAGCAAAGAAACCTAACATGTGTCAATATAATGCGAATGAGGCGACACGACACAGTAACCGTAATAGTTATTACTTTACATTACGATGATTACGGTATATCATATTATGTAGTAATAGTAATAGCTATTACTTTACAGTATGGTAGGCCTAGGCCTATAGCATACAGTATACAGGAAGTAGCCTACGGTTATTCCTGCGATTACCTGCATATTGTTGTGCAGTCCGAACTTGCAGGTGTTAGGTTGCCCCGGGACACACGTTCCCAGAAGGTCATTTGTGTCGTTTCCCACGGATGAGTCATTGTAACTGGTCATGTTGTAGAGCACTGCGTAGGTGCCATTCCATGTGTCATTGATGAGTGGAGCAATGAATCCAGGAGCATCACGTAAGACGCAGATACCAGCGATCCAAGCGACGACCAGATAAACGATCGTCGTTATGAGGATGGCCAACAGAGTTCCCTTCGGAATCGCCTTCTGGGCATCCTACAACAAGAGAAAACACCAGACCGTATAGGACAGAACATCTCTTGATCCTGTTGCTGCTGCTGCGATTGTTACGCGAAATTCTTCATTCGTCATTGAGGGACACTCAATGAGGGTGCTAACAGATCTAGGCTTACTAAAATTATTGATTTTCAGGTAAAGATTTCGGTTTCAAATCCAGCGAAGTTGCACTTTATTTTCATATGTGCTATTATGTAAGCAGATTATTTTTATAATGAATACTGTGGATTAATGTATTGGCAGCAAGGCATAGGCCTACTTCGATGCATAGCCTATTCAGTTTCCACTACATGCCGTACATGGCCTGCTTCAGCAACAATCGTAAGATACCGGTACGTGAACTTAATTTCCAGTTGATAAAACGATATGAAAAGCATCATTATTTTCATTAGGCCTACTTACACTTTAATATCATTATTAGTCCTCTTAGTCTCTAAGGATCTTTCGGATTAAGTGCAAACAACAGTTATTCTTGCAATGTCATGGTCGCTGTAGTGTAGGTCCTTTACTTTGTTATTATACGTAGACCAACGGTCAGTCGTAGGGCTGCATTGATCACTACTATAGACAATTGCATTATCCGACAATAGGTTTTATGTGTCGTTCGTATTTAGACTTTATATAGCCTAGACTTTGCTGGAATACCTTGAGGTCACCGGAGATGTTCGCTCCAGCGAGAATGCCTGTGGCAGCCGGAAAGTAGATGGCAAAGACGGTGAAGAACTGATATCCCTCTCGAAAATCAGGCACAAAGTTGTCCTTGAAGTTTTGTGCTAAAACATGTGGTCAATTGTTAGATAAGAACAACAAATTAAAGAAGTCGTCTATCCAAAAAAGAACAGGTAGGCCTACAAGGGCAATGCATGATTTGAAACTTGACAACTGCTTAGCATAATGTCTAGTGAACAGCAGTTCTGACTAGACACCAGTCGATGGTGTAGCAAAGGAATCTTCCTTTGAAGCTTTTATGGCTCGGCGATGGTTTCAAAGTCAACGTTTTCACAGCAAGTGGCACCTGTTATGGCTGTGTTACGGCGCCATATAAATTATAATTATCAAGGACCTCTATCGATGACCAGGTGACAGTCTGAAAACAGAAGACTGACTTACTAGACTCAGTTGTCTAGAAATGGTACTCGCCAATGAGAAGCAGACGTTGGCTGCTGAAAGATGCAACAATCAAAAACACTTTTAACGCAAGAGCACAGTGCGCCTAGACTTCGATTAGGCCTACTTGCATATAGTTCCCAATCAGACTTATTATGCAATGCAGAGACTAACCGGTATATCCGGTGAAGCCTTGTGCCACTTTCTCTTCCGACGGAGTTATGAAACTTCCAATGATGAAGTTGGCGATGGCCAGAGTCAGAATAACGAGAAGAACCAACTGCGCCTGAAACAATCAAATGTAGAAATGGTCTTGTAACTTGCATCTCTTGTAGGCTAGGCCTGTAGGCCTACGTCTTGTCTCAAACTCTCAGCTAGGATATTAAGAGGACTTTGAAATCAAGAGTCAAAATCAAACTGAAAATATAATCAGACAGTTGATCAGCAAACAATTATAGACAGGTTAGGTAAGATTAGGTTATAGCATAAGGTTAGGACAGGTCAAATATCAAGAAGAGAGCAGTGAGGTAAGGTTATGGCATAAGGCAGGTCGGGAAAGCACAGAGAAAATATATATAGTTTTCTTTCTTAGCATAGACGGAGAAAGGCAGGACTTGATCGGAACACATCTTTCCATACCTTTGCTTCCCAACTCATTCCAGCGAGTGTTATTCCAAGCAGACCAACGACGGTGATAAGTCCAATAACACGAACGTCATTCAACTCGTCGAACATAATCATATCGTGATCCTATGCAAAAGATAACGAACAATCTTGCAATTTCTGTCGCCTCTACATGCTATACATGCTATAGTCACAAACATGCAAACATACGTGTGTAGTGTGTACACACATACGCAAGTACAAACATGCGACATATGCACATACATGCCTGCATAAACCATGCATACATAGCCTGCGTTCAATGCATAGTTGCATACACACAAATATTATTTTATGCAGGTCTACATTTATACATGTGTGGCGTATAGAAAAATTCCAATCACGGTAGGTTAATGAAGAGCAAGATGGGAATCAATCATATCCACCAATCTGATCATTGCCAACTTTATGCAACATGGCGTCTACGTTTACACTAGTCTTGGCTAAACTCTTAATCGCCTACGTTTACACTTGGCTAAACTCTTAATCGCAGTGATAATAGAAACGTCTCAATTCCTATACCAAAGACAAATGAACCGAAATCTATTCTACATCGTAAACATTACACTTAAACAATGATGAGCTGAGTTGAGCGCCACCGCCACCACCAACATCAGTTTCTCGGTCTCTGCGTAGGCTATACCTTGAGAATGTCTCTGATGGTCTCTGCGAATCCAACGACGTACATAGCGACTGCGACGGCATTGGCTAAAGCAAAGATGATCCCGATCGATCCTCCGAATTCCGGTCCAAGAGTCCGAGAGATCATGTAATATGCGCCACCTGACGAAGTAACATTGCATTCGATTACATCCCGTAACTCCGCCACTGTTTGCTCTCTGACAGTGCCAGTCCCAAGTCTGGTTAAAGGAGGAGGGCGACGCTAATGATCTAGCCTAACAATGTCAAGAGATAGGCTCTATTCTAAAGTCTAAACAATGGGAATTCTATATAATAATAATATGACGCCGAAATAAAATTCGCATTACTATTAGGCCAACTAAGTCTATAAATCGCGTATTTTCATGTAAATATTAAGCTCTTAAATGTTGATGAAGATAACGCTCACACACGTAGGCCTATGTGTATTGTAGCCCAATATATATATATATATATATATATATATAGCCTATAGTCTATGTGCGTGTGTGTGTGTTTGTGAGTGTGCGTGTGCGCGTAATGCAGGGTGAGATTTGTTGGGGTTAGGGTTCAATCCCAGTCTTTCTTAGGACCCCATAGTCTTCTTTGCACATTCCATCAATTCCACGTGGATCAAGAGCCAACCCCCAGTTATTTTTCTACAATTCTCATACTGATGTAGCATATATAATAGGCCAGTATATAGCCTATGCTGTTTTAATGTCTGACAGGGAGCCTAAGTAATTTGTGGAAGGCTGATATTACGGAAACAACGGTCAATATAATTGGTTAAGTACATTTTAATCAACGAAACTCTATAGCCAAGATATCCACACAGCTGACCTCTCTAGTTGAAATATGAGGGGCTGTGAACCGTATACAGGCCATAATATAAGATCAAAGCCTCTGACGACTGAAAGGCTTCTGAAACGTCTAAAGTACAAAGCGGAATATGGCCTAAGAGTCAGGGGCCCAGAAATCAAAGCACTCATAGCGAAATAATAGAGGGCAGAAATCAAGCACCTGAAATAATAATTGGGCTTTGAAATAATTATATTGTAAATAATATGATATTTGTTTCGATTGACAAAAGCAGTTAGGAGTAACGTATCAAAGATCTAGTAGGCTATAAATGTGAACCCTCTGATCTGAGGTATAGCCTTACAACCTTATACCCTTTCTCAACGGTGGTGGTCTTGGCTTAATTTGGTCGGATGGGTCTGGACATAAACCTCCAGTATCACCGGCCAGATGCGCCTCTGTCCACTTCAATATTATAAATCGCATTGCATCAAGTAAGCCCACCTACATCGTGCATAAGGGCAAGGTTAGTCACCTTCCGTACTATCTTCTTCTTAAATCCAATAGTATGTATATAATTAGGGTCTATAATCCCTATATCACCTGGTCACCTGATAAAAAAAGATATAGGCCAGTTATAAATGTGAACCCTCTGATCTGAGATATAGCCTTACACCCATTCTCAACAGTGGTGGTCTTGGTCTTGGTCGGATAGGTCTGGACATAAACCTCCAGGATTACCAGGTACCGGCCAGATGCGCCTCTGTCCACTTCGATATTATAAATCGCATTGCATCAAGTAAGCCCACCTACATCGTGCATAAGGGCAAGGTTAGTCACCTTTGGTACTAGCTACTTCTTAAATCCAATATTATGTAGTCTATATAATTAGGGTGTATATATATATATAGGCTATATATGCAGGCCTGTATAATATAATTATAGCGGTTTACCTCCTCGTACTTCTCCGTTGGTGCTGATCGCTGACATGGAAAGGGCGGTGAGAATGGTGACCACTGAAGCGAGTAGGATGATGATGCTACCGAGACCGATTCCAGCCTGACCTACGACCCAGGAGATTCGAAGGAACAACATCACACCAAAGATGTTCAGCAGACATCGCACCTGCAAAGAAGCACATAGGAGCTGTTGGAGAGTTCAACTGGATAAATATTTTCTCATTTTTAATGGCGGTTTTTATGGCGCCGTTCCGAGAGAATCTCAGCAGAGACACGTTCTAAAAAATAATAGCCTAAGCATGTCCTCTAGAACATAAAGTATGCATTGCCCTATCAAATATCAATTAACGAGCTGCAAGTTCTAAGGAACTTCGTAAAATATTTATTGACAGAATGGACCGTGTTCAGAACCCCAGCGCCTTATAAGTGTCATTCAGACCATGTTTTGCTTTAGAACAAGTTTCTTATAAAAGGATGAAGTAAGTAAATGATGAGATGATGTTTATTAGACTTAGTAGCATCAACGATTAGGATGCTTCTATAGGTTCAGGACCATGTTTCTGTGGTGGTACAGATCATTTTTAAATCGTTTGCCATTTATCTACGCGTCTCATATAATTCCTGCGCTTCGCATGACAGTCAACAGTCCACAACTCTCTGCATTGATAGTTTGTCTAGTTGTAGTTGTTGAGCTGCATCGACCAGAGTTGAAGTTCGATCGCGTGACCAGTGAGCGTAGGCGTACGGGAGATTTTAGCAGTGGGGGGGGGCAAAGGTTGAACTTCTGCCCGAAAATTATATCCGTCAAGCCGTAAAAAAAGTTGACGACCTTTTTTTAGTCATTCGGTCTGTCTTTGCCCGAAAAACCGGACTTTCCCGAAAGTTGACGACCTTTTTTTAGTCATTCGGTCTGTCTTTGCCCGAAAAACCGGACTTTCCCGAAAGTTGATGACCTTTTTTAGTCATTCGGTCTGTCTTTGCCCGAAAAAACAACCAGACTTGCCCGAAAGTGGGGGGGGGGGGCAATTGCCCCCCTGCACTCCGCCTCGTACGCCTATGCCAGTGAGTGACCACCGCGATTGTCTATACCTTATTTGTTCTCTTTCGTATGCTTGTTCAATTATTATTTTATTTATACATCAGCTGATGCGTTATTTCTGACAGAGCTAGGCCTATAGGAGTTCTGCGATTACATCGAAGACAATGTGAAGCGACGAAACTTACGAAAACGCCGATGATCCAACCGAACTTGGGAGCAGCTGAAATAGGTTTAACTTCCGGTGGAAATTCATCTCCAACCGTTGTTTCATCCACCTTCGTCTCCTTCTGGATTTCCTCCTAATTTATGCAATCATCATAACCACGAATAATTATAAGCTGTTGAGAAGATTTATGAGAATTGTTTTAGACCAAGAAAGAGTCAGCATCTGAAGGGCATCATCAATATAGAGATGTCCAACTGTCATTAAGTATAAGTCGGCGAGTATACCATATAGTGCCATATCCGACAAGGGAACTAATAAAAGTCTCTGATGAAATCTGGCATCGGATTCTACTAGACGCGAAAATGCTTGTGGGCACAAATGGCGGCACCCAAAGAGCCCCAAAATGTTTGTGTAGGCTACACAGACAGCGGCATCCAAAGAACCAAGAAATATTTGTGCGCGCAAACAGCGGCACACAAAGAACCCCAATATGCTTGTGGCAGAAAGTAGCGGCACACAAAGAACGTAAAAGTATTTGCGCGCACAAACAACGGCGACCAAAGGCTGCAGTCGCCTATAAAATTGAACTACCGCTAACGTGAACTTTGAGAGCTTAACAGGAATAAAACACGATAGGCTAGTCGTTTACTACTTTACATGAACGGTAGCAAGGTAATCATATCATTTCTGAAACATTTTGATGACAAATCTTAAGAGAGTTTTGAATAATCTAAAAAGTGCAATCATTATTATTTATCAGTCTTCCACTTACGTCACGAATCGGTGCCAACAATTCGGACAGCGTCCTGCGCTGTTTGAACTTGTTTCCCTCCGCCACATGGTAGTGGTCTGCGTTCGGCAGGGTCTCCAAGGTCGTGTGGTAGCAGTAGGTCCTGTCGTAGAGGTCGGCCAGGTGGTAGGGCGGTGGACTGGTTTCATCGTCCTGTTTCTTCGCGTCTGTGGCGGAGACGGAGCGCTCCAATGGACCGCGGTCTGGAGTCAGGGCGCTGTTTAACTCCCCCAAGTGAAACTCGACGCCTTCGTTGCGTACGAACTCAACCGTGAAGCGTGACTTTGGCTGCTGAGACGATCTCTTCTGTGGTGACCCGTTCTGCCTTGTGTTGCTGCTGCTGATGTTGGTGTTGATGATGTTGCTGTCCTTCCTGTCATCTTCACTCGACGGTGATGAGTCCGACGATGAACCACTGCAGCTGGCCATCACTATCTTCACGTTCGGTTGACGAGGTTGAGATGCAACGTCTCCAGGTGGCTGCACGTATATCATAAGATGCTCACAACGATTTCATGTGATATCATAAGCTTAGATCTAATTGCTAGTTTGCTACAACTGCTGCTGCTTCTACTAGATCTACCACAAAAATTGTCATCAATATCATTATTATTCACTGAATAATATAATCATATATTACTTAATTAGTATATTGCATAACAGGGCTTTTTTGACGTGCAGTTGTACACAAAATGTGCAGTTCTAAATGGATTTGTACAGTTAAAACTAGCCAAAAATGGTCATTGCCCTCCGATTGGAAGTAATTTACCATGGAGGATTTGAAGGAAAAGGAGTTGTACAGTTCTAAAAATTCCTTAAAAACAGCTCTGTTACTTCGTTAGTAAATTGTCATATTTTACTCGATGTATAGTATTTTCATTGATATCTCGTTAATAGCTATTATACTGTACTATTTAATTTATTATATAAAATTAGTAATAGTCTTCATTGTAATTTTATGCAATTACTATATTAGTCTCATTTAGTTAATTTATTATTATCATCACAATTTTATTTGTACAATAATACCTCATTGTAATTCTGGTAATAATGATTATGCTAATAGTTCACGGCTAACAAACAGTCTTAACTCAACCGTGCAGTCGATATATAAACTGTCTATCGTCAAAGGTTTCTTGAAGAAAAGCTTCAAAGAAACCGCTGTAACTTTATCCAAACGATGTTCATCTTTTATCGCGACAACTGACAACAGCAGCTGTTGATGCCTACCTTCTTCTCTGTCGCAGGAGTCGCTTATAAACGTCGGCTACCGAAGCAGAAAGTCTTCTGTACAACTGACACAAATTGGAGAGAATGCTTTGATCAATTTAACAGGAGAGCAACTTACAGATTCTGGCGAATGCGACCTCACTGTAGCTTGGTCAAGTCTTTTATATATGGTCGGCTCTCAAGGTGGTAGAGTTCCATGAAAATTTATCTGTTGTGACCTTGCTCCTCGTTGATGGGGTGAGTGAAAGAGATAGAGACAGGCAGACAGAGTTGAAGACAAAGACAGAGACTGAGGCAGAGATAAACACACAGAGAGACAGACACACAGAGACGCAGGCGGATACAGCGACAAAGACAGACAAAGACATAAACCGAAACAAAGACGGAGACAGATAAGGACATAAAACACAAAGACAGAGAGACAGAGTCAGAAAGAAAGATAGAGACAGAGAAAATAGAGACAGACAGACAGACAGACAGAGAGAAAAGCAGAGAGACAACTGTGCATACTGAGATAGATAGACAAGCAAACAAAGACATAAACAGACAGACAGACAAAGGGTTTCGGGTCAATGAAAGTGAACATCAAAGATCGGTTTTGGATCGAGTATACCATTTGAAATCAATCCGCCTTCGAGAAGCGCAGTAAACATACGCTTGAATAATCAAAGTATAATTATATTAATTAATCGGATTTCAAACTGACGGTTAATTCTGAAAGTAAAATAACACAAGTGGTGTCATTCGATATATCTAACCGACGTCGCTGATCTTCATTACGATCAGTCAACTGCATAGCAAATCTAGTTGGCAGACGACTGCATTCTTCAATAGACAAAACTATGCAGCAGCCTTCCCTAAACACCCGCCGCTTATCTCACTTGCATCCCATGCAATGTGCATAATGACATGTGCATAATTATTTAGTCCTGTGTATAATCGAAACAGACAAAAAAGAACCGCTTTGGATGTAGCCGGTGTCACTTGAGTGTTGCCGCGGTGTTATTTTCTACAATCTACACGGTGTCAAACTGGTAGGCCAATACAATAACTTAAATCACTTAAATGCTCTTCAACAACTCCAAACAACTTCAAATTAAAATAAATATGTATTATGTGCAATTTGTTACAGAATAGTGACAGTCGGTTGTGTAGCCCTTCAATGCCGAATAGATTGCTTAAAATACGAGTGCTTCAGTACCAGGCCTACATTTAGCCTAATGGGAATGTTTGTCTTAACCCAGAGTATAGGCCTAATACACTATAGTTTGGCAATGTGTTGATTTTGGAACCGTGCATATAAAATTAGCAATTGACGCGCGAAAAGTTTTGCTGATGACGTCACCAATTTAAAATTTGTTGCAGACGATTATAGAGACAAATTAAGTGGAGTTGACCAAAAGTGACAATTGAAATGACATTTAAAACTGAATGGCTGTGTTTAACTAACTAGAAGCAATTGAGCAACTGAGAACTGCAGCGTCATCGTAACATTGTGCCAATATTATATGAACACGGGCCAATGATATGAGAAAGCTAGCCTAATAATGACAGTTAATTCAGCGGGAAAAGACGAAAAAAATAAGAATTGGCGTGCGAAGGAGCTGTTAAAGACGAAGCGTTTGATGTAGGCTAGAACGGACGTAGACAGAAATCAGCTTTTCAAAATTATTAAGAAGAGCTTACAGACCAGGAGAGCGACTTCGATTGAAATAAAGAAAAAGAGTAGGCTAGTGAATGCCTTTTCAAGTGTAGGTCGAGTCCAACATAATAATAATTATAGGTTAATCTGGAAGTGAGCGGGCTATGGAATTCCTGGTCAGCTGTCGATTTATTATTTTAGTTAGACCATTATATAGCCTAAAGCAAAATTGTTGTAAGCCTAAAGGCTATTGATTTGCTGATTTAAATCAGCGACTATACCCAGGTATTATATTGGCAATTTATTGCTATGGTTGTCTTTGAGACTCTTTCCGTTTGCGGTTGTTGATGGGCTTTATTTAACCTACTTGGCTTAGGCTATACGTACCGCAAACTTTCCAATGTCATATATTGCTGTTGATCCAATCGCGTTCAGGAGCAGCAGCAAAGCACGTGGCCGCGTATAGATTGGCTGCGTTTTATTTGGAATAGGAGAAGCTATGGCACGTGGGTCACTCAGGAATTGTAGGCCTACAAGAAAACTCCATCTCCTCATTTCGATCTGAGCGGAAGATTTGACATCTTTAGCGGAGTCCGTGGAATCGATATTGATGATCGTTTAGGCCTAAACAGGCCTCAAGCATTAGGCCTAAAACTTAGGTTTGCGGAAAATCCGACACCGCAAGTCTTAGACCTATTAATTAAGCGTACAGCGAGCATTCGGCTACAAAGGATCTTTTCACTCGATCATTTAAAAAAAATTGTGACCGAATCTAAAGAAGAGTGAAGGAGACGCTAAGTCTGCATATAATATTATGTTTCGGTGGGTATAACAGTAGCCTAGCCTAATAAGACTGGACGTCTCCACAGTCCACAAGTCATGGATCTATATTTGGTTCATTTATGAACTGTTTAATTGGGTCTGGCTTATTTGGTCAAGGTTATTGTTGAAGTTCTCAGTTCCTGGGCACTATGAGGAGCAACCAGTAATTTTACTGTTGCTTTGCTGTCAAGAGTAGATTTCCTAACACCCAATCATTTTTGACAACTTGGGTCACGGCTGGATCGATCTGCCCTTCCGGTTTCTTATGTCTTTGCACCTTGTCTTGTAATGGTCGACCTGACTCGATCGGATATCTGCTTTCAACACACACGCGCGCGCGCGCACACACACACACACCTGTCGCAATTAGAAGAGATCGCTGTTTGTTTGCATATTATCATTATCATCATCATCATCATCTTTATCATCACCATCATCATCATCATCATCATCATCATCATCATCATCATCACCACCACCATCATCATCATCATCATCATCATCATCATCATCATCATCATCATCATCATCATCATCATCATCATCATCATCACAATAATAATAATAATCATCATCATCATCATCATCCTCATCATTATTAGGCCTATCATTATCATAATTCATTATTTTCTTATGCATCGAGATATTTAGTATCTCCCAGGGAGATTTATTAATTAATTAAAAATTATTGATTTAATCATATTAATAATTATTTTATTTTTTAAATAATTAATAATAAAATAATAATATTAATAATAATTATTATTATTGTCTACTACTGCCACTGCTGCTGCTACTGCTACTACAACAACTACTAGGCCTAATACTTTTAATTAGCCCCTATTATTATTTTATTATTATTTTTATTATTATTATTACTATTGTTGTTGTTGTTGTTGTTGTTGTTGTTGTTGTTGTTGTTGAAAGGCTATCCTTTATCCAGTCGGGCACAGGTTTAGCGAAAAACAACACGCGGCCAAAGTGTTGAACCGTTGAATAAGAAATTAAAAGTCTTTGGAAGAGGATCAAAATGTTACGGTTCAACATGTCGAAGACATCATGAAGAGTAGGCCTACAAGAAGGGAACCCGAGACTTAATTATCAATAACTGCGTAGATGACATCTAGCATGAAGAGCAGGGCTGTTTGAGCCTGTTTCAGTTGAATATAAGGCCCGGAAACCAGATTGGCGAGAGGGGAGAAGGCCTGATCATGGAGGTAAGGAAGAATCTGAATGGAAACGTAGACACTCAAGGGTTTTAGAAAGAAAAGAAAGATTGGAAATAGGGCCTAGGCCGATGGTCTGGCAGTGAATATAGCGGCCAATTAGATCTGATTTGACTGCATTATTATATCAATAGATTATATTGGATTGGTGCATTAGACTCGACTATCATAGAATAGATTTTGATAGAATATAATTGGATAGGATAGAACAGAGTAGACGAGACTTGATTGGACTTTCATTTTGTCTGGATTGTACTGACTTTGATTAGAATAGATTTTCTCAGATAACTCTTATCCTATCTTCCTCATCGTATTTTACCAGCTCATCTACAAATCGTTTGATAACCTGTTCAACCCTGTTCAGACATAATTATAGCTTCTTTTAAACAGGCTGTTGTTGTTGTTGTTGCTGCTGTTGTTGTTGTTGTCAGGGTGAGAATTGCCGGGGGGTTGGGGGGGGTTCAACCCCCCAGTCTTTCTTAGAGCCCCATGTTAAAGTATGTTTTTCATACCCCAATTTCAAGTTTATCATAGGCCAACCCCCCCCCCCCCAGTTATTTTTCCACAATTCTCATACT
The DNA here is from genome assembly GCA_945859605.1 of Lumbricus rubellus. NCBI lineage: Eukaryota > Metazoa > Annelida > Clitellata > Crassiclitellata > Lumbricidae > Lumbricus > Lumbricus rubellus. Next base: position 20,532,555 of record OX243815.1, on the reverse strand, counting down.
GGTTGTAGTTGTTGTTGTTGTTGTTGTTGTGTACCAGTATGCTTGTTGTTTGTTGTTTAAATTCGATAATCAACAGACTGCTTGTACCGTAACATAATATAATTTAATTGAAGCAATTTAATGGTTCAAAATCAATGATCTTCGATCTTATATCGATCGTCAGTTTCGAAATCCAACTCCAACAACAAGAACACCCACCGTAAGAATGCACCAAAGATTAATAGACTACATGTATATGTTTACAAATCAAGAAGATGATCACTAGACCATAGTTCGGCCAAAGAATAAGAAAAATATTAATTAACAGACTTCAACTCAACAGAGTAGCTAGGCTACACCACAGATTAACAGACTTAGGGACCTTATAGCATAGGCTATCAGCAGATGTAAAAATGAGTTGCTCAACCTGAACAGCTAAATTAACTGCACTCTGACAGCGCCAGTCCCAAGGTTGGGTAAAGGAGGAGGGCGACGTTAATCATCTCTGTTGTGACGCAGTACGTGTCGTTAAAAAGATGAACTGAAAGCACATGCAAAATAAACAAATTTCAGTAGTTTATAATTATTGGTGTTTGTTAAGACTAGTCGCAAAAATGAGCACAACTGTCAACAAATTATTCAAAGCCATTCATGTTAACCTGTATAGGCCTTCACAACTTTCGCACATAATGTAAACCCTATTCCTGTCTCAATTATCAGGCAAATTCAGCTCAAAATCAGTAAGAAATTCATGGGCGGGGTTTATCAGGAGCTAGAGGGGGCTAAACTCCCCAAGGACGACTACGAAAAAAGAGGTCAGAATTTTTCCCGGGTAAAAAGGTATAGGCCTAGCCTATTTTCACATTCACGAAATTTTGACAGTAATAGCCATAGGCCTACTAAAAATTTCATCAGTAATTTTAAAAGGGTAGGCTACGTTTTCACTGAACTGTGACCGAAGGACTAAAACGTCTTCAGTGTTTTTCCCGGGGAAATTGGGAAAAGGGTATAATTTCAAAAAAATTCGACCAACGGACTAAAAATAGGTCATCAGAAATATTTGGTAGATGAAAATATTGTCGGTAGCCTATGTACTCATTAGGCTATTATTTTATAATAGTAGGCCTACAGCGCTGTTGTGACTGTTGTCATAGCAGCAACTTGCCCATCCACGAATTAAGTTGGTGACGCAACAAAATTGAAGAGAAGCCGTCGCAACACGAAGTCCACAGAAAAAATTGATAGCCTAGCAACATGTGACGTTATGTCTAAATTGTCAATAGATAAAAGTGGTGACGTAATAATACTGTCTTTAGAACAAAGAGATGTCGTCATAATTGAACGTTCATAACGCAAAGCTATAGCATTATAGGCCTACATCTCGTGTGTCCTTTTGCAATGATTAGGCTTAGGCCTATGTGGGGCTGGCCTACAGTTTTACTGAACAGGGCCACCACATTTATTAATCCAGCCCTGCTTATGCATGATACTATTTGTTTTTTAAAATTTAGGCTATAGGATAATAATTTATGAAGGCTTACCGCGAATGTCAAGCTGAGTGAAACAAACCAGCAGGTCACTATAATAGCAGACCGTCATGTTCGATTTCGAAGGAGACTAGGAGAGGCAGGTACGCTACAATAAGACGAAGAGACATCGAACCCGGTTACTATAATTGGTTATTGATTTCCATGCATGGAGTATACGTCCTCGCAACACGCAGGAGTCCACTTAACCCATTAGTGCCTAGCGTCCCCCAAAATGGGACACCACTTCAAAAATTCACAGAAAATTAAATATGCATTCAAGATGCAATTTAATGTAATAACCGTCATGCCAACATGTTGATTAAGTGATTCTGGCAAAAAATGCGCACCAAAAATATTTTTTCCACCGAAAATTTTGTTTTTAATCAGGCCATTGACCTATTTTAGAAAATGTAAACATTGCGGACATTCCGCTTCTTATTAAAAATTTTGTGTGTGCATTTCTACAAATCTGTCTTTGGTTTCACAAACGTTGGTATATACTAATACATAAATAATTATATAAAATTAATTTTAATAAAATATAACCTATGCATTTTACCACTGAAGCGCTGTCCCATTTTTGAGGACGCAAGGCACGAATGGGTACGTGAAGTTCAATACACGCAGTTTTTCATCTTGCAAGACATTTTATTCAGATATTGTTTGAAAAGAAGTATAAACGGCGGTTTGTAGGCAGAAGTATCACTCTCAGTGAGAGTTAGCATTATAAAATGTTATTTGACACAAAAATTTAATGACAACTTCAACTGTAGGCTACATCAGGCCTATGTATATATGTATAGCCTACATGAATATTTTACATGGATAGAAATCGTCCAGAATCTACTAGGCCTATGCAATGTAGTGCAAAATAGTAGTCAAAATGCACTCATTCTCTTGTATGCAATTGCTAGAAAATAAAATTTAGTAATTTAATTTATTATAATTTATTTCAAATAAATAAGAAAAAATCATTCGCGATGTAATTTGTCATTCTTTTGTAAGGTGTCAGCCAAACTCAAGAAATGCCATTGTGCATTGTGCTCAATATAACATTCCAGTAACATTTCCAGTTAGGCCTACTACAATTTCAGGTAGGCCTAATGACTGTATAGTCAATGGCATGGTACTGTGTTGAATACACCACTCGGCTTGTGTTCTGATTCACATCCATGTCACCATATGGATGAGTTGGTACATGGATCCAAAACCTGGATTAGTCAGGAGGCATATTTGTTGTCAATTCAGTTGATTACTACTAACAAATAGTGGTTCTTTCACCATTCTTTACTGCTCTCAGACTGCAACTAAGCCTTGTTGGCTACACAGACTGTCCGTTGAATACACCACATGGTTACTTTACTCAGTCAGACCTATAATGGAGTTGGGGTCATGAGTCCTCAACTTGGTGTGGGTGGTCATTGCAACAACTATGTTGTGTAGGCTACTATGACTACTTCTTTAACACTCTGAGACTGCTACAGCAGTTGAGCAAAATATACCACTATTGAGATGATACAGGCCAACAAATGTGGAGATTTTCACTTCCTCTGGTTGAGCTGTTCAGTATAGAAAAGTGATGGCCAGTTCATGGATCTAAATACATACTGTGTCTATTAGGAAAATGAAAGCTGACTGTATGAACCAGAAATTATGAAGTTCACTTGTACTTTAGCACTAGATTCCATCTGTTGTAACTCAGATGCATTGTGTGAATGAAAGTTTGCGAAAAGTTTGAGAAAAATGAAATGTAGGTCCACATAAAGAGGGTTAGGCCAACAATCTACTACACAAAACCAGTCAAAAGCACTTTAGCACTTGAAACAGCTTCATGTAACTGTCTTATAATCTCTCTGCAACAGTATTGGTTGCTATTGCTATATGATGTTGATCTGAGACATGAATAGCATTATTACGATATGTTGCGTGTAAGCAATTCATTTCAAAATGTGAACAATTTTGCATAAAAATGCATCCAGGCATACCATTTTTGCAGACATTTTGCTTATAAATTTGATTTTCAATGATTCTGAGTGCAAATTATATATCTAATCTCTTAACTAGACTGTATCAACAGTCTTGAGTGATATAACATGTACATATCACCATGTAAATCTTCACGTACCCATTCGTGCCTAGCGTCCCCAAAAATGGGACGCTTCAAAAACTTGCTCCTAAAGCATCAAAAGCAAAATTTTTGCAGAATTTTTATTTTTTATTGTCCAAACTCGTCATTTGCAACAAAGTTTTTATATTTTGAGATGATTTTGAAAAATCAGGCACTAATGGGTTAACGCTCTACTTCCTTGCGATGGTAGATTAGCACTGACGGAAGTTGAGAGGTAGGATTACCGGTACGTTTATTGTTTTAGTATTATTGTTTCAATGTTTTAGTATAGTTGTACATTGTTTCATCATCGTTCGCCTTCTATATCATAGACCTACTTCATCATCATCGTTGTCGTTGAAGTCATCGTCGTCGCCATAGCAATCACAGCAACAACAGAGGCATCGGCGTAATTGCAGTCTCGGGGACCGTGAGACTGAGTGTAGGATTAGGGTAAGTGTCGTCATTAGATACTGTACAAAAAGATTGCATATGCTTCGGTCCATGATACTGCAATTACGCCGAAGCATCATCGTCATCATCATCATCATCATCATCATCATCATCAAGTGCATCACTCGTTCCCTTAAAATGACAAATAATAGGTAGCCTATAGGCCTATAAGAACACTAGCTGGGGTGCCTGGCCTAGCCCGGGAAGTTTGGGATTCCCCCCCCCCCCACTTGGTTGTTCCAGTAGCTCTACTTACTTACTTAGTTCCTCCAGTTCCGATCGGAACATTGGTCGACAAGTCCTCGCCACTCCGCACGGAGTAGCTCTACCTAACTTCTAAAGTCTAAACAATGGTTGTGCCTCTGATTTCAACAGCTGAAAGGCTATAGCATTATCACTTGACAGCTCAGTCACCTAAAGGTCGAGTGATGAAAGCACACAATGCAAAACACAGCACTGAGAACAGAGAGAACATTCGACAAAACAAAATTTATTACAACAATCGTTCTGTACATATTACTAGCAGTAGCCTCATTATTTTTACACTAGACAATAAAGGCTTTCTGTTGCTGATGACAATGATGATGACAATGATGACGATGAAAATCAAAACTTGCTGGAGCATACTAGATTGCGCACAAAGGTCAAATCGGAGGAAGTAAACAGAAATTCACAAAAGTTCTAAATCAAGGAACGACAAATTCCTTTCTTCAAATAACCTATTACGCTAGACAGCTTCAATCAGAGCATCCGGAATGTTGCAAAGAAGCCCCCCCTCCTTGCACTGAACATCTCCAGGGTCAGCAGAGCACACATACAGACTACTCATGACGGATAAATGTTAAACCAATGCGAGCCTTGATAACAGTGAAGAAAATAGGTCTGGAATGACAGCATTTGCTAAATTAGACATGGGCGTTGTAAAAAAAAGCACTTTATTAATGACACATGCAGACTAATTAATATGACTTCTATCAATAGCATATTTTTATGTTTATGTTTAACTGATGATGTCCAGACAGAAATTGGAGTTGAAACATAATTCACCTGGAAATCGGAATAACCGATAATATTGATTTGCATCAAATTAACGCCAACAACTAAATTACCTTCATACAGCTTTCGAAATAATAATTATGAAATACAAAATAAATTGCCAGTTTGTTTACAAGATGGTAGACTGTTCTATTTAACAATTGATTTGTCATCTTCACTATTGAAATAGATATCAATTAAACTGAATCACTTCTGCACACTAGAATAGAAAGCAGAAATATTTTTGCAATCGTAGCAAATCACAATGTTCATTCTTTTTCTCATGCTCAAATTGTACTGGCAACAAACCAGTAAATTATCAAGTCATTCATAATCAATTTGACCATATTGAACACCCAACTGACAAAAGATCTGGCACACCCTATAAAACATCTCAGTGATCAGAATGAACAAAATAATAGATGCTTCAGCAACAGAATTTCATTTCTCCATCAATAGAAAGAGAAGTTATACACTCATTTTTTACTTTAATCTAGTTTCCGCCAGTATCAGTCTTTGTGGTCCAGTTTGATACTCCAATTTTCACTCAAGTCAGGGAGTAATTTACATTTTAAAAATCTGCCTTTCCAAAGGATCCCAGATAAGACGAATAGGCCACACTCCTATCCAGACCAAATAATTGGTATTGGCAAAACATTTTTGACTCAACAATACCAGGTAATAAATAATGCGCTAAAATCTAATAATTTGATTGCGCATTGCTTATTCGATGTTTTTGGTTCATTTTCAATTTTTCAGATTAAATAAAAATAATATAAATGTGAAACAGCTAAGTTTTGTTTTTAGTATCTGACAACAACCAATTGCACCATCCTTGATTTCTATCACGCCCAGTGCAAGCAGCGAAACACGTGTGTGCATTGAAATGTAATTTATATTTCAGAACTGGACATTTTGACCAAACAAACGAAGAAATAATACGTCTCATAATCGGTATTGGCGTAATCGGCAAGATGTGATATCAGCACAGCTTTAACCCTTTAATGCCGGAGGGTATAAGATTTCCCATACCATTTACTACCATCTCGGCATTAAAGGGTTAATCCCACACACAACCACAGTCCACTTGTATACCTTCAACAGATCACCCAACATTTGTTTGACATTGAAAATAAATGTAACCATAGCATAACTTTTCATAATTATGCCTCCATGGATAGTAACGAACAATGTCACCCGAGGTTGAAGGAAAACACAAAGATGCAAATACAAATATGTGGGGCGCAGCGGTATAGTGGATATGTTCGTTGCCATGCAGTCGGAGGGTTGCAGGTTCAAATCCACCTCAACTCGTCGCGTAGGGACCTTGAGCAAGTCCATATCTCGCAATTGCTCAGCGCTTTGGCGTGGATCTCTGATTCAGTGTCCGCGCTGTAGTCAGGAGCGTCTCTGAGTCTCTACTCAGCTTGAAGGGGCGCTGTAACAAGTGCACATACAAACAAAATCACAGCAATCCAGCGACATGATGTCTTTTACCGGACGACGAACTCACATCGGCATTTGCATGTCAATGACAAAGCGTGGAAGACTGAGTAGGAATTAGGTGCTGTAGCATTCCAAATGATGTTCACTCAAGTATTAACCCAATTCGGTTTTGTTTCACTTCATTGTGTCAGTCGAAGGCACATCATCGTCAAACAACGGATGGAACAAATTGGTTCTCGTCGGAATTTGCCGTAGACCGAATAATCGGAATCGGCGCATCCCTGGACTACTACGACAGAAGTAAAACTTTTGAACGCATACAATTTTGTTTTGCGATAGGGCTCAATACCAAAATAGTAATCTGTTTTGGTGACATCCTGCGGTAATCATTATCATTCACATTCCTTGTACAGTAATAAAGTTACCAGTTGAAGTATCACCGAAAATGGTGAACACAGAGAATTGCAAAAATTATATAAATCAGGAATTTAGAAGCACGAAAAATAAATACTGCCGATTAGTTGAATCGAATCCAGAATCAGCATAAAGTAGGTGAAATATATGGAACCAGAAATTGGCAAAATTTATGTCAACTGGCCCATATTTAATCAACTATCAAGAGGCTGCAATACACAATCATGTGGCCACCACAAGCACAATAGTCACAAAGATGCAACTGAATTGAAAGATTACTAACATGAATGTTATTCTAAAAAAACCTTCTAACTTTTCCGATTTTCTGTAATATGAACGTAAGATGTAAACTAATTGTTTTGAATGAGCATATGGTATACAGCAAATTCGTAAAATTCAAATTATTCACATTCAACTTCCTCCTGCAAGCCACCACGCCAGACATGGAATGAGTCGTCTTGAAAACTGCAATGATAAAGTTTTTCTCCGTCTGCTCATCACTGTTTGTTACTTCATCTGGGGCATCCTCAAATGTGACCTCAATTCCTGTTGGAACCATACAATGTCCATACTTGTATGGGAAGTAAGAATATCACATGTACAATGTACATGTATCAGATTATGTATTCACTCCTTTTCATAGACCAAACAGAATCACCTATCAATCAGATTAAGCTACATTCAAATAATTTCAACTGCACATTTCTACATGACAAACGAACTATCAACACACGTGTATAAAGAACCGCTATGCAAATTGATAATTAGTAATATTTAGAAAATAAAAATTTCTCAAGTACTCAATCAAAGTTTACATTGCATACAACATTTCACAACTTATATAAGCCATTAATAATTTGTTGGATAACTAAAGTGTAGCTAAAGGAAGGTTCTTTTAAAATGTAGTTCATTGTTTACATAAATGTACATAAATATGCCTCTATCCTCTATGTAATGAATTTAACAGAAGCCAAAGACTCTTGCACATACATGAAGTGGATAATGTTAAAAAAATTCCAATTGAACAACTTTTCACCATAGAGTACAAGTCTGAATGAAAAGCTTTACCCGTTTGCCCAGAGAATATCCGCTGAAAACACGGGCTTAACAGGAAAAATGAACGGGTAAAGGGTTAAATGAAAAAGCAACCCTTCGTCTTGGATATTTGGCGACTCTGAAAAGGTGTTCCATAAAAGCATGACAAACATTTAAACAAGTTACTGCAAACCAATCAAATTTCGATACCATACCAATGATACCATATTCAAATTAACCAAGATAAATACATGTATAATATATCATGACAAATAAAGCAATCAGCCACCTAACATTCTGACGCAAAAAAACTTTGGTACGATACGCATACCACAAGCAAAACTCAACGTACAAAGCTCTTGTAACATTCTAAAGTATAGTAGTGGTAGTTTTATTACACACAAACTGACCGGAAACTACAGCAGCAATGTATCTTTTAAGTAGAACAAAGGACCAACTAACTACTGCCAGCATAAACATGGACCTAGCACAAATGTACGAGAACAAATCATCAGTAGACAAATGAGCCGACAGTGCAGATGGATGAAATAAATACTTAACCACCACACATATTTTATTGGCATTACAGCCAATGTTTTCATTCAAATTCCGTCTCTCCACAAGTATTTAAAAGGCTCGCTGTAGTATGTTTCACAATACAATAGTCACCTACTTCAATACATATCAATAGCATCTGTCAGTCGGTCAAAATCAAACCACTGAAGACATGTCGTATTTAAGCATGTGCATGTTTTATAAAAGTCTGACCTCAGAAACACCAGCATTATTTAAAGGATCAAAATGCAATCATTTGACTCATCTAAACATACAATCAATTGAACAATCTATTATCTGTGCAATGGATGATATATCACAGCTTCAGAAGACTTCCAAGCATAGTCTACAAATGTTCCTGCTGAGATTATGCGCCAAATATCATCTGCACACTGCACTTCGAAGTGCAACACGTGGGCACCAACAAGAAGCAAGACAAGAACCACAACCCGTGCTTCATTATATATATATATATATATATATATATATATATATATATATATATATATATATATATATATATATAGTGGTGAACTGGTGAAATGATTAGAAACTGTAAGTTCGAGGCCAGTGAGTCGATGTGGCTCTGCAGCAAGTGTCTTAACCCTCTAATGCCGGAGGGTATAGGATTTCCCATACCATTTACTACCACCTTGGCCTTAAAGGGTTAAAGAAGACCATGGCAATAACAGCTCCTAGGGGAGCAGTAAAATGCGCTTTTACATTCATAGCACAGAATGTAGTGCAGTTTATGTCGTGGATCATGAAATACTCAAAATGTGGAATCAATTACATGAACTCATTCAAAAACAGCTTAATCTACTCTTACCATAATTATAGGCTGTGCTTACTTATTTACATCCTCATTCATAATTAATAATCCTACTATTAATATTCCTGTACTTCTAGAGCACATATTTGCCTTGATCTAGAAAAACAAGATACCAGTACTAGTAAAACTGTTAAAAGGAACCAACTTATTTATATATCAAGCAATGATTTCTGCTACACTCTCCGCATATACGTATCATTAATAGTTATTAAACTATATACAATTATACATCCTTACTTATAGACATTGCATAAATTATTAACATATATATATATGTACGTTTAATGCATATATATATAATATATATATATATATACTGCAATTTAGACAAGTGAACATGACTGAAAGCATTGAGAAATAATTTAGATTAGCTATCCATTTATGACGATTCGCAATGATGTAATAAAATGAAATTGTAGGCCGTGACTCAATGCAATCTATTACATGAAATGACTTAGCTTACTCCATTATATATGTAATACTTAAATGCAATTTATTTGACGATTACAAGGAATACAATTGATACACAAATTCAGCGACTTAAATCAATAATAGACTAGTCTCGTTCCTTTCACTGTTAATGATGACATTTAAACCTTAATAATATTTTAAAGCTCATCAAGTTGGCTACAGCTGACAAAGTTCAACTGGCACTACAAGTCCAGGAATACCATGTATATTCCAGACAACTTAAGCACAAGAAGTCAATTTAAAAATAATCTCTGACAGAGTCAATATTTCCGTCAGAAAAAACAAACAAAATCTTTGCCCACGATTGCAGTCGTCTGCAAGAAGGAAAAACAAAAAAAATGTGCAAACTTTACACCACCTTGGTCCGAACGAAGAGCGCGCCGCCTCACTTAGCGAGGGCCGAGCAGACGGCCCAGAGAATCTCGACCGTTCCCTCCTTCATGCTCTCCTGCTCGTAGTTCAAGTCGAGGAGACTGCGGACCCGCTTCATCGCAATCTCATAGTCCTCGTCGGAGAGTGGAGCGAAGGCATTTTCCAGAACGTCTGCAGCATGCGCCAGGTAGAGCAGCGCCAGGGTGCGGCGGTCGATCCGGTGCGGATCGTTGACCCACTTGGACAGCACCGCGTCCTGCACCTTCTTGATAAGCTTCTGTTTGACGATCGACTCCGTCAGCGGATGCGTCGTCATGTCGAACAGAACGAAATTCTGCTTCTCCGTCGTGCAGATGCCCTTCTCGACGAGACTCTTCGCGAGGCGCTCTCGCACGTTTCGCAGCTGATATCCAAGCTTCAGCGGATTCCAGGTTTCTCCTGAGATTAACCAAACACATAAAATATCTTTATCTTCAGACTGGATTGCTTTTCTAACGTCATTTACAACAAGACAAAGAAAGTGAAACAACCTTCTACTGGCATTAGCTTCAAAAGATGCAATAATAATAATAATAATAATAATAATATAACAATGATGTTAATTATTTGATAATGGCATGAACAAAGTGGCATGACCTCCACTTGCTACTCTAAAGATACAAGCATGAAAAGATGCAATAATAATAATAATAATAACAATAAAAATAATAATAGCAATGTTTGTTAATTATTTAATAATGGCATGAACAAAGTGCTGATTGCAACTCATTGTGTGAACAGATAATTACAAGTCATTACAAGAGTCCAATTTAACTGTTTGACAGAAACATTGGCCGCATGACCAATTATAGGCCAGGTGCGGCTAATTATAAACCAAAATATGAAAAAAATATATAATTTTTATTTTATGTTTCTGATATCAGTTTCTTCAAAGAACTCAAATCTGTCACATGTCATCTGTGTTGTTGAAAACTTGTGTAGCAAAAACAGGATTTGTTGCCCAGTAGTCTCCAATATGTGGTTTCTTGACGAGACCGATAATAAACATCATTTCCAAGAATTTTGGCATTTCTGTGGGGTTTGTTGATTGGCTGTCCATTTTTTAGCTCTGATTTTCTGTGTCAGAGTTGCACTGGCAAGAAATTGCTCAGCAAACTGTTCAGCAAATCTGTTTGTCTCAGTCAACGATGACCTTGTCAGTAATGAAGTATTTGAAAAGTCCATGGCAAACTGTCCACGGTCAAAGAGTCACACAAAACGCCAGACTCTTCAGTGAAATAAAACCCATATTTAGATTATAAGCTGTACCCACTGGTTCCCAAACATCTTGTGATGTTTGAACTGCAGCTGTAGCAGATGGAGGGCCAAGCTCACCTTCCCATTGTAAGGTGAATTTTGGTGCACGAGTCTTATAGTAATTTGGTTTTCATACAAGTTTAACATTTCTACAGCTTCAAATCTAATGCCGTACGTAATCGGTATCTGATCGTATTTAGCACATGCACTAATTCGAAAAAGGTTTCTAAATGCAGATGTTGGAGCTGTAAATGAACTGAATACAAACCACTTAAGTATTCTATCCAGGCTTGTGTAGTTTCTGGTATTTGTGTTTCCTTGATGTGCTTAAGAGCTTCGTCTAGCAGAACATCTCCAGTTGGCGTGTGGGATTTGCAGAGCACCTTACGACCGAGAAGACTCCGTCTCCTCAGACCAGTCTTCTCCAGTTCAACGCGACCGCGTAGTCCGAGCTCCACAAGGATGCAGCCTCTTAGGCCAGATGAAATGCAGTCATTCCAGAATGACGTGTAACCCTGCCAATTGATAAAGCCAACACTGACTAACTCATATAACACATCAGGAACTTAAATGACTTTCATGTACAACAAGACTAAGAAAGTGAAATAACCTTCTACTGGCATTAGGTTCAATAGTACAAAGCCAGCGCAGAAATGTTACAGACAAAATTATGTTTATTATCCAACACCACTGAAGCCATAAATACCGGTGTACAATGCTCAGCCATGGATCGACTAGGCAAAACCGGGTCCGTAGGGAGTTGCCGACCTCGAAGTTGCCGACCATCGATTATAGCTAATATTGTCGAACTTGCCGACCAGCGTTTTATTGAAACGTAGGAAGTTGCCGACCGCCAATAAAATCAAAGTCATACATATTACGCATTCACATTATATTTATTATAAGTATGAAAATATTTGTTCTGAAATGAAATAAAATGCTTTTATTTATTACTTTTATTGGAGAAGAACTTCCGGTGTCTATTTTGTGGTAGTGTTTAATACTGTGCTCTGCCAGATGCGAGCGAATTTATGACGACGCTGGGCGAAGATTACGCAATAGAAATGCTTTTAAATTTGACCTAAATCTATAGGGCGGTTTTATAAGACGCTAAACTTTGCAGTGTGGTTCTTCGCCCGATACATTATAAATATAATTCTTAAAAACCAAGTAATAAAACTTCGGTCGGCAACTCCCTACGATCTTGAAAAACCCTGGTCGGCAAGTACCTACGTCATTGCGGTCGGCAACTTCGCAGTCGGCAAGTCCGGTCGACACCGCAAAACCATTTCAATGAGCAGAACATTTGCAACTGCTTGACAAGAACTTGCTTTATGGGAAAAAAATTAATACAAAAACCCAGACCTTTGTGCTTAATGTCTAACAAATTCGTCACTAGTAAGCGTGTTCAACTTTGTTCAAGATCCGACCCGTGATTTATATGAACCAGGCTCTGTTTGTATTCAGACCGGGCCGGGTTTTATTCTTACCTCTTTATCTTTAAGCCCCAACAACAGAATTTCTTCCATGAGAGTCAGGCGCATCTCTTTGCAATCTTTGTCTTCTTCGTCGTCAGGTTTATACTTGACATCATCCTCCTGTTCACCGTCGTGCCCTGTAGCCCCGCCAGCAAGTGAACTCGTCGCAGCTGCTTTGCGCTGAACAAGACCATCGCGGTTCATGTTGATGTTTAGACGCCAAGATTTAGATCTTAACAGGTAGTATAACCAATCCGATAGTACAAACCTAAGAAAACAAATTATTTATAAATAAACAAACAAGATTTTGGCTTTCATTAACAGACAGGAAGGTATTGAACATCACGTGAGCATACGTCACGATCATGGAACGTCGAGTTAAGATGGAACGTCGAGTTAAGATCCATGATATGATCGAACAGAAAGTAATAACAATTATTGTCAACTATTATTTTCTTTATTGCAGGATATGATACAATTCAACAGTTAAAATTTTAGGTTAATGAACTTCTTAGTTCACGTTTAGTTGTCGAGTAGTTTAATCTGGCGTGAGAGATTAATCAACACGACGCTAGAGGGCAGAGATCGCAATGTGATGAAACTGTAGGCCCAGAATCCTTGCTGTAGGCCTAAGCATATGATCTAATCTCTATGTAAATACTCAATCTCTACGTACACGTTCCCAAAATAATTATCTTCATTTAATTGGTCCTTCGGAAAGGCTCCTTACCAGAGGTAGGCCTAATAGCAAAAGATGAGCTTCTTGGTTCAAGTTCTCAAGTTTTTACAGCATGAATCCTAGCTGCTAATCATAAATAAAATTCTGAGAATGGTAACAATTTAGGCCTTGGCACGCTCAGATGCGCTTGGTAATTATGGCTATAATTAAACTCTAACTATACATTTCTATGACATTTTAAGGTAAAAGTTAAAAGTCGTTCCACAATATATTATTTCCATCTTATTTCTGTTAGTCTAATTTTGTGTATGTCTCAATGTATCAGGTTGCGGTTTGTCAGATAAGACTGTTTTGCTCATTAAACAATACACTGGTTTAAGATAATAAAGTGTCGTTATATATACATCTGACGCTAGGTTGCCCTAAATTAACTGATTATGTCACAGACATTATTATGCAGGTCATATGAAAGCATAAGAAGCCTAATAAAAATAAACAATACCAGAGGCTAACTGTTACACTTTGCGAAATTGCGACCATAGCCATAACAGCCAGCCATTGTACGGACTAAAAGAACGTTTGTATTGCAATGTGAATTGAAGGGAGTACTGTAATAGAGCCTGAAGCCGTTAAAGCTCATATAGATTACAATGCCATTGCATGTTCTACTTACTTTCTATTGGGCGTTTTTCGCCCAATAAATCTTACAGTCTTGATCAAAGGTCTTGATTCGCTCAACTCTGCGGCCTTTCCGGTTTACGTTTTCAAGATGTCGCCAGCGAAAAAGTCGGCTCCGAGTAAGAAACCCTTAAAATGCCCACATTTTAAAATGTATTTAACATTTAAATGACTTCAGCGGGTATATAAGCTCCTGCTAATTTCAATATAAGCTGATCAGTTACAATTTCCGTTGCTATAATTTATATTTTCACCCTGCATATGAAAACGTGACTCGTGGTGACCGTGTGCGTAAGAAATCTTGGATTACTGAAAGGGGATTTAACGAAAACTTCCAGGCGTATGCCTTTTTCACATAAATTTTTTACCGTATCTACAAAGATATTTCCTTATCACGAATACCGCATTCATGGTTTAGCAGTGGCCTTGTTGTTGTGTGTCCAGATAGAGCTATTGATTGATTGGATGATGATCAAATACATTAATCAATACACTACTCGTATCATTTTATTGTAGTGTCAGTATGTCAAAGGAATAAAAAATCTCTTTCTTAAAAATTAGTACATCCACGAACATTTTGACGAATAAAGATGTCTTGCAATTTATATAAATTAATTTTTTCTTTAATTTTCCAAAACATTCTCAAAACCAATATTAAAAGTTAATATTTTTAGATGCATTGTTTATGCTGTATAAGCACGTCTATCTTTGATTTTGATGTTTTAATGTGATGCCTGTGCCGGAAGTTCTTGTCCTGAATTTAGTTTTTCTCGTAAAATCTACTGAACTTCTATCTTTATTATCTCAGAATTCTCAGGAATGGATCTATGCTAGGATAATTGTCAGGCGACAAGATACTAATTGCAGATGTCTTTCATCATTTTTTACCCTTAAGCAGTAAGTAAATGTTTTGCACTAACCTAAAATTGACCTAAATTCATTGATAATGCTCATAATATTTTCTGTTGCGTGGTTACCAACTGCACTTCTGAGCTTCTATGAATCAAAGTTTGTTGGTATTGTTTGGTAAATGGGAAATCAGCAATTGAGCATTTGATTATTTTGTCTTTTAGAGGAAAAGGAGGCTGCCAAGCCCAAGGAGGCCCCAAAGGCCAAGGAGGCCCCTGCTGCCAAGGCCAAGGAGGCCCCAGCTGCCAAGCCCAAGGAAGCTCCAGCTGCCAAGGCAAAGGAGGCTGCTGCTCCAAAGCCAGCTAAAGCAGCCGTTCCAAAACCAGTCAAGACAAAAGAGCCAAAAAAGAAGGAAGCTGGTGTTCCCTCAAAGGTGAAGGATAAGGCTTTGAAAGCAAAGAAGGCTGTTCAGAAAGGTGTGAATGACAAGCTTGCAAGGAAGATACGTACATCCGTGCAGTTCCGTCGACCAAGGACGCTGCGCCTTCCTAGAGCTCCTAAATATCCACGTACCAGTGTTCCAAGGAGACCCCAGTAAGTTTGTGAATTAACCAGCAATTGCACTTTGCTGTTAATAAATTTAGACATCTCAGTTTCTTAATCATATCTTAATCATATGAAGCTTGCTGGGTCAGTTTTCACGACTCTAGAGTGGAGAGGGTTTGATATGAGTCTTCTGTGTTTTTTTATATAGCTTTTATAGATATTTAATCAACTCGACTGTAGAGACTATCAAATAGTGACTGATTCATGAACTGTTTATATTCATATTTCTTATATTTTTGTAACTTTTACTGTGTTTAGAAGAAGAATACTAAGTTTTAGGGAAAACTGAATTGCAAGTGTTATTTACTAAGTAAGTAATTGATATAAAACTAGATCTATTTATATGTTTATTAGAAGACATTCGTATCTGTGCCTTTCAATTCTGCTTAGTTTGTTATGTTATTCCACTAAAACTTAACCTTTTGCATTTATGATGTTCTTTCATAATCTGCCTCTGTATCTTAGATTGATAGTTTGTATGTTGATCTGATTAAAATTTGTTTTTAGTGAGACATTGTTTGGTGCATTGTACAATGTACATTAGACGCCAGTGTGATTGAACTTTACTGATTAATAAAGTTTCATAGGTTAAAAAATTGTAAGTACAACTGTATCTTCTTTTAGGCTGGATCATCACAAGATTATCAAGTTCCCTTTGACGACTGAATCTGCAATGAAGAAAATTGAAGACAACAACACTCTGGTCTTCATTGTTGACAAAACAGCCAACAAGCCGCAGATCAAGATGGCTGTGAAGAAGTTGTACAGCATTCAAGTGTCGAAGGTCAACACCCTGATCAGGTATGTAATCTTTTGATCTGACTAACATGGCAGTAAAACGTGGATATTTTCAGAATTGTCTAGCTTTAAAAACCTTTTTGAACATATTCATAACTCTCAAGTAGTTAGTTATCCAAGTACTTAAGGTAATAAAATTATGTTTAACACGTTGGCCGCTGATGTGCTGTGTTAAATGACTCGATTTGGTACGTGTATACACGTACCACGCGGTCAAAGTGTTGAGAAATCCTCAAATCCTGTATTGTGTGTATTCATCTTAAAATTGTTCCTATAATTTCAGCAAATGGTGTCCATGACGTGTTAATCCATTATTTTTTCCTGTTGACCTATAGTTTTGTTTGCTTTAATTACACATGCGCATAAGTTGAGATTGTCTTACCTAGTCTTGAGCTACTTTCAATCTTTGAATATTGTATGCAGTGTATTGCTTGGACTCTTGTCTGCAGCCACACTATTCATTTCAGTAATTTATATTGCGCTCTTCTGGAAGTCTACTCAGAGGCCACTATGTGGTTTACAACTCTACACTGAGCTTTGACTGATTCCTCAGCAGGTTATTGACCCATCATTCAATTTTGTCCTGAATATACCGTTCCGTTAAGTTGCAAGTGTTGGTAAGAAACTGTAAACCATTCAAAATAGCATTTATTTACCAGAAAATTGAATTGTTCTTAGACCTGATGGTGAGAAGAAGGCGTACGTTCGTCTGGCACCAGACTACGATGCACTTGATGTTGCAAACAAGGTAAAGATCTTTCTGTCGGTAGCTTGAAAGATCAGTTAGCCATTATATTCCTACTGCTTACTTTTCTCTTCCAAGAAGTTGAAAGTGAAAACATTGTTCTGCAACCACATGTCTTGTAGCATTCTTCCAAATTAGTTTGATGCATTGATCCATTAAAAATGCTAAGGCATTTGACATTAAGTCCAGTCGTAATTTTATTAATGCAGGCGGTATAGAAAACCAAAATGGTATAAAAATTAAGACATTTGGAAATCAACGTTTGTCAAGCGCTGTGTTGGAGATATTGTTTTCGTGTTGCGTGTCATGTAGGGGTAAACAAGTTTGTGCATTGACAGCACTTATGTTTTTTGTAATCATTGGTAGGCATTTTGGAATGCAACAGGTAAAAAATTTTGAATGACAAACAATGTGAAATTTGGGAACTGATTTTGCATTTACTTACAGACCCAATCCTGGTACCAACCACTGAGGAATGTATACTTCAAGTCGTCTTCTAGAGTTTCTTCTTGGATGGCCCAGTGCAAGCTGGGCCTCTGATTTTATGCTGTTATGGCCTCCATTGACCACTGATGCAAAATGGGTCAAGTAATTTTAATGTTAAAAGATCTGTATTTTTGTAATCCCGAAAATACTGGATTCCATGTTTGTCAGTCCACGGGCCTGGGGTTTTAAGAGGTTTCAGGACCTCATGGTTACATTCCATTGTGTCTATTGTCCATGTATGAGTTAATTTTTCAAATGCCACTCCAGACGTCCATGGGCGGAGACTTGCAGGGGACGAATGAGTGGCCGAAGAATGAACGCGAGATTTTTGGCGGACAAATGGATGAGTCGCCGTTGAAATTTTCCATCTTTTTGCTGAACAAAATTTCTGACTTTTTTGTCGTTCGGCCGAAATATTCAGAAAAAACCATTTTTCTCTGTCAAAAAAGTTCATGACTTTTTAGTCACGTTTGTTCAAAAATCTCTTCTTGTAACATTGTGACGTTGCCAGTGTGCAGTGTGTTCATGAAGTGTCCATGTCCTGACACTTAACGATTTGGGGGGAGAAACAAATGCATGGACTGTCCCACCACCACATTCATTAAGGGGCCCCCACCCTAAGTGTCCACCCATGCAGATGACACTGATTTTGGTTCTACTTTTAGATGGAAATTTCTACTTGCAGATCATTTGAAATTGTGGCTAAAATGCATTTTGTTTTTCTTTTCAGATTGGCATCATCTAAGAAGTTGATTATCATCATTTGCAAAGCTGAACTGTGGTGGTGTTTTTGCGAGAAAACAAATAAAGTTTCATTTAAAACTTTATGTTTTGTCTTCTGTGAGAGGCAACACAATGAATGAATTAAATTTTGTGGATTATTTTGTTCTTTGCAAAGTACATTGCTTCCTTAAGGATTAACAGAATTAACATTGCCTGTGTGTCATGTCACATAGGTACGTGTGGTTTCAGCATGCAATGTCAGAAAAGAATTTATATGATAATACATGTTATTAGTCCTGTAGGCACTGCATTTTCATAGTTTGAAAAAATGTCTGCCACAACAGTTCCTCAAAACAATTCCTTAATTCAGGCGTACGAAGGTTCATATGTAACATCAAAACCATAGGCGTAGGAGACGGGGGTCCAGAGGGGGCAAATGCCCCCCAAATTTCGGGCAAGTCTGGTTTTTCGGGCAAGCATCCCGGGAAAAGTAAAAAAAATGTATTAAGAAATTTCGGAATTTCGACCGAACGACTTAAAAAAAAAAGGTCGTCAGATTTTCTCGGGCGGAAAAGTAAGGGAATTTTCGGGCAATTTCGACCGGACGACTAAAAGAAAAAAAAACGTCAGATTTTTTCGGGCGGAAAAGTAAGGAAATTTTCGGGCGATTTCGACCAAACGACTAAAAAAAAGGTCGTCAGATTTTTTCGGGCGGAAAAAGTCAAAAGTTACGGGGATTTTTGGCCGGACACAGAAAAAAAAGTCTTCAGAATTTTCGGGCAAAAGTTAAACTTTTGCCCCCCCCACTCCTGAAATGTCACCTGTGGCATAGGCGTAGGAGACGGGGGTCCAGAGGGGCAAATGCCCCCCAAATTTCGGGCAAGTCTGGTTTTTCGGGCAAGCATCCCGGGAAAAGTAAAAAAATGTATTGAAAAATTTCGGAATTTCGAGCGAACGACTAAAAAAAAAAAAGTCGTCAGAATTTTTCGGGCGGAAAAGTAAGGGAATTTTCGGGCAATTTCGACCGGACGACTAAATAAAAAAAAAAAAAGGTCGTCAGATTTTTTTGGGCGGAAAAGTAAGGGAATTTTCGGGCAATTTCGACCGGACGACTAAATAAAAAAAAAAAAAGTCGTCAGATTTTTTTGGGCGGAAAAGTAAGGGAATTTTCGGGCAATTTCGACCGGACGACTAAAAAAAAAGGTCGTCAGATTTTTTCGGGCGGAAAAAGTCAAAAGTTACGGGAATTTTCGGCCGGACACAGAAAAAAAAAGTCTTCAGGTTTTTCGGGCAAAAGTGAAACTTTTGCCCCCCCCACTCCTGAAATGTCCCCTACGCCTATGCCTTCAAAACGATGTTGATTATTATATCGAACTTTCAAAGAATGTAAAGCAATGGCATCATGCAACAAATAGAGTTCTAGACTTCTAGCAAACTAACGCAAGTGCCTTAGTAGTCAAAGAGCAACTGAACCGAAACCTCAAGCATGCCGCTTTCACACCTGTCTTCCATATGTACAGGCATCGGTGCCTGCTTATACTTTTGCATTGGTGGGAAGAGGCAAAACAGTACGGTCACGGTTACATTTCTAGCAAGTGCATGGAAACTACAAATCAGAATATTATGAAAATGAGTGCTACTATTTTTTTTCATAGAGGTCTGCAAATGTGAATTTATCAGTTCCACTTTGTGAAGCTTTTGTGTCGTTCAGTGCGACAAAATTTTTTAAAAGGTAGAAGGTACCAGAAGGTATAGCTTTAAAACTGTCAATTTTGCACAGTGGGGGTAAGAGCCCCTCTTGTCCAAATCCAGTGCCAGTGGATACAAGCACCCATGCAGTAAAAGTCAGCTGCATTCGGTCAACCGTGCTGTTTTGGAAGGGTTTGTAGTATGACTGAACATCGTCCTGGCACTTATTTTCAAAGTTGAACGCCTCCCTGCCGCTAGTTGGGTCGTCACAGCATGGAAAGATACTGGAAACAGCCGGTTCAAGAAACTTCTTTTTCTATATTTTAAGCACTGGAGTCACTGTACTGAACAGGATGATAACATCCATTTAGAGACTTGAGAACTTCCTAGTTAGGCTTACATTACTGAGTGATTATGCGACGAATAATAATTTATGGTCAGCAAAAGTAGCCTAATCTGTGTAATGACAAGATTTGAATAGACCTCATCTTTTATTGACCAATAATTGCGAACTGCATTTTGATGTAGGCCTACAGGTGTAGCAATAAACATAATTGGAATTTATTTCCATACTTGCCAGATGGGTGGAGATACACTGGCAAGAAAAGACCAAGACCATAGAAATCCGCAAAAACCACGACACAAGTGACATAGCGACCCAGGTGCTTCAAGGTGTCATGATGTGGAGTATAGGCCTAAATGTAGCCTACCGGCCGGTCAGGACAGACCGGTGGAGAGAGTCGAAGGAGAGAGCATACGTGGGCCACATACGGGCATTGACCCATGTTGTCCTTCGTACCTCTCCCAATATTCTCTTCAATCGGACAAGGTGGTCTAGCGGCTCCAAGATGTTAATGGTATGGAGCGGACCTGCTGACCGGACCGGTTGAAGCTGGGTAGCATCACTAGCCTACTATTCACTAGCATGATGCGATACAGACTCAGACAGAGAGTGGCGTCGGACACCTACGGGTTGGTAACCGGCCAAGGATAGCGATGATGATGATGATGAATCCATACAGTCAGATTTTAAAAACATTCCCATTGTGGAAGCAATAGAATTGAATAACCAAAGGTGGCGCATGGCAGACTCTGACACGATTCGAGCACATTATAGGCTAAAAAATATAGAAAACCGCAGATTGCTGAATGAGTTGCGACATAATCTGACAGTTCTAACATAACCAATGAATCTATAAATAATGATGATTTTGACTATCAAATCAAATTTGTTGGAATCAAAGATTTGAACGAGTCACTGGCGTGTGTGTTGGTGTTCTTAAAATTTGAAGTGCATCATTCAGTAGGCCTGCGCGTCCCTGCAATATTCAATTATTTCATATCTAGCCTGCGGTAAGAATTAACACTGAAGAACAGTACTTAGAAATGTCGTTGTAATTAAGAGCACCGACTTTAATAGACACGATTGAACCAGACCAAAATAATAAACCTCTGCAATTGCAAATTATTATACTCAACGCCAAAATTAGCGAGCCTAAGTATAAGCAAAGTATAGCGTTAGAAAAATCATTTGAATGGCGGCATCTGGCGATGGAAGTTATTGTGAGCGTGATTGGTCGATTTAATAGGTCAGTGAATAATTTTTATGTGGTGGTTGTGTCAAATAATTTTGATATTAAATATATACGTGGTATGCGCGTGAATCGAGTGACAGCTGCATGCATGTACGGATTATGATACGGCGATACAATGGAAAATCATAGTTTTAATTAATTCGGAATTTGTTTAAGTACGGAAATCATAGGCTGGTTAGTTGAGGTTGGTCCCATGCGCAGAACGATCAATTTCGGTGTCGATGTAAACGATGAATAAATTCTGAAGGTTGGTCACACTTACAGACTCACGTTGTTTTTGAAGTACCGAATATTATGACTGTTCTTACTGGTGCTTAAGAAAAACATAAGTGTAGGCGGTTCGTGATATATGAACCATGATATGAAGGCTGATAGGAACATCATTTGTCATTGTATTCTTATTATCATCGTTAAACCTTATTGCCATTGATCAATCACAGTCTCCTCAACGTCATTTTCGGTAAAAGAACTGAAGTGCGCATGTGGTCCGAGCGTAAAAATTTTCTCACCTGCGGGTACCTAAGACCGTATGCATTCAAACGCACCTATTCCCGATGTCCGGAGACGCTCCGGCGATTTTATACGAATTTTTAAATATATTTAAATCTATAGGAAATTCAATGCTAAAAATCAGACCTCACTCTCGGCCGCCATATTTACACACACTCCCGTGACGTCATGGGAAGTCGCGACGTAAACTTCTGTATGTAAACATGGCGGCCGAGAGTGAGGTCTGATTTTTAGCATTGAATTTCCTATAGATTTAAATATATTTAAAAATTCGTATAAAATCGCCGGAGCGTCTCCGGACATCGGGAATAGGTGCGTTTGAATGCATACGGTCTTAGGTACCCGCAGGTGAGAAAATTTTTACGCTCGGACCACATGCGCACTTCAGTTCTTTTACCTCATTTTCGGTCGGCTAGTGATCTTTGCGTTACACAAAGAAGTTAAAATTTTTATTAGCAGCTGATCAGCATCGTCGTCATTTTATTAACCATATATTATTATACTTAGAATGTAAAAATCAAGATGAGTAAACGATTGGGTGAGAATTATATTATATGTTTCTGATAATTTGCATACAGTGATTTAATAAAAACAACAGCATCGTAGGTATTGAGTTGATTGCTTAAAATTTACTAGGGTATATTCGGAAACAACACGCCTTGATTGGCATTCGTTGCCCAGGTTTGATAGGGTACCAGATGTTGTTGCTATGCAAGATTTTTAATAGCTGAAAGGCCATGCGTTTGATGTGTCTCAAGGATGATGTCTGTTAAAAAATTCACTCTCTCTTTTGCTGTATTTTTTACTTGCTCAGAAATATCAAGAATAAAATTGAAAAAAGGAAAGTTGATGTTTGCATTTGTATGACCAATCTAACACACCCTAGGGCTATATACTAAGGTAAGCAGTGAATGTTCCCATCTAGTTTGATCTTATCTAATCCAATCTAATCTAAGATATCCTTACAGAGACATGTCAGCTGCAGAGGGATTTACAGTGGAGCTATAAGACAAATATCTGATTCACCTTTGAACTCACCTAAGCCTCATCTCTCACAATCTCTCTGTGCCTTTCACTCAAAGCTGAAAACATTGCTTTTTCATGAATCCTATCCTGATTCCCCCTCTTCTCCTCACCTCCCCGCCATTCCAACTCTAAGCATCAGCCACCTTAGCCGTCTGAATGTCTGCCTGCCTAATTCTCTAGATCTTAATCCTCTGCTTATAGATTTTGTTTTGATTAAGCACCTGTGAATAAACTCATTCCTGCGACTTCACTTTTGTGAGCGTTGCAGAAATCTTGAGATTGTGATTATGAATCCAGTCTTGGATGCCGACTGTTTACATATGTTATTATCCAGCTATTTTGAGCTACGTGTATGTCTTGTTAGATTGTTTTGAGCTATATTGCCTGAATGGTTTTTGTTTGTATGCTTGTTTGTATGCGCACTTGTTATAGCGCCTCTTCCAGCTGTCAACCGCTACTCAGAGGCGCTCCCGACTACAGCGTGGACACTGCATTGGAGTTTCACACCGAAGCGCTGAGCAATTGTGGGTGAGGGACTTGCCCAAGGTCCTTACGCGGCAAGGTGGATTCGAACCTCGAACCTTCCGGCTTCAAGGCAACGAAGCCACCACTACACCACCGCGCCCCACGCTTCGGAGTTAGATTGTGTTAGATTAGCCATACACTTCTTCAGAGTTGCTTTTGGATCCAAGTTATTGACTTACATTAGTTGATTGACCACTCATCTAGATAACAATCACTTGTAATGAGTAGTTGTTTTCGATGGTGCTAGAAACTGGCCAGAGTCCAATTAATCATTTTTAGATTTAACAGCATGGCAATAGCTAATTAACACTCTGCTGCAAAAAGTAATCTGCGAGAAATTACAACTGTTTGGACACATGCAGAATGGACGACTCGAGGAAACGCAAGACGTTGGTGTTTGTTATTATGAAAGGGACAAACAAAATGGGATGTCCTTTCAGAGAATGGAAGGATGACATTGTAGAATGGTGTGGAGACAGATCACTGTAGCATTTGAGCCCCACAGTAAGAGAAAAAGACAAATGGAAGGAGATGATCGAAAGAGCATCAAGCACCTTAGGGCTTAGGCGATGAACCCATGGACATTGATGATGATGATAATTAGCTAATTATGGATATTTCTTACTTAAGTGTAGGTCATTTTAATTAATTGGACTGGATGGACTTAATAGTAATCTAGTCTATAGATATATTATCTTCTTCTGTAATTTTTCTGAATATGAACTGAAATGACCTTAAGATTGCGTTACTGTTGTTGTAGTGGAGTAGTCTAAAGTTATTATGCATATTTAGCCTGTCAGCTAACTAACAGTTGTCATGAGACATGTGGCCTGTGTCCTGGTCCACTTTGTTTTTGGTCTTATGAGAGTGCTAAATTAATATTAGAATATTTTTACTATATTGTTAGATTTGTCTGTCACTCTTTGGGGCCACTGAATAAGTACTGTTGAGCTGTTTGATATCTAAAAATATCATCAAGAGCACATTTGCATTCAGTTTTAGACATGTTGGTGCACAATCAGTGGCAACTTGGCCTCTAGACTTTATGGATTTAATATAGTTTAGTAGGACTTAACTTTGCAGTGACCAGTTTTGATTTAAATGGAGGTTATGAGTTCTTGTGTGTCAAACCGCTGTATCTGCTCAGACAGATTACTCCTAGGCAGCATTTCGTAAATGCTTCAGTTGTGTCCACTGAAGCGGTGGCAGTGCAGTTCTCAGTATTGTTGATATCTGAGACCTTGAGCATATGCGATGCGATGTTGTCTATTGTTTGATGCGACTACATATGGTTAGATACAAAGTTCTAGCATGGCTGCGCAAGTTGCTTTAGAATATACTGGCAATGCACTTGCTTTTATAATTCAATACTTTGAGCATTTGAATTTGAAACAGCTACGGATTATAGAGCAATGCTTCTACACTGTGTCTGGATACAAAATGGATAAATTTTTTGGTGCTGCATTTTAAGCACTCATAAATTTGACAAAGTCATGAATATTTCTAATCGGTTTTAGGATCTCGTGTAGATATGGTCACTGTTGCTGTGTTTAAAATTTCAGACAAATCGTAGAGGTTTTGACCGAGTTATGGCACTTTGTTTTGTGCTCTACTTTTCATCCGGACACAGTGTAGATCTTTTAGGTCAAGGGCAACCTTGGCTTGGTCTGATGTAATTTTGTAACATCCACATAGCATAAAATTGGACCTGTATACCCAGCTATTAACCTGTTTTTTGTATCGTTGTTCACCTGAACATATTATAGGCAATAGTTGTTAAATACTGGGAGCTACTGTTTACGACGTTGGATTCTCTTATTCCTGGAAATCTTCACTTAGGCTTTTAAAAGGCAAGTTATGCAGGTCTGCTTGCGTCAAATTATGTATGGTGTTTTTCGAATATATCCATGTAAATGCCATTGCCTTGCTCTTCTGTTTTGGCTTGATTTATGCTAGTTGTAAAAATTTATGTTTCCTCTAACATTGCTGATGTGCAGACTTCATGTAAAGCAAGGCGTTTGGTTCATAAAATCTGCTTCTTACTTGAAAGGGATATTTACAAAGAAGGCACGTACAGTGTTGTTGGACTTCGTATGTTTTATGATTACACTTGATTGCTGTACTTTTGAAATTGTTACATGATGCTGAAGCAGTTGTGAATATCAGTTGTATTTCAGAAACATTTGTCTGTATCTTTGGTCCGCAATACTTATGTGATGTAGGCCAGCTTGCCGTTACCTAATTGTACTCATGTACTGGGTAATATTTGTGTGCCATGTATACTTTAGACCTTTTTCTGAACCTAGCAGGATATTGTTGAGGCTTTGGTCCATTTTGCCTCTTATTGGTAAGAATATGTAATCATTCATGAAAGATATAGTTGAAGCACACACTCGAAAGTAGTTTATGAATGAATTATGAACAAGCCTAGAGTGTTTTCATGTTTACATGTGGTTTCAGTATTTCTGTATGATATTCAAACTGTGACGGTGTATCATATACATGTATGCTTCATTGCATGCATTGCACATTATGCCTAAATGTTTAACACATTGACCGCCTATACACCATGTTAAATGACTGGCTGAAGTACGAGTTAACTCGTCCTTGGCGGTCAACATGTTAAAGTAACTGTGCTACTGACAAATTTACATTACCCGGTATATAAAATATAATGTATTGCCAATCAACTTTTTTCTGTTAGTATTCATCATTGTAGTTATAAGTCATTCTTACTTGAAAGGGAGATATGAACAAATGATTCCAATTATTTACGTCTTTAGTCAAGGCCAGTGCTCCTGTGATGTTTGGCCCAAGTCTTATTTTGTCTTCTTTTGTATTGACTATACCCAGCATATTCTTGATCTCTCTCTTTTTATCTGAAAGGACAAAATAAAGACTGACTAGTAAACATTGGCAAGGACCAGTTATTAAAAAGAGCATACCAGGTATATTGGAAGAATTTCTCGATACATTATAGGTAATTTGTGTGGTAAGAGCTAAACAAAAAGAATGTCATCTGTATATTTGAGAGGTTGGACTGTCCACGTTAATAAGGAAACAGAGAATGTTAATAAGGCAACATAGAATGTTAATAAGGCAACATAGAATGTTAATAAGGCAACATAGAATGTTAATAAGGCAACATAGTATTTTACTTACAACAGCCACAGTGGCTCAGACTCAATTATGCTTGCCCTGAAAACGTCACATTTTATGACAGTCGCTGACTTTTGTGACCGAACATCAACAACTGCATTACTAGTAAATTGTTTATTTCTTTATCTTTTGACAGGTCACCAGAATGTGATAAACAGGGCGTTTAGAGTTTTCACTTTCTGTTTATGACAAAACAAGTTACCTTCAGCCGCACGCTTAAAGAAGACAAAGGATCGGATTCTATCTGCTGGTGAATCTCAGACAAAGCGTTGTTGTTATTCTGCTGTGCCGCTGACTGTCCATCAGTCAGTGGACGCCTGGTCAGAGGTCGCGCTGGCCGAACTGGACAGAATGGTAGCCACTGCAGTGAACAACAAGAGGCTTAAGGATGCTCTTCCTGATGAAACGGTTGCACAGGAATTCTACGCCAAATACGAACTCAAGAACATCCTTGGACAGTAAGTGATGCCTGCTTTCAGTCTGTCTCGTATTAGTCAATTGATGTGTGTTATAGAATAAATTGCATAGCAGCATGATTCAACTGTCAGTGTAGCTGGGCAATCACATTGAACTGCAAGTAGAGATAAGTTGTGCACTTCACCACCTATGCACTTGGCATAGTTTGTTAGACATCATATACATTTATGACTTTGTAGTTCTAACTAGGTCTTATATTACCATGTCTGAAAGGATATATCTGGATTGGTTTCCAGTTGCCTTGATTACCGTATACCTTTCATCTGGTTGATATCACAAAGTTGAACATGCTGAAACCGCAGGGAGTTGAGAATTCTGGGCTGGAGCTGTAATCTACAGGTCAAAATACGAGCGCAAAACTCTTGTGCTCAAACCCTGACGTAATTCTTTGTCTAAATTGATGCTGATAGTTTGTAAAGTATTGTACTACATTGCCAACCAGATTATTTAATATAAGTCTTTATTCTCCAGACTTGTCAATATTCAAGGTCCAGGTCATCAGAATATTTGATGAGTGCCAAAGCGCATGTCATGATTTAGCATGGCGCCCTGAAGCTAGAGAGGTAATGTACCAGGTAATCTCTTTGAGCTGACACTCAGGATGGTGGTTCCGCCTTTGTAGCCTTTTCTTATATACCATCATGGTGATTATGTATGTAGGAGTCGTGCACTTCTTTCACACAAGTTTGTTTGTAGCCATTAGTGATGTGAGCGTGAAATATTTCATTTGAAATATTTCATTTCTGACAGTTTTTTTTGAAATATTTCAACGCCAAAAAACCCGTTTTTTTTACATGTATGTTTTTTTACATCTCTAGTTGACGATGATAACAAAGATGATGACATGGACGATGATGAATAACAATGAGGAAATCTTGTAACTGACAGATTTTAGCAGTATAATTACTATTAATGATGGTTTACTCTGTCTGACTGATAGTACTATAATACTATTTATGTTTGTGTTCTAAGTTCTATTCTTAGAACTTTTTGTAAAATTTTGTTTGCCGGATTATTATTGAGTCTAGATGACATAGTATTTGTGATTTATAATTTGTCTTGTAAAGTCACTAAAGTGTTTCGAATTCTATACAATTGTGTCCTTGGCTAGCAGAATTTAGCTAAAATCACATTTATTTCATTTATGACAAAACAAGTGATTAATAATAAATGTTAAGCATAACAATGAACAATAACATCTAGCCTACTTTATTAGATCAAACTGTAATTTGTGACATTTGGTGAATAAAACATGTTTTTCAACATATAATGTAACTCTCATAAAAGTCATTCTTAAAAACAGGTAATTAGAAATAAATTGAGTACCGTATATACTCGCGTGTAAGTCGAGAAATTTAAGACTATTTCAGAACGCCAAAAACCGACTTCGACTTATACGCGAGGCGCAAAACCGACGGTCGATTTTCGGACCGAATATTCGACACGAAAACGGACTTGCCCTTGTTACATCGTTTTCCAGAAAAATTACATTTCAACGAATTACCGACTAAATACAGTTTAAAACGAAATATTCTTCTCTTATAACAATGTTATTATGATTATGACTGTACAATATAATTATTTCATGCATCGAAAGTGATCTTTAATATCGCTTGTTGAAACCGCCAAAATAACTTGTATAACAAGTCAAGATCGCGGCACTCATAGATCAAAGGACAACCGCACCGAGCGCAGTAAGAAGGACAATGGCACCGAGCACAGTAAGATTTTGTACGAGATGATATATTCTTGGACGCACGCCGTATGCCATAAGGTAGCGCTGCCGCCACAGTGCTTTTTCAGTTGGCGCTGACATACTTGCTAAATTTATAATAAAATCGGAAGCAGTTGACGGAAGTCATCATCAGACTTTTAATATTATGAACAATTTCAAATATAATTTTGCTAGAATTACCGCGATTTTAAAGTTTTTTAATCATTAAAAACGATATTGTTAAATGTCACTTGTTTTGATTTTATGCATTCGACTTATACGCGAGCCGTCGATTTTGGACGCTATTTTTTTCTAAAAACTACACTTCGACTTATACGCGGATCGACTTATACGCGAGTATATACGGTATCTCGAGAATGGTCATCATTAACACAATAATGCATATAATACAGGGGTGTCAAAGAGCTGGCCCGCGGGCCATTTCTGGCCTGCCGATGATTTTTTTCTGGCCCGCGGAACCTTCCCAAAAGATTACAAAATTAGAGGATAAAAGTTAAAATTTTTAAATTTTACAGTCAGTGCCAAATATCTTGCAAATCTTCATGGTTTATTGTATGTAAATTATATAGTCTATTAGTAGGCCTATCTTGCTAGA
Organism: Lumbricus rubellus; assembly: GCA_945859605.1. NCBI lineage: Eukaryota > Metazoa > Annelida > Clitellata > Crassiclitellata > Lumbricidae > Lumbricus > Lumbricus rubellus. Next base: position 20,502,678 of record OX243815.1, on the reverse strand, counting down.
GTATGACTCCATTTTATACATGGATCGATAGAAACAAAAGACAAATTGCTACAGGAGCTTCGACACCCTGGCCCGTCACTTGTTAGAAAAACTTCACCCTGGCCCGCCACTTGTTAGAAGATGCTCACCCTGGCCCGCCACTAAAAAAGGTTTGACACCCCTGATATAATATGTAATATGATAAATAAATAAACTGTTATTATGGTTGTAATTAGTTGTAAAATGTAAAGAAAAAAATAATTTGAAATATTTCAAAGAAAACTGAAATATTTCGAATAAAACTGAAATATTTCATTGAAATATTTCAACGCCAAAAAAAACATGTTTTTTTACATCTCTAGTAGCCATCTGCCATTGCACCCAGCCTTGGATGGCCGTTACCCTGGACAGAAATTTGCTTGGCATATCACAGCACTTAATAAGCAATTTTTGCCTAGGGCTTCTTTTGACCTGATTTCTAGGTCAGGTGTGTTTTTGTTGATGTCATCTATATCGTTGTTGAATGTGTATTGAGCTATGCAATGTTGATCCATCTGAGAGGACTAGTAGGCTGTAGCAGTGTTGCCTAGTAACCCTTGACACATGCTTCTTGGTAATGCTGTTCACTGTGTTATTCCACTGCAGTATTATGTATTAAATTTTGCAGCTCAGTAGATTGGTGGTATAACTCTTGGTGTGAGAGGTACTGCACTGTTTATGAAAACAAAATTGAGTTTATGACCTTATTCCTTATTGGTTGTGCGTAATTGCTTGTATTAAAGCTGTGCATAATCTTATCATCTTATTAAGAGCCCTTGGTCTTGTTAATACTCATTTATAATGCATTGGCCATTGGCTGTAGAATCCTTTGCTTTACTGGTGTCCCGAACGTCAGCAGTCCAGTTTCAAACCTTTGCATTGGTCTCTCCATCTGTCTGATATTGCCTAGACTCTTTTTTCTTATGAACTCCTTGGTCTTTGTCTATCTTCCGTGAGTGCTTGGAAAAAATCGTTCTGTTTAATTCTTATCTTGTTTTGCCAAGTTTGGAGCACCAAGGACAGTGCACTGAAGTAGTGTTATGTGAACCCATGATTACAATTATATATTGGACTACATAGATCAGTGATTTCCGTCCTTTTTTGACTATAGGGCCACTTTTATAAGTTGAAAAATGCGAGGGCCACTTTTTCTTAGTTGAAGCACATCACAATGTTAGAATTTAATTAACTAAGAGCATATAAAATTTTTAAAATTGATTCAAAATAGAATGCTTTATGTTATTTATAGACATCAAAATTAAAATAATTTGCAATAGAAAATAATTATGTGTTCTATCCTGTCCAAATTGTCAATTTTTCAAATATCTTTATTAATTCTTTGAGAGATGAGGGCCATTTTTATAGGCTTGGCGGGCCACGGGTTGGGAACCGCTGATATAGATCTATACAATGTACATTATGTATTATATAGTCCATAAATAAGTGAAGCTCCCATGTACCGGTACCGTGTGAAATGTAAGGGAGGTACTCGCTTTCTTTACTAGACTTGAGATGGTAATGAACATATCCCAAGTTCCTGGACAGAGGGTTGGTTAGTGCATCACAGAACTTGCCATATATGTATGCTATCAGCTTACCCTGGCACCAGATTCATCTGCTTGGTTAAAGAGTTTCGTGTACATAAACAATAACCCAGGGTCGTTGGTGGGGATGAAAATGCATGATTCGTGAGCCAGCGTGTTAATCATAGACCACCATGTCACACAGTTTGTAGTTCGTGTACTTGAAATATTCATCAGATCTGAGCGATATAGCAACTGCTGCACCACAAGTTAGTGATCTTGTTTGTGGATTAAACTAGTCAGTAAACACATCTGACTGACTATTCATTAATATATATATATATATAATTTATATATATATACCTGTGTACCATCATATATATATATATATATATATGTTGTTTGATGGTACACAGGTATATATATATATATATATATATATACCTGTGTACCATCATCTGTTGGCTGTGAAGAGAGTATCCCTAATATACGAAAAGGTCAGTATGTGGCTGAAGGAGGTTTATTAGCCATCAGCCGCAATGGCCCAAGTAATGCGAGAAGTGGTGCGAATATTATTTCTGTTGGTCTATTTTTACAGGATCATGTAGACCACCTGCTTCAAGCTTCAGCTTTACATGATTAATATCCCAAAAAGATCTTTGACATTATAATATAATTCATTTTGCTTATTACTAGCGAACACGTTCACCAAAATTTTAGTTAAGCTGGCAATTAAGAATTTGATGGTTGAGTATTTGTATATATATATAATATTAACATAATAGCTGATGGAGAAGAACTGGAAGTTATATATTTTATATATATATAATTTATATATATAATTTATATATATATATAATTTAATTATCTGTTTTTTTTCTTCATGTATATATATATAATAATATATATATAATATATGTATATATACATACATACTTACGTACACTGAACTATTTATTTGACAACCCACCAAGAGGACTTTAAAAATTGTGTACGAAGAAACATGTTTACATATGTGTTTGTCCTTTTTCTGCCTGTTCATGTCAGCCTGTTGTGTGTGTCTCAAGATTAGATCATAGATTATATGATGTTTACTCAAGTATTTAATATATATGGCTATTAATATGTTCATATAGATTTTTAAGATTGAAACAAATGTGAAAGTTGTTGAGTGCATTGAAGTAGATCACGCACGCTGACTTAACGTGCTGCTGATCTGTATTTTAATCAAATTGAAAAAACTGTATTTACTCGAAGGTTACTGCTGCTTGATATATATTGGTACAATGGCCTTGTTATGGAATTCTTTAGCTGGTTGATTATTGCTTCGAATTTGTTTTTAATTTACATTTACTCCTGTGATTGAATTTTTTTGGGGTATGATGTCACAGCTTGTAATGTGATGCATACGCTTTTCAATGCATTCAGAAATTCTTACTTATTTTTGAACCCTATGACAATGAATTGCTAGTTTTCACATGATACACCAGAATCGTGATCTGACAAATTACTATTAGACACCTAGCCATTCCATATGACATCATTGTAATTTAAGAGTATTTCCTAATCTATTTGTATCTGTTGAGCATAAGATTGGCGTACTTAATACTTATCTATTCAATATCTGATGGTGGGATAATGTCCACCACATCTTTTTCAATTTCTCAAAGTAGCAGCAATGATGAATATTCAATTATTCATTGTTAATATATTAATCAGAATTTAACAGATGGTATGCTGAATGTGCAGACATATACAGCTATATATTGCTTTTAGTTTTATTTGCATGTTACAATTTAAGTTTATTACATAAGATAAAAAACCATAGATTTCTAATGGCTATATCTATATATCACTGAGCATCTTTTGGTTATTTTATGCATTACCAGTACATTATTTGCATATATTGTTTTTTGTGCATGCGTGTGTGTGTGAGTGTGAATGTAGTTTATTTACTTATGAGGATGTGCAGTGTGTTTTGAGCATGCAGAACTGGCCTGGTTCTTTCCTGCAATCCTGCCACAAAGACATCAATTTTTCCTGTCAGTACCTGAACTTGATCAGATGTGTTTCTCTTCTTTTTGCTGGTTTGTTTATTTAAATAGCACTTGATGATCAGGTGGTGCTTACATGTGTATGGCTTAACGGTGCTGCTGAGCTGTTGCTTTGAGGCACTAAATTGGCAACAATGAGATAGGGGTTTTTGTGACCCAGTTTCATATCCTTGGTGTGTTTGGTGTTGAGTGTGAAAGGGTGAGGTCATTGATGGACTGTGTTGGTCAGGTGGAATGAATTAGATTTGTTACATCACTCATAGACTTCTAGTCTTCTAGATTACTTTAGCATAATTTGCCTCACTGTATGGAATTTGGCATGAGGTCCTGTTCTTGATTATCTGGTTGACTTGCCTTTCTGTATACATACATGTATGAAAGATGCGTACCCATGTTTCATAATTTTCTGTTTGCAAATCATTTGCTTTGTTATATATAGGAGTGACTGAAAATGTGTGTGATTTTTTTACACTGTTGTTGTTGGCTCAGAACTGCGAAATCTCTTGTTTTAATGTAGACTTAAGACTCAAAGCAATTGAGTTGTTTTCAGCGTCTATTTCAGCACACGCACACACGCGCACGCATATACAATACGCACACATAGATACAATGCCTGTTGGTTGTTGGATGCTGTTGAGTGTTTTCTGAGGTGTTTCTTTGCAACATTAAGTCTTAGTTGAATGTCTGACTCCTCATTTTCATCATCATTTCTGATGCCTGACATTTTGTGGCAAGGAATGCAAAACATGAAAACTTTTTATTCTTTCAAAATAAAGTACAATCTTGTTTTTGTTAGATATAATTATATACAAAATATTGTGGTTAAAACTTTGTTAAGCACCTCTTACAGTATAAGCCATTTGGAGGCATCAGCAAACAGCCGAGAGGGAGTAAATGTGTTTTCAAGGAGGAGGCAGTCCTGACAGACGGGCCAGGTAGATGAGGGAGAGACCCCAAAGCTAAAATCTGAAAAGTGTAATGCGCAGGGAAGTCATCCCTAGTTTTGTTAATTATGTCTTCATTTATATTATCTATCTGTCAGGCATTATTATTCGTGCCCATTGTTTTTCTTTCCTTCAAATATTGCATGTGGTGCACTTTGCGAAATTCAGACTTTTACCTGGCATTCTTTGCAGTTGACTTAATAATTAATTGTCTGTGAACAACTTTATAGACCAGAATTGTCTGCGTGCCCAAAGTATTGTTTTTCACGGCAGTAAATGGCAAGAGTTCATATCATCCATGTAAAAAAACTGAGCCTTTGTTAACCAACCTTCACTCAAGCTGAATAGAAGGTCAGGTCAGACCAGGCTTGTTAGTCATGCAATATGCAGCTGACTATTGTTGCACCTAGCCTTCCTTTCTCCATCATGCGATCTGTGAAGGTCATGGATGGATGGATGGATGGATGAACGTATGAATGGATGGTTGGATGAATGGATGGTCGGATGGATGGTCGGATGAATGGATGGATGAATGGATGGATGGTCGGATGGAATTGGGTGGTTGCCAGAACAATTTATCCAACAAGGCTGAACGGAGAAGTGACAGTTATTCAGTCAAGGACTGACATTAAATGTATAATTATGGTTTGTTATTGACAGGTGCTTTCGACCAAATAAAGACCTTTAAAATGATTTTCCTGTTATATATAAATAAATATATATATATATATATATGTATACAGGGTAATCATATATATACACAAATTACACATATACATGTAGGTGTGTGTATATGTATATATATTTTCAATTATTCATTATATTTTGTGTACAGCATATAACTGTGAGGTGTGGTGCAGTGGATATGTTCACTGCCTTGCAGCCGGAGGGCTGCAGGTTTAAATCCACCTCAAGTCTTCACGTAGGGACGTTGGGCATGTCCTTCACTCGCAATTGCTCAACATTTTGGCGTGAAACTCCGATGCAGTGTCCGTACTGCAGTCGGGAGCGCCTCAGAGTAGTGAGCTTGAAGGGGCGCTATATAACAAGTGCACATACAAACATAGTATATTCTGCTGTAATGCATTTGTAATATGTATATTTATATTATATATATTATATGTATATAATATATATTATATATAACATATGGTCAGTGTGTAATGAGAATGTCAGTCAGCATTATATATATTTATTTTTGTGTGGAGTCGTCTGTGTGTGGGTTTGTGTGTTGATATAGTTTCAAAGTGTGTCTTAGTGTGATGTTCTAAATATTGGCCAGATAGATAGATAGATGCTATTGTCCTGCCCTGTCTGTGATCTGTGACAAGGTTGCTGTCCTTGTAGCCTGATATGGGCAACCCTGGGTGTTACTAAATATTGTAGCTGTGCCTGTCCTTGCAAAGTCCAAAATGGTGCTTCTCAGAAGGAATGTAGCTTTAAACTGGGTCCACGTCAATTCTTTGCATGTTTAATTGTTTATAGTCCTTGTATTAGTCACAGGTGAAAATGAAGGTGAAATGAATTCTTTCATCTTTATGTCCTATGTGTTAATTTAATTAAGGTGAAAGTCTTTACAGTTTGCTGTCTAAATAAACATTGATTTGAAATGGGATTTTCTGCTATTGGCACTGTAGCAAAAATGTGCCACATGTCCTAGATGTCCAATAATTTGAATGTGTTTGTATCATTATTTTTCATTTTTGGCAATTGACCAAGTCTCTGATTTTGCACCATATAATGTACATTTTGCAGGTATACAGGTATAGGTGTACACTGTACAATGTACATCTTCTGTTCAGCAGTGTTTGCCCTGACAGTTTGAGAGTTGGAGATGTCCCCTATAATTTTACTTGAGGCATCTTAGCCATGAATGGACGATTAACAAAGTGGACATGGATTTGATTATTTTATTGTTTACATTTAATCTGAGCAGAGGATCGAGCAGTGTTGTCCGACGATGCATTGAGAAGGAGACTGCTCGTGAGTATGCCGTCAAGATCATTGACCTTGAGCAGGAAGACAATGACGAAGATCTGATCGAACAAATACGACAGGAAACAATGAAGGAGATCTTCGTACTGCGAATGTGTTCTCAGCACGCACATATCAGTAAGACATCCTCTACATGTATTCATCTCATTCATTCATTCATTCATTCAGAGCATTTATGTAGCACCCCTTCAATAAACTACTCAAAGGCGCTCCCAGCTCGGTAAACCAGCTAGTTTTATTTATTATTTATTATTCGGTGACCATGGTTTTAAATAGATATATCGGGAAGCAATATATCTGACAACCGGACATGGACCTCCGCTGGACACTGATCTCTGGGCAACCCCAACCCCTCTGTTGTGATGCAGTGGTAGTAAATAAAACGGTGCCCTGTGCTTAGCTTTAGATTACAGCTTTAGAATTTTTTTGTTTACGAGTATGTAAACACAGCAATTAAATGGCTGTTGATTTAGCACAGTGTGATATATGATGTTTGATATTCTCATATTTGTGAATCACGTGTTAATTATTGTCTACAGCTTACATCGGTAGGCCTGCATCTCATTCCAAATGATGTTCTATTTTTGGCATTGGCCATTTCATGAAGGCATCATCTTTTAAAATTTCTTAAAGATTGTTTTAGAATTATGGAGATATACAAAGTGATCCTTCATTCGCTTCATCCTACCCTGAATCTTCTTCTAGTTAAATGTTTTCCTACTCTGTGCTTGTACTGTTAATATGAAATTGAATGTATTTTTGTCTTTAGTTGAGCTTCACGAGACGTTTGTCAGCAGTTTATACATGTTCCTTGTGTTTGAACTGTGAGTATAAAAGACATTTCTATTTCAAAATACTCTTTCACAACTGCCTGTCATTTGTATGAGCCACACATTTGAAAAAATATGTGTTTATATTTTTTTGACTGTCAACAAATTGTAACAGTCAAGGCATTTCTTGTTAATAGCAGTCACTTCATAACTGAGCCTTACATAATTTGGCATACATATACACCAGCACACTTAAGCACATACCACTTAATAATATGCTTACATGTGGCTGTGTACATGGTCCAATTTGAGGTTGGAATTAGGTCTTGCTGTGTGTATGGGCCAGATAGAACTGGTCATGTTTTGAGCCTTGCTTGTTCTGGTTCAAAATGAGGTCAAGTGAAGCAGCCTCTTGTGCAGTGGAAAAGAACAAAATCATATCGAGAAGGGTCAGGCATTAATGATATTTACTGATTTGATTTTCGCGAGGAAATTTTATTGTATTTGCAAAGCACTACTCTAAAACTAGGCACAGGTCACCAGTTTATTAACATGTGCTGTGACATATCAGACGGGTTGTCCAGAGATTGATGTCCAGTGCAATTTGAGTTTGGTTATCAGAATTAGACGAATGATAGGATTCAGTTGTGTTTCATTGAGGATAAGTATATTTCAAAGAAAAAGGTAAGTCATTCAGTTTTAAGACATTACCATTTGGTAAAAGAGTCCTGAGGGAAAGTGCGTCTGTAGAAGTCTAAAGCAATAATATGAAGTGCAGTATTTGAATGCAACAGGTTTTTCCTGTTGCCTGTCTGAGTTTTGATCAGAAGAAAATTTACATAATGTGTGATTGTACTCTTTGACCATTGGGTGGTCAGATGCCTCATGATCTCCCCCCCCCCCCAGAGGGCTATTGTGTCTGTCAAAAGATTGAGCGTTATGAGCCTGTTTTGTATTATATGATCAAATTACAAAAACCATTGTAAAGGAGTTTGATAGAAGTTGTTTAATGTACGTAATGAGCTGGGGATTCACACTGAATATGTTGGTCTGTGGACAGCTGATCTTCTGAAGTTGACTAGACTTCAGCCTCATTTCAGTTGTCAGTAGTTGAAAAAAAAACTTGTGTTTATTAGTTACTGTTACCCTGAGTGTTTGTATTTTAAGTGAGCTTTTGGAATAGGTTTAAAATTCATTGCAAGCAACATTTTATAATAAAGGCTTGTATCTACTATGGTACTATATGTTTAATCAATATGTTTGAAAATCTTGACATTTGACTGCAGGCATTATAATAACAATATTATTGGGTGCACACTGCACACTGCACAGTTGTTATGTAAAGAATCCATTTCATATAATATTTTCTATGGGCGTTGTTTGTGTGATCGTTTTCTTGGAAGAAATGACTTGGCCTTGATTGAAATGGCTTTGTTGACGTCTGTTTTGGTATTGAAATGAGGAGGAGGGAGGAAGGGGCTTTGAGCAACGATAGTGGTGTTGTTTTGAAGGCCAGCAGCAGAGTAGATTTTATTATATGTCCGCCTGCATCTCTCCCCTGTGTGCCTATGTTTAGGTTGGGCCAACTTGTCTGGGTTGGCCTGTTTTTGGGATATCTTTTCTGTTGTTGGCCTCTTTCTGGTTGTTGCTGTTTGTCAATGGTTCGCCTGTCCGTTGGTCTTGTTTTATGCAATGGAAGAGGCTGAAGGTCACGCAGGCTAAGAGTTCATTAAGGTCAATTATCAGTCTGCTTATTCATATCAAAGGGTTTGCTGTGTGGTCTAATATTGTTTTTTGAGATGACTTTTTTGTTTGTATCTTCAGTCAATCTTCAGGTAATCTTAGTAATGTTGCCATGGATTCTGCCACCTTGTCTTCAGCAGATTGGGACAGTTTATAAACTGGGCATAGGTGCAATCATGTCCTAAAAGTTGGGGGGGGGGACCATAATGAATCACGTCCTAAAAGTTGGGGGACCATAATAATAAAGTTAGGAGACCACTCAAAAGTTGGGGGCACGCGTCCCGTGGGTCCCATAGGATGGTTGCTCCTATGGAACTGGGATGTTTTCAGTTATGTACAGTCATTTGTTAACTTCATCAATTGTCTTTTGTAATGTCATCATTTGAGTTTAGTATTTAATGATGTTTGTAATTATCTTTGTTCGACTTTTTGTATCTTTTTGTTTTCTGTTGTGGTTGTTTGCCATCATTCATTGAAATAGTAGTCAAGTTATACATGTAAGAAAAGCCATATAATCAGTTTGATCTGCCAAATCTTTTGACTGGTTTGCTGCTTATAGCAGTTAGCATTCGCTGCTTTTCTGATGGAGATTTAGTGATTGCAAGAAGATATTATAATTTATGAATGTAGTTAAGGCATCAACACTGTTCAGGTGCTAACTGTTAGACTTTACAGATGTGCTGGCCTGTTTTTTTTTAGCTTTATACCTATATAAAAGAGAAAGAATCACCAGCAGCTACTGTTTTATAGGGCAAGGTCAATCGAGAGTTTAGTCGAGGGTCTCCAGTTGTGTGAAAAAATGAATCATTTGACTTTGTTTGGCATGCACTTTAACAAAGAAAGTCTTTGTTTATGCCAGGCTGTTTGTGTCAGATTTACACCCTGTGATATGTTTTTGTCTGAGAGCATTGCCCTTGATAAATTTGATACTCAGAGTTTGTGCAGTCTGATGAAAAGTGAGAGGCTGAGAATTGGCTGGAATTTGGAAAGATTCAATAGCTACAGCGTAGAAATTCAGATGTAATTAAAGAATGCAGGTCTGACCAGATTGTGTGGCTTCTGTGGGGCTGAGATGCGTTTCCCGATGTGCAGACCTTCATGGGAAGGACTAAATACTACTAAGTAAGTACTGTGGTGCCAGTTACATGCTCAAGCTGCAATCTATTGTCAGAACAATAATAATTGCAACTGCGGATATGAAATATGTTCAAGCATAACTAAAGAAGAATGCTGACCAGATGTAATTGTCACAGTCGTGTTGAAATGCCTTCTTCGATGGGACAAAAATTGTTGACTCATTCTGTATAGACGAGTTTGCCCAGGTCTAATGACCACTGACCAGGGTTTGTGAATGTTTGATTTTTGGGATTTGATCATCAGAATTGTAATTATGGTTGTTAATAACTCCAGTAGTGCTAATGGATTGCTTTTGATTGTGATATTCTTCCAGATGTCGAAAGGGGGAATTGTTTGACTACCTGACAGAAGTTGTGATGCTGAATGAAAATCGTACTCGGTAGGAAGTGTTCTCTAGAAGTTCTTTTCCTTTTTGATTTACTCTGAAATTCTGAATGTTACATGGAGTGTTTGCTTGTACAGGTTCTATCCCAGATTATTTGTACTTGCCAGTCTGCTTCAGCTTGAAAATCAGCAGTGCACATAGAATAGAAATTGAATATTGATCAGTGTGAAGTGGTATGATGAATGCAATAAAAAATATTTGGTCAGTTATGGATAGTAGAAAAAATGAAACAAGAGGAGAACACAGTGATTTATACTCATTTATTTGTGTTTTATATTATTTTTGTGCTTTACAAGCAAGAAATAAACTAAGTATGATTTGATTGAATGACCATAAGGGACTGGAATCTGTGGCATCTGGGTGAAGACTATTCTGACCACTGACTCTGTCTGTCTTTCTGTCTGTGTCTGTCTGTATGCTGTTTGTCATAAATATGCAAGCTTTTCATTATGGACAACAGGTTGTTTAATGATTGGTGACATGAGAATGTGACTTCGTATTGTAATTGGAAATTTGATGCAGCACCATTTCAAGTGCAAACAAATCTGCATTAGCTTATGTGATGCTGGATGTCATTATGAGACTACGCCTCATTCATGACCTGTACAGTGTACACATATGTCATAACCTTGTGTGTGTTTTTGTTACAGACAAATTATGAGGCAGTTGTTGGAGGCTGTCGTCTTTATACATTCGAAAAATATTGTTCACAGAGATCTCAAGGTGAGCTGCACTGAGTGGCATGTCGAATGGTTTTCAATATCAGATGTTATTTGACGATCATATGACGGGCACCGCTGTTTACTGTTAAAGAAATTCTCAATGCAGAATCTTGTTAGAGTTATTCAAACAGAAGAGCAATTTGGCGTCAAAGATTAAAAGAGGCATTATTATAGTTTATTAATTACACATAGTGCATCGTATATTGTCTGCAGACTTGTGTTTTCATTTTGCCAAAACCACAAACACTGTGTGCAGCTGAGCTCTTATAACAGTAGTCCATTGCTGACAGGACAGTGACAGGTCATTAGAATTTCAGACAGGATCTCGTCTCTGACACTTCTCTTCCAACATCCCTTTCTCTAATGACCTATCATACCAAAGTAACCTCCACTGGTTTCAACTAACTGCACTCTCTCGACTGTTCTCTCTCTCTCTGTATCTGTTGCAGTCTGTCTCTTTCCATGTCTCTCGATAATATTAGCCATGGGGCCTGCGCATAATACACATGACTGCAGACTCCAGTCCCTTGTGCCCGCACTGGCTAAGACATTTACGCACTGGCTAAGACATTTACGTTTGTAACTTTTTCATTGTTGTTGTCAAGCATCTAGTGCTGTAGATCTCTTTTTAATGTTCGTCTGTGTGAATGTGTTGATACATTGAATCAATTATCAATACGTCACTAACCTCTCTCAACAACTGCAGCTTTGCAGTCAGCTTTGCACATGTCTTAGATCAGTGCGCTGTAAACTTTCTGATGCCGTGGTCCAGTGATCTTACCATAAACCAAACACTGTTTTTCAACTTCAGCCTACATGCACTTATGTGTATATATATATACACTGTGTCCCAATAAATCGGGCACCCTTTTTTATAATGTGAATAAAACAGGTAAATCTTAATCGATTTTCAGAATTTCAAAACTGTTTTTATCCTGAGATAATTTTCTTACACTGATTCAAATATGAAGTTTCTGGCATGAATATTGACATCACAATTACGTCATTTGCATCAGAGAATTCAAATGTTAAGTACCGAACACAACGATTTTTTGTTGACATTTGGTTTCGATATGTAAATTACCGACGTCATTATGACGTAGATTTTTAGTGAGGGCCGTTCATAAATTACCAATTTGTAGATAATTATCTCAGGATAAAAACAGTTTTGAAAGTTTGAAAATCGATTAATATTTACCAGTTTTATTCACATTATAAAAAGGGTGCCCGATTTATTGGGACACAGTGTATATAATTATATATATATTATTATATAATTATACATGTATATATATAATTATATACATGCTATGTATGTATATATATGATATTCTGTTAAATTGTTTGTTTAATATTTTTTCACTGTTTAGTACAACTCCACCCTTTTTATTTCTACAGTTATTTATTTGATTTCATAGTAGCAAGTATTGCCCTTGATTCGTGGATACTTCTGACGGTGCTAGGACAAAATGTCCCCGGACAAAATGTCCCGGACAAAATGTCCCGGACAAAATGTCCTTGGACAAAAAGTCCCCGGACAAAATGTCCCCGGATAAAAAGTCCCCGGACAAAATGTCCCTGGACAAAAAGTCCCCGGATAAAATGTCCCCGGACAAAAAGTTCCCGGACAAAATGTTCCTGGACAAAAAGTCCCCGGATAAAATGTCCCCGGATAAAATGTCCCCGGATAAAATGTCCCGGGACAAAAAGTCCCGGGACAAAAAGTCCCCGAATAAGGATGTTCCCGGACAAAAAGTCCCCGGACAAATAGTCCCTTTAAAGAACATAAAATCGCCGTTCTTTCACGAGTTCCTCTGTATTTTGACAACAGTTATTTGTGCCAACAAGATAGATCTATAAACCTTCTATTTATTTCCTGTGCTTTTCTAAGTGCTTTAATCTAATGAAATTCCGATCTAACAAATGTCATGATTGGAAATTTGCAAAAATAGAGAATACATAATAAAGGAAAATAAATGTCACGATATATACAAAAATATTTATTTATTTATTTACTGAGAATTTGATATAGCGCTCCTTCAAGGTTACTACTCATGAACGCTCTCAGTCCAACCCCGGTCGAATAAAACAGTCTTGAGAATAGAAAGAAATGAAGTAGAAATAGAAAGGCCAAAAGGTAGTTGACGAAGGATAACAGGGAGCTCATTCTAGGTCGCAGGGCCAGCCACGGAGAAAGCACGGCGCTGCCTGATTGCAGTCCGTGAGCGTGGAACAATAAGTTCCGCTTGTGCAGCTGATGATAAAACGTAAAAAAGTAACCAATTATAACCAAGTACAACCAAGCAAACATTTGTAGGCAACTGAAAAGAAGCTTAGTAAATCTTTGCAAAGTGCCAGGACTCCCAGGGCTGTGAACACGGTTATTTTGGGTGATAATGTAGCTTCCACTGCCCGAACGCTACTTGTTCACGGGTCGGAATGGATGCCAGCCCTCCGTCTGAAGCCACCCGAGTCACGACCCTGTCTACCTTCAGTGCACAACGGTTGTTCGCCGCACCCCTAATCGCAAACCCTGTCTAGAAAAGTCCAGGGGTCAATCGCTTCTGTAAGAAAGAAAATACTAGTGAACTCTGCGTTGGAGTCCGACTCTGCCGGTCTGCCTCTTCCGTGGTGATCGAGTGGGCAGAGCGTAACAACAAGTCTATTCTTTCTGGGGATAAGGGGAAAGTGTGACAAAACGCCAAGGGCGGTAGGTCGTGTGTTGAGCAGCGACAAAGATGTCAGTGACTTGTTGGCGATCTAGCTCCACACATCGGTTTATAGCAGAAGAACCAAGTCCCACGTAAGCTCCTGGGTGTCCGATGGATCTGCACTCCTGAGGTCCACATGAGTAGAAAGGCTGCTGTTATTCTAGACTTGATGTCATTGTCTGGGTGGCTAATGTCTATCCGAGGGCGTCGTGTGTCTTTGGATCGGCAGTCGTGAATTGATGAGGGCTTCTCCACCATGGATCACTTTTCCGGGGACATTTTGTCCGGGACATTTTATCCGGAGACTTTTTGTCCGGGGACATTTTATCCGGGGACTTTTTGTCCGGGGACATTTTATCCGGGGACATTTTGTCCGGGGACATTTTATCCGGGGACATTTTATCCGAGGACATTTTGTCCGGGAACTTTTTGTCCGGGGACATTTTATCCGGGGACATTTTGTCCGGGGACATTTTGTCCAGGGACATTTTGTCCGGGACATTTTGTCCGGGGACATTTTGTCCGTCCACGCTTCTGACGCATGCAGTGCATTGAACTAGAACAGTATTTAGATTCGTGGGACATTTTTAGCTACTTGTTCAATGCTTTGGAATTTTCTGCCCACTCTGTATATTCTGTTTCTGTTGGCTTTCAGGTGTTAGCATGGCGCTCACCTCTTTCCACTGCTTACCCTGTGTAGCATCATGATACTCCAAGGGTTCTTGATATCAATTGAAGCAACCATGATACCTTGCAAACAAATATTTTTGAACAGTGATTTGTGTTTTGATTTACCTTAGTATGTAATCACAGAACAGTTTGTTATCTATGATGTAAGCAAAGGTGAACTGTAACTACCTGGGGTATTTGACACAATTCAAGTGTCCATTTAACTCTGCTTAAGTTTATTTTTCTAATTACGTTAAAGCACAATTGTTCCAATCCCTTACATAAACAAGTTAATAGTGCTTTTGGCTTTTCTTAATAATGTACTTTATGTAGGTTCAGATACATTCATACACCTACTTGCATACTATTACTAATTTACTGCTTAAAATAGATCTGAATTACTTTGTTGGTGTTCAACCATTTTTGTCGGTTGCTTTTAGCCTGAAAACATTCTTCTCGATGATAGTTACAACGTGAAGTTGTCTGACTTTGGTTTTGCTCAAATTGTCACTGAAGACAATGAACTTACAGGTAGGTCATTATGTACAGTATAAATGTTTAAATACAATACAATACAGTACACATATCCAGATAGATATATGCGACTGTTACAGCAAAGCACAGATCTGCAAATTCAATATGATGGCATTAATCATGTTAGAGCTTAAACTGGAATAAGAATCTTGTTTATCTTCAAGATTTTGCTTTTTTTTATTAACTGATCCATTTTTTTAAATAATGATTACTTAATTTTTGTTGTTGTTATTGTTGTTGATGTGTGTTTGATTAGTCAGTTACAGTGAAATGTTGGCAACTCATCCTACTACATTCTGGCAATTGTTGTAAATTGGTTTTCACTTTCTTTTCTATTTTATAATTTCTTAAACTTTTTATGCTTGTACAACTTTGGTTATTTTTTTAATTTAGTGTAAGATTGTTTGAAGTGTGGGTTGGAATGTGAATTTGTGAGTTGGATCTCTTGAACTTGTTTTTAGATCTGTGTGGTACACCCGGTTATTTGGCTCCTGAAGTGTTGAAGGTGTCTTTGTATGAAGATGCTCCAGGGTACGGCAAAGCGGTTGACATGTGAGTGACATTGCCATCTGATTAGATGCAGCTTAGGCATATCGCGTGTGAGTAAGTACGTAAGTAATCCTTATTAGCTCAAGACAGGTGCCAAAAATTTATAACAGTAATGCGTGCAAACAGTTTAAAGGTAGTATAATCTAAGTAAAAATCTTTATCTAATCTTTCTATGTCAACTGGGTTGTCGGCTGGGTTCTACAAGTCTCTCAAGTCTTTTTTCTTTGTTTGTGGTTGGCTGGGAGCGCCTCTGAGTAGTTTCTTGAAGGGGCGCTATGTAAATGCTCCGAATGAATGAATGAATGAATGAAGATAGCTACTCAGAGGTGCTCCCGATCCAAAGAGGAAAATATTGCGTAGTTTAAAATAAAGAGCCAGGTACCGCGGCAGAATTTGTGAAACTGGGTGAAACTAGGTTGCGGTTTAATTTTTTTAAAGCAGCTGCATATTTATATGTTGTTAAACATTGGACATTGTTGATGTCAGATGGACTATAGACTTTTGTAACCGTTGGTTCTGTCTTCATTTTAGGTGGGCGTGTGGTGTCATAATGTATACAATGTAAGTATCGTGTTTTAAGCTAAGTTTTTTTATGTATCTTTGCTTTAGGCTGCAGTTTTGTAAGTACATTAAATTTAAAACTGCAGTTCTGTATGATAAATAGTACATACATGTAGTATTCTTTATGGCATACTATTTCGCTTAACTTTGTTTAAGGAGGTGGGCATAGAAATCAGTGAAGGGGAAATGACAGAATTTTTTTAAAAAAAATTATTGTATACGTCTGTCATTGTGACGTGTGGGACGAACAGACCGTGAACCACTTGATGAGTCTTAAAAACTTGTATGAAATTGAAAAGTAGATACAAAGTATCATTTTGAATAAAAACAGGCAGAAGTGTTGCTATTCTTTTGAATATTTTTTGCTTATATTGACTTAAGTTGTGGTTGAAGTTGCTGCGTATTCCATTTTTAAGGCATTTTTGCGGTGTTTAATTTTATGAATGGCTGTACATTTTTTTAAGGTTGGATGGTTGTCCACCATTTTGGAATCGTAACCAGGTGACGATGTTACGGTCGATCATGATGGGTCGATATTCGTTCAGCAGCGCCAAGTGGGACGACCTCAGTAATCAATCAAAAAATCTTGTAGGACCTGCGAAATAATTCATTTCTTATTTAATTGGCTAATTAAATTGGTGAAATTAATTACATCAATTGATTTATTTAAATTTTGTTTATTGACTTCATTATTGATAAATTTGTTTATTTATGGCTTTATTTGTTTATAGTTATTGATGGATAAATTTTATTTACTCGTTGTACCAAAGTATATTTAAGCACAACCTAATGTAAGATCTATGTTAGCAGTAGCTGCTCAAGTTAATTTCTATCATCATATTTAATTTAGAGGTATCTATTTACTTGTAATTCTCTTCAAATTCCTCTCAGTATGTCTGATCTGCAGCTAAGTAGTTACAGTTGCCTTTGAATCTGAATAATTCTAACACAGATATTTCAACTGAATTTTGATAAAGAAGTTGTTGACTGATGGCGGATGATCAGTTAAAACTGGAAGAAATGTCCAGAATGTCCGTCTGCAGAGACACAGACGGAGCAACCGCAAACCGTTCTGTACTTCTTCTTTTCCTTCGGACTTGAATTAGTCCTTCGCTGGGGAGGAGTCAGCCACTCGGATCCTTCGTCTACTCGGATCCTAAATCGTTCTGTATGAGCTGTAGGTTTAGTTTGTTATGCTGACTGAATGAGCATCATCAGTTGTGTTTATGTGTTGTTGATGTGTTGTTGTTGTTGTAGATTTCGCGTCTGCTGACCGTTGATCCGCAGCAGAGGATGACGTCCGTGCAGGCGTTGAATCATCCGTTCTTCCGACAGGATGATCTTCATTCAACCGACTTCCACCAATCCATTATTTCTATTCCAGTTCGTCGTTTTCCAACATTTAATCTTTTACCCGTTTGCCCCGAGAATATCCGTTGAAAACGGGCTTAATATTTAAAAATGAACTGGTAAAGGGTTAATGTCTGATTGGCTGTTTGTTTTTTACATTTTATGACTACTTATTCTATTTTATTCACAGATTTATAAAGTGCCTCTTACAGCGCAACAGAGGTGCTCCCGGTGCAAAGAACCCCGTGAAAAAGAAAAGTTTTATGTGCTGTTTGTGACTTATTTAAACCCGTTTAGCCATATTCGTGTGACAGTAGTTTGAAAATAGTTACTGAATTTCATATTGTGGTCAATTAACACATTTACATATATGTGTGCAGTGAGTGAATTCTAAGTTTGCTACATGTAACAAATGATCATGGCTGATTCTCCATCAATGCTGAAACGTAGTTCTCTGACGGTGGTTTTGTATCAATTGTTTGGTTTGGAAAATCGTTAAAGGAAACCTAAAACGGGATTATAGTAAGCAGTTCAGTGAATGGATGTTTGTTAAGGATGTATATCTTACAGTACATACAGCATCTTAGTAAATGCTTACTTGTTTAATTACTTGTGTAATTGATGAGATGAATATCTGTTAATGTTCTTTTTAATGTTTTTGTGTTTTTACAGCATATCGGAGTCAGACTGTCACTGGCTCTTCGACGCTTCAAGGTAACTATATGACCTTGTCATTATTTAAAGGAAATTTTGCACAATTGTTATTTGTATGTAGTGATGAGATATTTATAAACATGTAAATAAATACTATGTGTGTCATTTTTACATCTCATATACCTGTAATCAGTAGGACAACAGGAACGAAGGAGACAGTGGAGTAACAATGGAGTAGAATTCATTTGTGGTGGGATACAGATCGAGCTATTAGTGTTAACATTTGCACCAGCCATCATCATGAGATATATGTGGAATTTGTAGATTGGCAGACTGAACAACTGACAGACATTGGACGAAAAAGGTAAATGCTAACTAAGACAGAGAGGCAAATGCTCAGTGAGACAGATGGTGTGACAGACAGCTGGACAGATAGACAGACAGGCAAGCAGACAGACAGTTGTACAATATACATGGACAGATTATGAGTGATATTGGCAGATATAGACTGACAGAATTTCATGGAAGTTGGGGTTTCATATTATTACAGTATTATAATATATTAGATTTGGTCATTGTACTGCATATGCTTATGTTTAGTTATGTACGTGTGTGTGGTTGTGTAGATTGGGGCGTTGGCCGTCATGGCCATCAACCGATTTAACATCTTCAGTCGTCGTCCTCTCTCAATCGTCGTCAGTCTCAATCAGATCAAAACGAATCCCTACTCCGTTCGAGCGTTTCGACGCGCCATTGACTCGGGTGCATTTAAGATCTATGGACACTGGGTAAAGAAAGATGATAAACAGAACAGGGGTGCACTTTTCGAAAACGGCCCAAAGAGGGATATCATCCAGAAAACAAAAAGGTATTCCGATTTCTGGATAGATAGTGATGGCATATTTGACTGGCGGCACCAGAGTCTTATAAATTTAATCCAGTGGTGGTGGTGGTGGTTTATCCACTACGGTTTGTTGCTTGAAACTTTCCTCTTTCCTTATAGTGCTCATTCTAGGAGCACCTCTGAAAAATGATGCTGGAGGTGCTTTATAAATAAATGCCCGAACAATACAATATGCAATAAGGTGGTTGCACTATTGCGTTACATGTGAGTTGGAAGCTGAACTGTGATCGTTCATCTTTTTGAATCATGTCTCTTTTCAAGTTGCTTAGTGTCACAGTGAGATTGCTGTAGATTTTGCTAAGCCGATTAACATGATGCCTTTGTTCTTGTTTGTGTTCTTCAGCTCTGCCTCACGGAACTTCCTGTTGGCCAGTCCTCTTGCTCCGTACGCTCCACAGGTCGAGGTGCATGAGCGAGTTCGCAGAACTGGTTACACGGTCACGAAATTGGTGAACGCGGCCGCACGGCTTCAGTGCACTGTTGGCGACATTTGACGTGGACTCAACGATTTTAGAAGTCAGTCGGGTTCTAGTCTTTAAAGGTCACGGGTAGGTCAATTGCTTGGACCATGGAGCTTCGATGTGAACTGATTTTCTTAGGCCTATCATTAGGGCACCATTGGGCAATTATGTCGATAGTAATACAAGCATCATTCTGACTGTAGTCGGTGATGTTTATCGTGGAATTGAAACGATCATTTTCGTTAGTTTTAGACTTGGTTTCTACGTATTTGGGCTTTGCGACCAAATCTTGCTGGAGAAATGAAACTTTTCCAGTTTCTTTAAACCGATTCGATGTGTTTCCGAAAGCACTTTCGTTGCTATGCACACTGGTTGTACTATCATGGACAGATTTATGCAACAGATGATGGTGACAGCCGTTGTACTGCTTGAACATCATCATCAACAACAGCTGTGATAAGTGCACGCAGAGGTTTTTTCGGTTTATTGAGTAGTTTTCTGTGATTGTGTTTTTCTGAGGAATGTGCTTGACAACTCTTCAGAAAACCAGGTCTAAATTGTATGTTGACAGACCGGTGGAGAGAGTCGAAGGAGAGAGCGTGGGACACATATGGGCATTGACCCAGGTTGTCCTTCATGCCTCTCTCCCGATATTTTCTTCAATCAGACAAGGCGGTCTAGCTGCTCTAATATGTTAATGGTATGGAGCAGACCTGCTGACCGGACCGGTTGAGGCTGGGAAGCATGATGCGAGACAGACTCAGACAGAGAGTGGCGTCGGACTCCTTCGGGCATTGAGCCTAAGGATGTTGATGATGAGGATGAAATTATATGTCATTGTTTATATGGTGTTAGTGCTGTGGCAGATTTTCTTGCAAAGGCTTTAGAATGTAAACAATACACGAAGGAAAGAGGGTTTCACTTGATGTTCTAGTATCAGCATGAGGTGGTCATCTGATTCCAATAAGGCCGAGTCCAGAACAGACAGGCTTTTCGTAAGTAATAATAGCAACACCAACAATTTTAGTGGTTATAATTTTAATAGCAAAAGTAATAAACAAGAATGATGATCTAGTAATAAATGTTCCAGATACATTTCATGCTCTTTCAGGGATCATATTCACCTTGTGTAAAAATAATAATTATTACAATGCATTTAATTAAAAAAAACACAATAATAAAAGGAATAATTATTAATATCTGTTTTGATATGCAACCATGTCTCACAAAGTAAGTCATGAATGTGTCTTTTGTACTTTTTTACATTGTACATAGATGCTGAAGGTGATGATAAAAAAATCAGGTAGCTTCGAGAAAACCGTCTATGTAATTTTTTCTTCTAACATTTGATTTGTACGAATCGCTTTGTGAAAGCCAGTGTATGATAAGGAAATGTCTTTATCTTACTACT
This sequence comes from Lumbricus rubellus, assembly GCA_945859605.1. Taxonomy (NCBI): domain Eukaryota; kingdom Metazoa; phylum Annelida; class Clitellata; order Crassiclitellata; family Lumbricidae; genus Lumbricus; species Lumbricus rubellus. Next base: position 20,481,583 of record OX243815.1, on the reverse strand, counting down.
CAATACCATGAATCATGGAATCAGATTGAAAATTTATTTATTTTCAATCTGTTCCATTTATCCGGAGTTAACTTGTTGGCTGAGTTTTGCGGCAATCACTCTTGGCCTTAGGCGTGTATGGATGGATGGCTGGTTTTACTTAACTTCTCTTAAAACTGTTTTACTGAACTTCTTTCGAATTCGAGAAACTGTCACTCATGACTGAAGTACAATGTGAAAGTTCTAACATTAGAAGTACACATTAGGTTTCCAGTTTTCTTTGAGGCTAGTCAAGTTTCTATGTATTGTTGACGATATACGAATTTCTGTTGAATTATCTGGTATGTATGTGAATCACTTGTAAATCATGTCAGATGGGAATGGTATCTCTCGCGCAGATGAACTTAATTAACACATTTCTTCCAGCTGCTTTCTTTTTCTACAGACTTATCTTCAATAGGACAAATCTTCGTACTGCGGCACACTGAGAAAAACTAAAAAGCTGTCAGTATTTGAAGCATGTTTAAATTCTTTATCATGTAGACAAATCTCTCTTATAGTTTCTTGCAGTACAATTTTCCACGTGTTCGCAAGATTAACCTTGAGATTAGTATTCACTTGATTAACCTTTTCAAGCTGAAATTTAGGCTGACTTTGTAGGCGAAGCAGTTTTATTGACTGTAGTATTGTTTAACCATAACAATGTTTCTCCTATGCACCGTTTAACCATTTCCTATTTTGCCGTTGGATTTTATTTTATGTTTTAAGTGGTTGTGGACTTGAAATGATCTGTTACTGCAGCAAAGTGAATCAAGATTTCTTACGTCTGCAGTGAACTGATCTTGTTTTCGTGGAGTGATGATGTTCTTAGAAAAGTGATTCTAAATTCATGTTGTTGAGTTTGTTGTTGAACTGTACACAATGGTTAGGTATTCAGGTATTCTTTTAAGTACCGGTATCGCACATGTTGTCCCTACTATGCTGGGTACCGCACCTCTATGTTGGTTTTGTTATTGGTGCACATCTGATGGACACGTTATGTACATAATGCTGTTTATATGTAATAATCCTTACTTTTTCAACCTCTTCGAGTGCTTGGACATTTTGCTGTTTACGTTGATGGAAAAACATTGTGGCCTATGCAAAGTGTCAGAAATGAGAACATTTCTAGAGTTTTGACTGTTATGCGTAAAGATTTATAAATGTGAAAAATCTGATTTCATTCATTTCATCGTGACCTCACTTAGTGTTCATATTCAGCTGGTATGTCGTGTTCTTATTCACTGACTTGGCATCAACCTCTTGTTAATGATCTTGTTTAGCTGTTCTTTGTTGTTTCGCAGCGCTGTGGTTTCCCGCTGTTAGACTTTGTCTGGTTTTTTTGTATGCTGGAAATTTTAACAAATTGTCAACTTGCCAAACGTTATGAATTTCTTTTATCGATAAACTGAATTACGGTGTATTTATTATTATTATTATTGTACATGAAGTGTAATAAGATATGTTTTAGCATTTCATTCTGTTTTATGATTTATGGCTAATGGCTGGAGATATTTGTGTGTCAGACTGCTGTCAGTGTATACTATTAGAACACTGGAAAATTATGTTGCAGAGCACAGGCATATTTTACAGGTTCAAACCCCCGAAATCATGTCCAAATTTTAACAAACTCGTTCTGGGTATTTTTCAACCATAATTTATTGGAAACCATGCAAAATGGAAACACCCCAAAGTTTTCTTGGCTGCATATACCTCTGTGGGAGAGAAACAATTGTAGCTCAGGAAACTCATTTAGTACTAACGGATCACATGCAACTCCAATTCTTAAAAGCTTTGCAACAGCGTTGTTTCTAATCAGCATCATATTATATTGAATGCTTTTATTTGTGTCTATGGTTCCTTGCAGCCTTCTACTGTGCTGGAAGTTTAAGAGCAGTGTGCTTTCTTACACTTGCGGTTACAAAACAGAAATTGTGGGGCTCATTGGACCAAAAGATGGCAAAGTACATGTCAGAAATTTAAAGCATTTTGGCTCTTGAATTTATATGCTAGAAATTCTGTTTGTTGGATCAATAAACTCTACTGGCATTGGCTGAAAATTGTTTCGGTCATTAGATGTTTTGATTTTGCGGAATTTCCATGACCCGTTGTAAATGATTAAAATGAACCATTTATTTATGCAAGTTGTTGACTGGCAGACTGCTCTTGACACCAATGTTCAGGGACAAGCACATCACTAGATTGATATTTCCATTAAACACAGAGATGACTGGATCAGTAAGAAAGCATGGCAACCATTATATTCTGCAGTTACTGGATGCAAAGTGATCCCTCATTGGCATATACATACGAGGTCAGAGTTGCAGTCATCGCATAAAGCATATCTATTCAATTCAATTAATTTATTGTAACCATCAACCATAAACAATAGCCATAAGTACAAGATGCTTTGCATAATTAATCGGATGGCTAAAAGGAAGGAGAACAGTCCTGAAGAGTACTTGAGAGATTAAATTAAAGTCGTCTTTTGCAAACCAACTCTGTTTAACAATAATGTACTGGGCACTGCTCTATCATGGGCTAAGGACTTGAACAACATTTTTTAAAAATTGGACACCTCTAGCTGTACAATTGAGCCCTATCATTGATCAGTCACACTAAGCACATGTAATAACCAGTTGACGATAACATGGCTTGTAACACGTATTAACACATTCTTCTCCAGAAACCACTTACATACTCTGGCAGTCAAACACAACACCGGGTCCTACAATATCATGTGCATTTCTTACACTGTATGTAACTACATCAAATAAAACCAAGTTCAACTCAGTTATTCACAATGCAGTCAAAATAAGGCAAGATTGTCAACAGCTAAGCAAATTAACATCCAAATTTATACGTTGTATGCAGGCGCTTCAGATGCTCGATTAAAAAAGCAACAAAACATCAAATAGAAAACATAAAAAATAATGTATAGAAATCTATATTAAAAATTTGTATTAAATATCGTTTCTAACAACAGTGATATCAGACAATGCAGTGGTTAGTCCAGATCTATGTATTATACAGTATATATTATGCAGAGCAATTCTTCCATCAATGAGAATTCATCAAAGCCCCACTAAAATCAAGGTTCATTAATATTCCACCAGTTGTTTCACTCAAGTGTTGCCGAGCTTAAAAGATCTGCATACGGTAGCGGCAGAAATGTCAACCAGAATATCCTACAGTTGCTGGCCCATTGATTTGGAATGGGCTGTCATTGGCCCCGTGCATCCTGCCCAGGGTTTTCTACTGCAGTCTAAAGACTGTTCCTTTCAGCCGGGGCAGGCATAGGAGTGTGACAAATTGTTTTAATGAATAAAAAAACGACGATTTTGGACATCCGTAATTATGCAATTTAATGTAAATATAGTCGCAACAAAATGAAAGCATTAAACACCAACATATACACTGTAAAATGTAAATACAAGAAAATTAAGAAACTTTGGCAAGATTAAACGGTTAAAAGCAGATCTATAAACAAACTCTTTGTTTAGCAAAACTTGAATCACTTATTTGAAATGGCAAACCTTTAATTCAAATGGGCCTCAAAAATGGAGACTCACAGAGCAAAGCAGCACAAGCATAGCAGTTAAATCTTATAGCAATGGCTTAAATAATCAGATCCATCTCAAGCTTATTCTGCACAGTTTCACACAACTTCATGATTCAGATAGTCGCCCCAGGGCCGGATTAAGGCATGTTCAACATGTTCGGCGGAACAGGGGCCCCACACTTTAGGGGGCCCCCACAAAATGTCAGCAACTTTTTTGGCGGATGAAGTGGTAGGATTTTCCTGAAAATTTCGCCGGATAACTAAAAAAAGTCATCAACTTTTTGGGCGGATGAAATGGTACGATTTCCTGAAAATTTCGCCAGAAAAAATTCTCCCGAGCATGGGCCCCACAAAATTCTTCCGAACAGGGCCCCCACATTGCTTAATCCGGCCCTGAGTCGCCCAAAATAGCAGATACATATCATTGTAAATATCAGAAAATTGAAAAACTTTGGCAAGATTAAACGGCTAAAAGCAGATCCACAAAACTACTCTGTTCGGCAAAACTTGAATCACTTTAAATGGAATTGGCAAACCTGTATTTCAACTGGGTCTGAAAAATGGAGACTTGCAGAGAAAAGCAGCATAAACATAGCAGTTAAAATCTTTTACCAACGGCTTAAAACAATCAGATCAATCTCCAGCTTATTCTGCACAATTTCACACAGCATTATGGCTAAAAAGTTGTCTAAAATAACAGATGTTTCAACCGTTACGGTAATTTGAAGTTATTGCGATTTATGATTACGAACTGCAAAATCTGGTTTTCCCACATAATTTTCACATACTTTAAATATTCCATTTTACGAACAGGAAACCACTACTTTAGTCACAACGGAACAGTAACAGATTCTGCATGACTGCAACTGTCTAAATTAAAAAAATATACATCACTGCAACAATTAAACTGTACGCCTATACAAAATACGACATGAATTATGCATATGTCACCTTCAAGTTGCACGTATATATAAGAAAAACAATTTTGTATAAAACAAAAATAAATTATATAAAATTAGGGCTGCTACTGATTAAATTCTTTAAATTTATTAAATTTCATTATGTATAGTTTTGATTAAACTCTATTTATTATGTATAGTTTTGTATACCTTAAAAAAACTTGCCTAATACTTTCTTTCCAAACGCTTTTTTAATCAAACAGATTATTGCAATGAAGGCAGTTAATTTTGTCACCTTCCTCCTCTATTCATTTACCATTTAATAAAATTTGAAATTACCGCTTAATTTTCTGCTGAAATGTTTCACATCATTCTTCAAAATATTGTTTACTCAGAAATGGGCCATTAAATTTTGACATCGTGAAATCAGCAAGATAATTAATTGAGCAGACCGAAAATTAATCAATTAAAACTTGTTACGATTAATCAATCCAGAGCCCCATATAAAATTATTGAAATAATTTCATAAAATTGTACAGCAAATATTGATATTAAGCAATCAGTTATAGCGGCAATTCATCGATCTAGTTTGCACAAATGCCCAAGACCAACAACCAGTTGCACCTTGGAATTATTAAAGTTTGAGTTTGTACTTTAAACGTAGATTACATGATACAGATTCATTTGATCGTAGAAAGAAATTAATTAATCATTTACTAATGAGTAAAAAAAATGCAAAAATGGAAAGATCTTGGTTCAGAAGTAAGGTCACTTTAAGCTCTGCTTATTCTGAATTTGAGCTTCTCTAATTAATTCTCTGCCTCTCTACTTAGTAGCCTTTGCTACTGGACATGTAGAAGTAGGAGCAGAATTCAGGAGCACATTTGGTCGTGGAGGCTTGTAAAACCATTGTAAGCCAAACAGTCGTCTTTGCAACTCTGTGCGCAGTAGGCGCTTTTCTTTCTTCACTTTCGCAAGGATTCCTTTGTTTTCCGTGGCACGACGTGACAGATATGGAAGAACCTCTTCCACGGGACCATACGGCACATACTTGTAGACGGAATAACCAGCCTGACCTAACAAAAACAATCAACCAGAAGAACAGTCAAAAACACTGCAATCAGGGGCGGATCTAAGGGTGGCCAATCCGGCCGTGCTCCGCCCCCCCCCCCCATTGAAAAATTGCATGGGACGTGGCCCCCATTCAACTCAAAAAAGGTCATCAACTTTTTTTGGGACCAATGACGAAATTTTTCCCTGCCTGTCCGATGACCAAAGATTTTGTTCCCCCCTTCGAACAGTTCTGGATCCGGAACTGACTGCAACTGATAATAATGCTGCAAACAGTTACCTATCACAAGATTGAATGTCACTTTAACACCATGGATATATTCACCCAAACGGCCAGAGACTTAAAAGAGACATCACTTGTAAGCAAGTTATGGGTCAGTAGACATCGATCAGCAGAGTGGAGAAGGAGTAGATATACAACAGAAATCAAGAATAAAGAAAGGGGAATATGCCCAATGAAGAAGTCCACATCTAAACCTAGCAAATTTATTTATAGCGTGTACAATGTACATTGTACAACTTGCACTGTATAAACTGCAATTTCACTCAGACAATGACAGTTCACAAAAGTAGATTTCAGCGGAGCAGGCCAAGGCCCAGCAGCTGTAGCATTAAAAACTTGTTACCGCCCATCATCAGTGACCAAGCCTTAGTAGTCAGATAGGGTAGCGTACTTTCCCGGAAGGCGAGGATTCTCCATACTTTCAGCAATCAAACTACAAGACTATTACCAAATAGAGTGACCACTGACCATTGTATAATTACTATGATTACACACTCGGTACCCATGCTTGAAAGTACTGCAGTATCACAATCAGTACCAATACTGCAGATGTATACAGAGGAGAAGGGAGGCTAACGCAAAATGTGAACAGCTGCAGACAAATGGTAGAGCGGAATACAAAGTACCGGTAGGTCAGTTTTTGTGCGAACATCCTAGAAACATGAACCCTGAGTTGCATATATCAGAACCGATATTTGATAAATATGAGAGTTAAGCAGTATACCAAGTGAAAAGCTGACTTGATCGCACATCCCAAGAAGTTGACCAAAACAAATCAACCGATCAGTAGACTTCACTCCATAATCACGCATTCTAAAAAAAGTAAAAGCCAACGGACCGCTAAATAATTACTCATCACTAAAAACAAAAGTAATTCATAAACCTTGCAAAGTGGTCATGGTCAAACAATAATTGCTAACTTCAACAGTAAAACAAAACTTACGGATTTTTTGGTATAATTCACAACTTTTTGCAGAACTTTAGTGAAAATTTCTTCCAAACAAGTCTCATAACATGTGCAGTTTGTGCACTAAACGATATGATAATCAGAAAAATCGTCTGCAGTGTTACCTGTTAACAATGTTTCATCTGATGTATTGCCTAAAGACAATTAGCAATCTTAAACCAGTTAGAGTTGAATTTCCTTAAAATTCAACCACATTATGAATTATCTGCTAATTACAATAGCTGCCATATTAACCCTTTCCCGACCAAAGTACAGCACATGTTATGGGAAGTCCTATACCATCGGTCGGTAAAGAGTTAAGCACTCCGTATGCTCTTACTTTTCGATCGTATAGCGCACTGAGTCTTCATTGTGGCTGGCAATCATCACCGCAATCTTTCCTTTCGGACGATCGTTGATGCTCTTCAAGACTTCTGTTACAACGGTTTCATACATCTTCGTTGTCGCTTCGTACGATGGACAGATCGGATCTTCGTATCCAACGGTAGATGCACGAAGTCGCTCCTATCATCGTAATCATTGTAATTATCATCATTGTCATCATCATCATCATCGTAATCATCATCATCGTAATCATAATCGTCATCATCATAATCATCACCATCATAATCGTCATCATCATAATCGTCATCCTCGTCATCATAATCATAATGTATCTGGCTATATTCGTAAATGCTCAAGATACACTTCTTTACTCTAAGAAAGTTTAAGACTCTCGCTATCTGAAGAGGTGGAAAGATTTACCCACTTGATCCATGTAGGCACCACGCACAAGTTTAGCTCCGAAGTAGAAGTCTTCTCGCTTTGAAAGCGCCAGATCGGTGGTGATCATGTTTAACGCGTCCTTCAGGTAGCACTGGTAAGTGTTGAAGACATACGCCTTCTCCTTGTTGTACGTCCTCATCAGTTCCATGCACAGACGATTGATGGCCGCTTGAAAGTAACTCTGCTCAGCGTCGATCATCACTCGCACATCTTTCTCCTTCGCATACTGAAAAGAACAACAACAATTTACACTAACTGAAGAAAACTACGAAATCTTTTACCCATTTGCCCCAAGAATTTCCGCTGAAAATGGCTTAAAATTTAAAAATGAACGGGTAAAGGGTTAAAAACTAGCGTAAAACTACATGCTTGGCAGCTTCAGTCTGGGGAGTGACTACTATCTCTCCTGGCGCTACATAACACAAGACACAGCACAGCACCTTGACCTGAGTGAATCGACATAATTTTGTCAAAATTCAATTACCCATATCTTGGACATAGGTTCCCCCAAAATCTTAAATTTGATGTTTAAAAGTTTTAACCCTTTAATGCCGAGATGGTAGTAAATGGTATGGGAAATGCTATACCCTCCGGCATTAAAGGGTTAAAGGAAGAATGATGAAGATACACATACACGAAGAAGGGTGTCTACACGATGCAGCATGTTCTTCATCTGTTCTTCTTCATGTTCGTTCAGATGTGCCACCAATGGTTCCAGCTGACCAGTCTGCAAATGCCACCAGCAAAAACTGTTTACAAAACGAAAATTCAAATCCACCAACACTCAGACCTTCACCAACTATCCACAAGAAACTCGATCGCTCACAAAACAGAAACAGACTTACCAGAAGAAAAAGAAATAAAAATCAAACCATCTGACAGAACTACAGTTTCCCTTTTTGGCTACAGACTGCAGCACCCAAAGCTCCATCAAATCTGACACAGTTCATCTTTTGTTATAAGCTATCATCAGTAAATCAATTGTTTCTTCCTTATCACTCTACATAAAATGGTCTAGAACCATTTATGACCCAGGAAAAATACTTCAAAGTATTATTACACAAACAAATAGCACTGATCTATTTATTTGAAAACAAGTTAACAACTTGATAAGAATTTTTTTTAAACCTTAAGATTTGGAACACGCAGTAGTTTCGCCAGACTGACGTTCACTTCAAGAAGATTATGCCAATCGAGAAGATCGATTTCACTGAAAAAAAATTAGTCATTAAAATACAATTTAGGCATTTTTAGTACAGGTCTACTTAATGAATATTTTAAACAGACTTATTGGACATGCACAGTGAAGTTCCATCACTTTACAAATTTATTGCACAATATAGTAGCTTCTTACCATGAGAGTAATGAGTTTAAGATGTAACTAAATAACAACAGAACACAATTCAAATGACACTTATACAGTGTTTCAAAGAAGCACGTCGATTGATAGATCTGGAAAGTCTGTTTCTCGAATGCAAGCATTTTAAATCGACACAGTTCTGGACTAATGTCCAATCATCAAGTGCTTGCTTGGCCTCGCCATAAAAACACAACACCTTTTAAAAAAACTCCTTAACAGTTATTTATGTTCAAACCATTTTCAGTAAAACATATCTTATGCAACTGCATCATTGCATGCAGAGAGAGAGAGCTTAAAATGGGTTCCATCGTAAATTCAGAACTTACCCAAAAAAGCGCAGTCACTGAAACCAGCTTTTTCACAGGCATTCAATCAAAGCAAATTCGATAGGCAGGGGTCAAAATCCAGAGAGTCAGGCAGGCGGTTAGTTAGACGGCTATGGTATATGATGTTTAGAGTTTAAACGGTGTTAGAGGCAGTGGGAAGGTAGAGGGATCAGGATAGGAACTGCATCTAAAGTGTCCTCAGACTGAAAATCCATTCTGCATCGGTTTGCTTAAACACAGGTTGTCAGATTGCAGCAAATTTGCCAGATTCAGATGACACTTATTGTAGCAACTGCTGATGAAACACGAACGCAATGACAGAGATGAAAAGTCCTTTCAACCAAGAGCATAAATTTCAGACCACTGTCTCATCTGGACTTTTTCGTCATCACCAATTTTTCATTTAGGCGATTTCATGCCTTACCCGTCATTTGTAACATCCAAAATCGTGAACCACTTTTGTCGTTCCTCTTTGTCGAGCTTGAAACTCCTGAGGTGGCGTTCAAAGTCAAGTCGTGTGAGACGTCCCGTGCCGTATCCCTGTGCGAGAACCTCGTAGTATCGCCTCACTCTTGTCAGCACTTCAGAAAGCTGAAGCTGTAACATTCAAAACCAGTAAGAATAACATTTATGTTGATGTTTATAACACAATAATGAGCAGTATCCCAGCAGCCAGCAACTGATTTTGAACAGATTCACCATTGCACTATAACCTAATCTATTAACGACTTTTATATTGCCACAATCATAAAGCAAAGCAGTATTAATCAATTGAAATCATATTAATCAGTTGAAGTCCAGTTGAAAATTAAATCTGGTTATAATGGATATTAAAACTGCAATCTTCAAATCATGACTAAAGTGTCCATTCTATTAAATGTTCTGAGCACCACACTTCATGAAATATGGATTTATCCATCTCTGACTAAAAATCTCATTAAATTTTCGTCAATAAGCAGGACACATCTCCACTCATCTGACTCATTAAGCAGTTGACTAGAAGTCATTCAGTGCTCCAGCTCATAATGAAATTAGTGTTGCTGTTAGTATATTTTATGGACAATATAAATATGGAGAATGTAGTCCAGACAGCGGTCTTCATTTTTTTAAATCAGGTTTTGTTGCCAACATTGCATACATGATCAATAGAAACAAACAGAAGTTGGTTCTGATCTCTGTAAATGGCACTTCACATCAGCTACTTAAATCTAGCCAAAAATATCTTACGGCTACAGGTAGCTCCACAGATTCCCGTCTTTTTGTATCATAGTGTATTTAAATATTCATTATTGAATTCTCTTTGTGATACATTAGTCCAGTATTTCCTAATGAAATTATTGATTAGCAAGAAATAATGAAAACTGTATAAATGAAAGAATGATACAAGATTTTACATGTCATATATCAATGGTTAAATCAGAGGAATGGTAATTATTTCAACTAGAGACAAGTAGCAGCTTGAATCGGCTTGAAAATCATTGACTGAACTCCATCTTCAGAATAGACATCAGTAATAAAAGCAAATACCCAGCACAACCACTGTTAGAAAAAGCAGAATAATCACCAACCACTTTAGGACAACATGTAAAACATCATATAGCCACACTGCACTACAAAAGACAACTTACTATGTTGACTACATATTAAGAAGAAGAAAAGAGCAGTAGCCTAAGCCAGCATAGCATTTGAGGCAGACACTTTAATGGAGTTTCAGCAACTTAATTTTCTTTACAGAGGCATATGACAGTAGGTGTACACACTGTACAGTCAGCTTTGTCATTCAGCTGAATTGGCTGGGGGATAAGGGGGGGGGGGGGGTGAGTTCTGCCCTATAGAGGATTTGACAGCCAGAATGCTAACCAACTGATTCTAATGCACTCTGAGAATATATATGAAGCATGTAGGAAATAAGACAAGCACACACACACACAAATACATAAAAATAACGAAGAAGAGCAAACGCAAACTAAATCATTTGAAGACTTACAAGGAGCTGTGGCCGACCAAGTGCAGTCAATTTAATAGCAGTGAATCCTGTCGCATTTGTCGCACCTGTCAGAAATTTCAATAGAAACACGGTTCAAGCCCAGCCCCACACCACACTGTGACCACAGTAACAACATAGTAATCACAAGAAGAATGGCTGTTTGGATGTCAAATGTCTTTAAAAATAAAAATATACAAAGAAAAACTTTTATGACACCTTAATAAATCACAACCAAAAACTGTAGGCAATTTATTAAAAACATGATACATAGGAAATGCTACCTGCTATAGTTTAAACAGCCAAGCAGACATCTGCAACAGTTTAACTTGTGAATGAAAATAGCTCTGAACTTTAAACCTGCTTTCCAAAGAAACCTAAACGGAAGAAATGAGTAAAAGGAACTGGTTGACACAAGCTGTGGTCTTAGTCTACTAAAACTGATATCTGGTGTATAGTAGCCCAGTGGTTATATAGTGCTCATCGTGAGATTTGAGATTCCTGAGACTGTCAGCAATTCTTTCTTTTAATTCTTAAATTCACTTCGAAATAGTCATTCGCTCAAAATTATTCAGTGCCAGCAATTGAATCCTTATTTTTATATATTGGCACTTAATAAATATGTAACAGTAATAATAATAAATAATAATAATAATGTTAGGCGGTAGTGAAGTCTCTGAGGGATCCTGTATACCTCGGGGCAAAAATATATAAAAAAAAAAAAATAATAATAATAATTGTCTTTGGTACTCACCAGAAACAGCGTCAACACCTTCCAAGAAATGGTTTAGATTATCATCGCACATTTCTTCATCGGTGTAGAAATACGTTCGTGCACTGGTGACAAGCTCACGACGATCGCCAAACTCATACTGCGGACGAAATTTCACATTTGGTCCGTCTGCAAAATACAGAATTACAGTAGTACCAGCCATATTTTAATATGCCATGAAAATATATCATCTCAAAAGAAATTAAGTCTAAACAGGAACTGATTTGAATATATATTGATTTAGCATGGAATAGCATTGATGTCCAAACCATCATTCCAATCATCATCATCATCATCATCATCATCATCATCATCATCATCATCATCATCATCATCATCATCACCATCACCATCATCATCATCATCATCATCATCATCATCATCATCATCATCATCATCATCATCATCAGTTCCTGAAGTCAGCCATTTGGTGGTCATGGAACGTATAATAAAATTATCCCTATTGTCCTTAGTCATTTGTTAAGTCTATTGCATCCTTTTGTCCTTTTGTGTCTAAGTGACATTATGTCCTCACTTATATCATCTCTTTAACAGAATTCAATTTCTAAAATTTATTATGTCCAATTCATGTGCATTACATTAATTAGGAGAAAAAATTTACCTATACTTTACCCTTAATTGCCCATCTGTCATTAAAAAAGCGCTAACTTACCCTTATCAACTGCATTAACAGCTGCTCCAAGAGACCTAAGCAGAAAGTAAATAAATTAATTATCAGCAAGAGTTAGATTCAATTCAAAATGTCAAACAAAATTTACTTCACAACTAAAATTCGAAACCTTTTGATTAATAGCATGAAACCTCGAGGATTTAAAATCGATAAAAAATTTCAATGTGCTCTACAACTGATATATTACCGCAGATTATCAAATTTAAAATTAAACTCTAAGACCTGTAAAAAATATGAATGTTAGAAAATGTCTTCATAATATAAATATAACTTTTTCAAATGTGCTTGCAATTGTAATTTGTAAATAATATAAAAAAACCAGGATTTTCTCAGAGTTCAGGATTTTAAAGTCTGATACGTTAGCAAAGGTGCTAGATAACTCCATCCATGTCTGCACCACACCATAACCTCGCATGAATAAAAAACTGAGATCACGTGAATTTATTTTATCTTTATCTACCAAAGGTAGAACAAATTGCCCAGAGATCACTGAGCATGAGCATAAATATTCCCCCCCCAAAAAAAAAAATTTCATGTGTCAATGCATTAGTGTAATAAACAGACACCAAATGACATTCGTCCAATTTCGAAAAACGATACCAATCATCATAAACGCACTTGATTTCTGCCTTTTTCGCCTCCTCAGTGCTGATGTCCATTTCCACACTATAGTCGAGGATGGATTTAACTCCGAAGGACATGTTGCGCTCCAGCAGAGGTCGGATTCTCACAGAATCTTCACCAGCAACAAATTGACCGTAGAACGTAGCTTTCATCAGCTTCTCAAAAAGCGTCTTGCCTAGCAGTCGACGCCACAGCTTTATAAACTGTAACGAAATTAAGGCACCAACTCTCTTACAAATCATATAGAAGTTTTATTGGATCAAAAAGGTTCTATACTCAATTACTTATGTTGTGATATACTTCTAAGAATCATGTAATATCCTGTGTTCTTCGTGTGTTTTTAAACAATAAGAATAGTGATGATGATGATGATATTAACAATAAAATAAGTACGATTTTATTATCTCCACACATTATTTTAAGACCTCAAGGTATCATGGTTAACTTGAGCAATGAGCAATAGCATACTATAATAATAATAATAATTATAATAAAAGTAATAGCAATGATAATAATTATTAATATTATTATTATTACGATTATTATTACGATTATTATTACGATTATCATTATCATAATATCATTATTATTACTACTACTATTATTCCATTTACTACATTAAAAGGTTCGAAAACAAACTGGGTATCTAGAAAGCTCACATCGAGGGACTTTGGGAACAAAGCAGCAGCAGCGGCAACAACAACAATAATAATAACAATAATAATAACAATAACAACAGCAATGACAAATGATGAGAATAGACCAAAGAACAGATTCTAGCTCTGATTAATTTCAAAACCCAAACATCTGTGAAATAACACAAATTTATCTGAATCCTAGAGTCTTTTAGTTTCAAATATCTCACAAATTATTCGTTTACAAGAGAAAAAATGCTCAAAGGTCAAGGTCAAACACTGTTTTTCAACAGTAAAGGTTAAGAATCATCACAGTTGTTTGCTTACGTAACAAAAATCTTATTATAATAACCATGTAATAAATCTACTTTAACAGCTAAATTGCAGTCATAAAGTAGCAAACCACGCAGATCAGTAACGATCAACTTATACTTGAGCAAGATTAAATCAGTAAAACAGGATAAGTCAATTAGAATTTCAGTGGCAAACAGCAGGTTACTGGACAAACAGAACAATAAAGCATAATTTCAACGAAGAAATGTAGTCCATGTGGCGGTAAATGCTGAACTACTTCTCATTTCAGGACACAGGCCAATAAAGGTCCTCTAGATGAAAGCCAAAATGGAGACCATACACAGCTAGATCGTTTGCAGGTTCACTTGCACAGAACTGCCATATTTAAACCATTCATTTTCTCAACACACTGAAAATGCTCTGTATAAAGAACAATACAAGTAGAACAAGCTCTAATTAATTACACCCGGTAATTACTAGCACTTGCAGACAGCCTTGATCAAACGACAATTGATGATACTGAAGCATCCAACTATTATTTCCAAGCAAGGTTGGTCACAGATACAATGAAAAAATGTCATTACTCCAAATCATTATTCATAGACCATGACCCTTGTTTCATCAAGTCAGTAGCTATCAAAGTGTGATCAAGGGATGACCTTTTGGTCTATGGGCATGAAGAAGGTGGTCCATAATGATGAGACACCCAACACTCTTGAAAATCCTCCCTATACACAACATAGCCTAATGTTGCCACAGTTCAGTAATTCTGTTTTCTAACGCTACATTTTGGCTACACAATACATTCACAATTCATGTCACAGAGGAAAAATTTCATTCTAACCTGGAAGGTCATATCTGTTTGTAGCAAATGAAATCACTGGGCTGTAGCATGCATTAAAAGCAGTGCTTAAAGTGCATAAAAAGAAGTGCCTGGACGCTCCTTTACTTTTCAGGCTAGGCTGGCCAAACAAGTGGCAGGACAACATTCAGATTTGAAAATAAGTGACTGGACGCCGTCCATGACCGTCCAGCCACACTTTAAGCCCTGATTAAAAGGTCTGACAAAAGTTTAACCCCAGTAAAGTTTAAGCCCTTGATAAGAAAATTTAATAAATTGTCTATATTACAATGCATTTCTATTATGCAGCTAAAATTGAATCTATATACATGTATAACTGCATAACTTCTACTTTAACTAAATTCAAAGAAGGAACAATTTCAATGTGAAATGTCTCAACTCTCAAATGATTTCTCTTAGATGCTTGCCGCTTTTCAGCGATGACAGCAATGCCACACATAAGAGCATTGACATCAATCATCCATGGTCATTACAACACCACAGATTCACATACAATCCTGAGAGTTGTTATTATAATTGTAAATGAATGCAGTGCCACATCAAGAGAAACTCCTCACTTTCACCGTTTAGAGGAGATCCTGATCTGATAACATGAAGCCACAATTGAAAAGGATGACTTGTAAATGTTTCCGGAAAAGGGGCCCGAACTACATAACTAATCGGTTATTAGTTATTAGGCAAGACATAAATTGGATGAGCCACGGCATTAAAAACAGATTTGTCGAAGCACATGTGACATGAATTCCTGCAATGCAACATCCTTAACCAGTGAGACCAGATGTTTGAAAATGACATCCTACAGACTATAAACCCAAGCACTAATTTGCACATCTAAATGGTAGGCCCATCAGGCACCTACATATTACATAATAATAGACTCCAGGCATAAAAATTACTCCCATCTAGGCCTTCTATATGCAAGCCACATAAAATATAAATAGCACATACAAACACATCAATGAGATGTCAATGAACTTTACACTCTCAAACACAAAAATCATACTTGCACACATGCAAACATTTATTTCAAGCAGCAGCATTTAAGGAAACTGAATGCATGTATTTAAGCACAACAGATAACAGAAAATAAAAATCTGTATCACAAGATTTTAAATACCGGTACCTTAAGGGTATTCGGCTATTTTAAGGTATTTAAAAATAGTATGTGGCTTGCATTAAGTGACTGCATTGTAAGGCTTTAGCATATGATACACACAATGTCTTAATTCATTGCAGGCTGCCACAACAGTGCATATCTATTGTCTATGTACTACGTATTAACTCTAAAAGTGCCATTTGTGAACCACCATTATGGTGGGACATCCACTATATCTGCAACATTCATCCCTGTGCACAACACAACAAACTGTGTTGTTGCAGTTCGGTAAATGGTCTTCTCTTATATGTTTTTCTAATATAATATCCATGTCATGTTTTTGGTGGTGTTATCAGGTCCACATTTAGATGCTGCAGCACTCAGGCTGACAGTTTTGAGAGGCCCACAGTTATAAATATGTGCATGGTGGACTAGTGGGATGTCAGACAGACATTGGAAGGTAAATACAACACCCAGGTTCACACTAGCCTTAATGCGGCCATGGGTGGCACTGTTCATAAAAACATTTCCACCTAGATGGCAAATTTTTATTTATGCTTTAATCATTTTTATGAAAATTGTTGGGCTGCAGACTGTAAGTAATAGGTGAATCGACGATGCATTGAAAAATTTTCAGAACGGCTACCCCTGTGTAAATATTTCCTCTCATGGAAAAGCGTAGAATAGTTTGCAGTAAAGCAACTTTAATAACAAAGATTTTCTTTTCATTTCATGGAGATCATTGTGGATTAGACATTGTCTATTAGACATATCATGAAAGAAAACTGGAAGTATAAATTAATTGTTTGTCTCAATTCTTATCCAATCACCAGTAGATATATGTTTGGTCTCTGATCAAATGAGAAGCATCTGCTAACTCCACACTCAACTGTATCCACTGTAAACAGTTTGTAAATATTGTAAAGGCTTAAAAGGCTATACCATACTTTCTGTCACACTCAAGAGCTGTGAGTTATAGTATTCACTACTTTGTAGAGCGTCATAGCTTACAACAAGAGTTATGGTACTCTATTTTGCAAAGTACAAAACTCACAACTTGAGCGTGACAGAAAAAATTTGATCTTATCCTACTTCCATATTGAGAAATTCACATTGCAAAAGGATATACATGTCTTAAAATAAGAGCAAAGCATGAAAAAAGTTAAGCTAAATCAGAGTCACTTGACAATCAAGCACATGACAAACAATGCATATTATGTCATTTAATGGAACATTAAAATTTTAAAGAATCATCATCATCATCAACATCCTTAGGCTCAATGCCCGTAGGAGTCCGACGCCACTCTCTGAGTCTGTCTCGTGTCATGCTGCCCAGCTTCAACCGGTCCGGTCAGCAGGTCTGCTCCATACCAATAACATCTTGGAGCACCTAGACCACCTTGTCTGATTGAAGAGCATATTGGGAGAGAGACATGAAGGACAACCTGGGACAATCAAAATCTGGGGCATACTGGAAAAGCACCTTTATCGTTCCTGTATTCTTGACATTGATAACCTTAGGGTGCGCCTGATAGAAGAGTGACAGCTGCATGACAACTTGATCATCGACCAGGCCATCAAACTGTGGTGTCAACGTCTACAGTCGTGTATCCTTGAACAAGGAGGACATTTTGAACACCAGCTTTAGCTGAACCTCACATCCCTCTTGCATGTTGGAAATTTCCCCTTTTCAGCACTTCATCCCAAACGTTCATAAACTTGACAAACTGATCAACATTTCCAAACAGCGTTAGGAATTGGTGGCAATAAGGCTAATGTTTTTGTTTTCAAAATTTCACGCAAATGCTACAAGTTTTGACTGAGATATGGCACTTTTTGTTGGGGTCTACTTTTCATCGAGACACAGTGTAGGTTTAATTAATAACAGCATCATTGGTTCAGTGTTGGTTTGCCATCTGGTTATGTTTTGTGATCAGACAACAGACATTGGCACTTTCTGAAGTTGCTAATTAGTAACAGTGCAGCATGTTTTAAAAGAAAACAAGTTGTCAATGAAAATATTACTTCAGAGTTAACATGCATTCCAGTGAGATAGATACCATATGGAAGCTATAACCAAAGTAGCAACTTAAACTTCTTAAAGGAGACACAAGGCATAGAATGTACTCTACTACTCATCGTAATTATTTGCTTAACAATTGGACGACAGTTTGTCTGACATATTGTGTGGACAAAATAAAGGGCCACTTATTGTTAAGAGTCTTCTTCTACTTTGAGACTCTCAAGTCTGTTTGATTACACTTCAACAATGAACATCACCCAATGCTGTACCTAAATATTTACCACTTTCACTACTACAATAGCATTGAACATCCAATGACTCACAAAATACTACCACGACCCTTAAGTAGCAACAGAAAAAATCCCATTGGACATCCTGTACCAACAACACAACCGGGAAACATAATCCACTGCTGTACAATAAAATTCCCCATCACAGTTTTCAAGTAACAAACAAACAAATGCATATCACACATATGTATGCAAGCACGCACACATAAACACACCACCCAAAGCCATAAACTGTGCAAATTTGAATAAGGTAGGCAAGTAACAGAGACAGAGATCATGATCTCCTGAGGATATAATCTGAATATAAATTACACATACATATGTGATCATATTAACACTGTTGTTTAATATTAGACACACATTCTTTGAAGCAATAACCCTGTAGCAATGGAGACTGACATTCTGAAACTCTACTGCAGAAAATACACTGAAAGCCTTTTCACAGTTAAAATACTGAGTTGATCCTATTTAAAGCACATAGTTACAACAAAATAGTCCCTCCAAAACCTCATAACGTTGTTCAGCTTGTGATGAAGTTTAATTGTTTAATTGTACTGGAATTCTAGTAAACTGGATTCCAAAGGTAATCTGCAAAGCCATAATCGAATCTGACGTCGCTTTAAGGAAAACTCTGTTTTGAGTTGCGACACAAAATACCAATTGGAGCATCAGATAAAACCATTCTAGAAATCCAATGCTGGCATTCTGAGATTTTTAAAACACCAACTCAGAAAAATGAAATAGTTCAAAATCATGGTTGAGTCATATTGAGCGATATTTGTTGGAATTTTATATAAAAAACAACTCATCATCCATTATTAGGATTAAAAAAAGTCTGGGATGGAGGTCTGTGGATGAACAACTGCAGTCGTGAATTGTTCAGACTTCCTTCTGATGCAGTGACTTCACCATTAACTCGACTATTTATATATTCTGGCTTGCCTGCCTCTAATATCCCGGCAATGTTCTTCATGTTCTTCACTCTTCAGAACTACTAATTGTGTGAATCCCTAAGTCAGCCTCTGTTTCAGCTGAGATGTATCGCACCCTAAGCTGGCTCTCTCTCTCTCAGTGCATCAAGTACAGAATTGCAGTGTGCTGGTTTGGTGTTGTCTCCTTGGCTGTTCCAGCTTATCTATAGATGTGATCTCTGCTTTCCAGATACTGGTTCATTGTAGACCACCGACAAAAGGCCAACATACAACAAAATCATAATGACTGAGCTAAACAGACAATAAATAGCCAACAATAACAATTCAGAGAATTCCACTGATGCAACAAGTCAAATGTAGACCAGTAGTCATATAGCTTGGACTTTTACAAGGTCAGTGGTACCATGAGTCTTACACTCTGTTTACATCAATCTGTTTGAACACCACACTTGTATTCAAGAACACATTTTGATGCCTAGATCCACAAGCTGAGTGAGTGCACAATGGTACATTATGCTTAAATAATGACACATGAAGAAGCTGTGGTGAACAATAGCTCAAACGTTGTTTAAAACTAGGTGTTGGAATAATTGCACCACTGTCACCATGCTAGAGTAGCAACTACCTGACAATAATGTCAAAAATGTTGAACGCTGCAACAATAGACAGTTGACATGTGCGCTGAATATGAGACACTACATTGAATTTTACGCAGTGCGGCAGATTGCAATTAAATTGTACTTAATTCATGACCTTTATGATAGCATCACATGTTGTAAACATATTCCAGTAATAAGTATTTTGTGTGGCAATATCAGCCAAGGATCAATTTTCTGTGATGGAATATTCCAAATGCAGAAGTAATATTTTTTACAAATTTCACGATAGAAAAACCCTGAGCATGCGCAACCTTCAGCGCATGCGTATTGTTCAAAATGTGTTGCTTCCAATCAGTTAGCATTGTCAGGGTTGGTTAGGGTCAGGTTAGGAGTGTTGACCAACTGTTATGAGCAGGTTAGACATTGTGATGATCGGTTAGGGTCAGCGTAAGGGCCAGTGTCGTCAAAAGATAAAATGCCAAAAAAACAATTTCTGCATGCATTGCATGGTAAAATCTTCCGATGCAGAAGCACCATGCATCAATTAATAAAAAATTGGGGTCTTAGGACTTGTCCACAAGATGTCAATTGGCAAGACTGAGATGAGAACTAAGATATCGGCTCCGCACAGAGATGAGACCAAGGCAATGGCCCATCTCTCCACAACAAGACTCAGACAAGACGCTACACCTAGTGCACCTGGAGATATTCTGAAGACTGAAAAGTCTACGTCATTGCACTCATTTTTCCATATGACATCTCTTCTGATCGCTCAGCAATATTTTAAATAATTGCATATTGTATTGTATTGTATCTATAAATTTATAAAGAGCCTCTCACAGTGCACACCAATCAGAGAGGCACTCCTAGTGCAAAAGACCCAAAAAAGAAAGCAGTTTTGAGACATGAGCACCTGTTATAGTGCCCCTTCAAGATTTGCCTTTGATTTGAAAAGATGTGCTTCTGGTACCAATTAATAAAGAAGAGCATGTAAATAAAGATAGTTGATTCCAAAAAGAAAGACCAATGAAGGCAAATGCTCGAGTTTTCTCCAGTAACATCATGTTGCAGTAACAGCATCGATGCCAAGTGTCACACAGCTTAACTATGACAAATCGCTGCATCGCAATACACCAAAATCTCACAGTGTTGCCTATTCTTTTCCTAAGTAGCCTACGTGAAGTAAGACATTTATAAGTTTAGGATTACGATAATTATTAGTGGAAACTAAGTGTTGCGTAATTAACCGACCTGCTTGTTGTGCTCGACGATGTATTTCACAGAACACAGCTGGAACACAGAGTATGCTCTAAGTAATTCCCAGTTCGTCTTACTTCGAAATGCCTCTTCTGCATTCTCGAAGGACAGATCGATCTTGTCATAAGCAGGGTCGTGAAACTCGGCGGCCTTCGTCGTCTCCACACTTGGTTGAGTCGTCGTGTCATCTCTCGTCTCCTGGGTCTTAACCGATTCTGGCAGCGTTCCATTTTCCTCTAGTAATGCCTTCTGATTGCTAACGGTCGACTGAGATGCACTCGGCGAACATCCACTTACAGCAGGACCGAAAAAACGCCACAAAAGCCTCGAATTTAACGCAGCAAAACGCGGAACATTTGAAAGCATGGCCATGTTCTTCTTCTAGTCTCCGCGTCACATGACCATGAAATCCTATTCGATTGGTGGATTGTTGCAGGCGTGTCGAGCAATCGTCCAAATAACATAATAAACAAGCTTTATATTCGGGATGAAGGTTCACGTCGTAAACAAAATAAAATATTCTCCCTTCGCTTTTTAGCCACACTGTCACGTGACTACACAATCCTTTCAATTGGTGAATTGCTGTGGGCGTGTCAAACATCGAGGTATATATAAATTCTATAAATATCTATTGCTATAGTAAACAAGTAAGATAACTAAGTTCTCTTTTCAGGCTTTGTCAACGCAATTTTCTTGAATAAACGTAACACGTGAGCAGAAACAACTGCTTTAGAGCTAATAAGACAAAAAGCGTTAATGCGGTACTTTCTCTTGTTGGTTTGCAATTACTGCTCACCTGCAAGTTTGGAATGATTCAGTGAACGACAGTAACAAAGTCTGCAGCTTTGAAACCTGCGAGTCATCGTTTCAGATCTCTTTTGTAAGACAATTACACGGCTTAGATCTAATTAATCGCTGCAACGCTGTAAGCCTATATCTTTATGTGCCTTTAAGCTGCAGATTATCGGCGAAAAATCTTTCTGACCTACATAATACTTCTGAAGTTCTTATGCTGCCTGCTGCGGCTGCTACTGAAGCGTGCGTGGTGCCCTCTAGCGAATGCATGTAGACTACTGCTGGATAGAAACGTATTTAGCAATATAGTCTAAACAAGTCGCCCTCAGGTCTGCAGTTAAAATCATGGTCTGGGGCTTTCGGCTGTACGCCTAAAGGTTTGACCAAATTTAGATTAGTTCCCTACCGCGAAACCTGCGTAAGTTCTAACGCCAGTTTGCCTAATAAAATTAGATATAAGCTTTTCTGACGCGTAGACCTATATGCTAGGCTATGTTTAGGATATAGCTAGCCTACAGTTGTGTAATATAGGTCTTGTGATAACGAGAAGACAAACTTTAGTGGACAGGCCATTTGAAAGAGTAGACTAGGCCTAGAGGTTTTAAATTGAGTGCGATATTGGCAGAGTCAAATAGCTGAAGGGACAGAATAATACGATAGGCCTACATGGAGAGTTCGAGAATCTATAGGTGTAGCAACCGAGAAGGTTCGTTCACTAAGATCCGTTCCACGGTTGTGTTATCATTTTATGATCAACGAAAGGCCATCGAATGATTGTGGTTGAATTGCATTGACAAATCTACGAAACAAGGTTTTGGTTACCCGAGTTCAGTAGGCCTAGGCTATTTTAAACTATAGACCTATAAGCGCTGGCAAATATAGCCTAGTAGTAGGACTAGATACAATCTCCGCTTCTTCTTCTTCTTCTTCTTCTTCTTCTTCTTCTTCTTCTTCTTCTTCTTCTTTTTCTTCTTCTTCTTCTTCTTCTTCTTCTTCTTCCTCCTCCTCCTCCTCCTCCTCCTCCTCCTCCTCCTCCTCCTCATCCTTCTTCATCATCATCATCTTCTTCTTCTTCGTCTTCATCATCTTCATCATCATCATCTTCTTTTTCTTCTTCCTCATTCGTTGCCTTTTCAAAGAATTCATATTGCAATGACGCCATATTTGCCTTCTTCTGCGTTGCAGCCTATTCCTTCAATATGATTTTTTGTCGTTTTTAAACTCTCACAATCGAGGTAGCGTTGGTTGGTTGTGATAACAAAGATCATTAGAGTCGCCCTCCTGCCTTATCCAGGCTTGGGACTGGCATTGCCAGAATGCGTAGGCCTACAGTTGCGAAGTTGGAAGCAGAGCTCGTAATAAAGTTTGTACGTTCGGGCTTACGTGCTACCAACGAGAATTAGACATATAGCCTACTATTCAGTATTCAATGTACATGTAGGCCTACTCATGTTAATATTAGCTCCTATTTCTAAAATCTAAATGCTGGTATATTATGCACCTCAATGCCAGCGACAAATCGGATCCAGGAACAATCGTGACGTCAAAATGACGTAATCTATTCTTGCGTCACAGAAAACGGAAATTGCAAGAGGACGGGCAGGGAAGACGGTGGATAACAGAGGTTTCGAAAGAAGAAGAAGATCGCTGGGTGCTAGAGTGGGTAACTGGATCGGCTGTAGGCTACGTAGGGGGGTGATGGAGGTGAAGACGTGTCGTATGTAACAACAAGACTGAATCCGTTGAAGGCTGGTGATCGACATCTTTGATTACTAGAGAAAGTAAGCATACAAAGAACACAGTTCGTTTACTTTCATTCTATAGGCTACAATTTTGCTATAGAGTATAGACTATAGGGCCTATAGGCTATAGGTCTACTATTGCTCGTCTATCTTGAAGTTAAACGCTTATCTTAAAGGTTAAAATTAGCGTTTGGCCAAGATGTCGATTTCTTATAGTGCACTTATATTATTGTCCTGCATGATGTTTAGCTCGCGTTTGGTCTTCCAGATCGCTTTCGATTGAGCAGCGATAGGCCTAGTTCGATTAAAGTAAGCGCAGATTTGTAAAAAATACGAAATTCATTAGGCCTAACGGTAGGCCTATTGTTAGGAATGAGCTGCTCATAATTATAACGTGATTCGCTATGATTGGTCCACCTTTCTGGAATAAGTTATCTAGTAGGTTAGTAGCCTGTGTAATGAACCACTTTGTCTTTCTTTGCCCACCTTTCCGCACGCGTTTGAAAACCATTATCTTTGATTGTGGTTTCGTGTCAGGTCTGGAGCGCTTTTGAAAAGTTTCTCTTTAATCGGCGCTATATAAATTTGCGATTACGATTACTGCGAACAAAATATTTTTATTCCTTCTATAGCCTATTATTATTACAGGCGCATGCTAAAGACGTCATCGTATTCCGATTTCCGAGGCATCTTGACGAAATGGAGATCAACATCAGCAACCAGTGTTCCGAGGACGAGAATGAGGTCATCACTTCCAACGGCGGCCAGGCCTCAAAGCAACCGGAAACGATGTCTTCATCGAACGATGCAAAGCACGACAAGGTAACGACGACGACATCCTCTGTGTACGCGAGGACCTTCGTCTCAGTCCAATCCTTCAAGACCCGCGACGAGTTCCTCTCGGCCATGATAGAAGACGTCACGGAATGGCTGAACTCCCTGTTCAACCTCGACATCAAGAGTCACGAGCTGATGCATCATCTCGACACCGGGGTCCTTCTCTGCCGTCTGGCCAACATCCTCGAAGGTCTGATGGTCGACGAGAAGCGGGACCCGGATGACGCAGACCGGGGAACTCCCGCCAAGTCCAAAGACGAAGGAGGAGTGGGAAGAGGAGCCACTTCCGATGACGTACGTCGTTCAGTGGCGACGCGTCCTCTGGTGGCGATCAGTGGAAACAGTGGAGGAAGTGGAGGAGGAGGAGTGCTTGTCTTCCGTGAGAACGCTTCACGCGGATCGTTCCAGAGTCGCGACAACATCTCGAACTTCCTGAACTGGTGTCGCAATCGACTGAAGCTGGCGGACACGGTGCTGTTCGAGACGGAGGACCTGGTGGCCGGAAGGAACGAGCGCAACGTCATCCTGTGTCTGCTTGAGGTGGCGAGGAGAGGATCGAAGCACGGAATGATTGTTCCCGAGCTGATCGAACTGGAAACGGAGATCGATGCTGAGCTCGATGAGGAATCGATGGCAGAGGATGAAGTGGAAGTGGAGAGACTGGCACAGGAGGTGGAAGACGAGGAGGAGGAGGACGATGACGATGATGAGGAGACGGACGATGATGATGATCAGAGTGATGGAAGTGAGATGGAGCAGGCCAATTCCGCCTCGGACCTTGGTGCTCCTTGCGAAGCGGCAGTGGCAGCAGTAGCAGCGGAGGAGAAGGAGGGATCGATCGAAGAGGTCAGCGAAGCGATGGTGTCTGCCCTACTGGAAGGTAGTCGAAATGAAGTTGAATTGACCAACACCGACAGGAATGGCCCAGAAGTGACCACCAGCGACAGAAATGACCTGAAACTGACGACCAGTTACCTGGTCAGCAGCGGGGCCACTGCTGGTTCCTCTTCGCCTCGTGCAGGGCTCTGCCTGCGACTTCATGACCTGCTGAGAATGCACGAGCATCGCCGTTCTGAGATCCAGCGATGCATGAGGCATTCCATCCAGGTCGACATGCTGACCCTAGATGAACTGGTGGGTTCTTTGGTCACATGTAATTGCAAATAAATAATCGCTCCATAATCCATTGGCCATCGCCAGGGGCGCCCGATCGCAGAGGCAAGAGGGGCACGTCCCCCTGAAAAATTGGCACAACTTTTGCAACTATTTTTTGGTTTTGAACAAGTTTTTTTTAATGATACACAAAGTGAAGCTGAGAAGCCTCCATGAAAATACCCATGTTCTTAATTGCCCCTTTGCAATTTTCAAGCTGTTGACTAAAAACTTTAACCATTTAGCCATTGTGCTGCTGCTCCTCCTGCAAAATTTCTTATATATCTGCAGTAGGCTTACTTTTTGCTCTACGTGGTTTCATTCATTTATCTAACGCCACACATAACAACGAACGTCGCTGAATAAACGTCGTCGACGACAGCGGCAGCAGCTGTAGCCTGATGTTATTGTTGCTGGTCACTGTTTCAGGTGCGTAGGTTCCTGGGCAACTGCAGATGTCAGCACCCGTATCCGATGATCAAGATCAGTGAGGGCAAATACAGAGTGGGAGACAACCTCATGCTCATATTCGTTCGAGTAAGTACACTAGCTTGCACTTGAGTTAAATCGTCAATTTCATTTCTCGAAAACTTTCCCCTATACACATGTCCTTTCTGATACGCTTTCATCAATATTGGAGCTGTAAATGTCTATGTAAATGTCATTATATTTTCATACATTTTAGACGAATGTGCCCAAAGATGTCTAATTGTAATCAATCTATTAATCTGACGTGTCACGACTCTTTTGACCGATAGCTAAGCAAACTAGAGTAGGCCTTATTTCAATGTTTCTGCAAAGGTTAACATTTCCTACAACTCTTCAGCTTCAAGAATGTCGTTTGCCACCTGTTAAGCCTAGCTGTATTATAGCACGTGATACAACAACAACAACAACAACAACAACAACAAATTGTGTTGCTGTTGCAGATGCTGCGTAACCACGTGATGCTGCGAATCGGAGGCGGATGGGAGACTCTGGCTGACTATCTGAAAAGACACGATCCATGCAGGGCCACCTCCGACGAACACCATCGGAGGGGAGCAACGCACACGTGCACTCACGCAATTCTAGAGAACGCACCATGGAACGATGACACCACGATTCATTCAAACGTCACGAGCGGAACACCATCAGACATAAGCACACCAGTGAAACGTGAAAACATGCAAGAGAGAGATGAGGACAAATCAACGGAGGAGGACAAAGACAAGACAGAAAAAGGCAAAACCGCGCAAGAAAAACAGGAAAATGCACCAGAAGATGAAGAAATGCACGAAACAACGGACAGCACCACAAAACAACAGGAACAGACTCTCAACGGGTCAACTGAAAAACACATTTCTGCATGAAAAGGCAAACCTAAATATCAATGATTGACGGGTCCTCGAATGACGAGCTATAATTAATCATTACCTTTAGTCGCACTTTTCAAGTAGCCTATGCAGAATGAATTAGAACACTCGAACGTTAAAATTCGTCAGGAGAGGCCTTTGTCGTAAGTTTTGTTTCATAGCTAATAAAACATTGAGTATGCAACAGGGACATGAGAATAGATGCCAATGTGATGGAAAAAGACCAATCAATAAAATTAATTAATAAACTCAGGTACCGATAACAATTATAAACTTTCGTAAGAGCCATAATATCGTAGACTGGCATAGGCCACTGGAAAAGTGAATGTGATGATATGGGATTGGACGTCTGTTAGGGATGTGAGAAAATGTGATACCTTAAAAATAGATAAAGTGCTTTCGAAATAATTAATTAACACAATGAAGAAATAAAAGAAGTGAACAAAGCAAAAGTTGTGTTTAATTTGGATTTTCATCTTTGAATCGATGTCTTGAAAATGTGCGAAATGAAATGCTATCCATAGGCCTACTTAGGCAAAAATCCGAATGAATAATTCTACTTGACTGGACTGGATCTTCCATGAAAATAGCAAGCGCATCGTTAAGCGACCAGATTAGAATTCAGTTTTTATCAAGTAGGCCTATAGCCTATAGCACCGTAACTATATCGTCATCATGCATGCAGTTGCGGTAAGGCGCGGTCGTGTAGGGGTATGTTCGGTGCCTTGAAGCCGGAAGGTTGCGGGTTTGAAATTTGAATCCACCTCAAGCCACCGCGTAGGGATCGTGAGCAAATTCACATGCAATTGCTCATTCAATTGCTCATTTTCTTCTGGATAACAGCGTCGTGCGTCCTCTGTAGCTGACTGCGACCTGAAATGGGATTTTTCCAGTTGTCAGTAGGCCTAGGCTATATAGGCTACGTATAACACATCTGGGTCATTGCTCTGTTCATTTCTAGTCGGGTTGGACTAGTAGCGCATCTGAGACTTCTGTGTATATAATAGTCTTGAAGGAGCGCTATATAAAATTATTGATATTTGCACGCAAAGATTCAATGCAGTAGTATTCAGAGGCACGTTCGCACGACGCACCGAGGACGAGTATAGGCTACCACAAACTAGGCTATATATATATATATATATATATGTATATCTGATTATATATGTATTGTATATACATGTAATTATGTATTACCTATATATTTCGCCGTCCATTCATTTCCGACTGGAAACGCAATACGCAGTCAAGTGCAAAAGACTATATAAGCTTATATATAGGCTAAGTCAGAAATCATTAGTAGTATAGGCTATTATAGCCTATGCTGTTATTATAAATTATTACCTCTCAATTCTGCATCACGTTATTTTGTTCGTCGACATATGCAACCAGCTCAACAGCAGCTGCCACTGTCCACACTGAATTCCATTATTTCTTTAGGCATGCAACCGTGAAGTATTCTGTTGAGAAGGCAAAGTCGCACAAGAAAGATGACAGCGATCCAACTGGATGGCAAGATATGACGTGTTTTCATTCGACAAATTACTGTTCAGTGGTCTATTCACATGTCATTTATTCATAGAGCTGAGGAATTGGAAATGCTCCCAAAATCCGTCACCGCCTGCAGCTATATAGTGCACTCTGGCTTTCAGTCTGCATGATGCCAACTATGAAGGTCCCTATGGATGCTGCTGCAGCTTTAGACCTCAGCTTTCTAATATTATTGAATATTTCACCGTTGGATATATTCTATTGCGCCAGACGGAAACGGTCTTCATGCCAAAATTGCGTTGGCTTGATAACTGTAAAGCACGCCAGGCAACATTATGGACACCCCAGATGTAATCGTAATCGTAAAATTCATATTTCTAAAGCGCCACTCGAAAGCCAAGCGCAGGGCAATAGCTTAGGCCTATTCATGAACGCCAGCTGGAATGTGGAATATCCACACATTCGGTTTATCGCGGATATCCAGTGAAGAATGATATTGAAGCGTGCTATAAGCCTATAATTGCGCCGATTCAGCATTTAAACCGGTTAAGCGGGGTGTATTCAACAGGCGATGCATAAAGACTTTTAAAGGTCCAGGAATCCTAAACGTAAGAAAGGTTGGACCGCTGGGTCATGCATCCGAAAGAAACACACATTCAGCATTAAGGCCAAGATTGTTACTAACGGCGAAAAAAGGTTCTAGGGCAAAAATCTGCCCATAAAATGCACTGAATCAGAAGAATTGAGTAGGTCCGTATACTATAAATAGGCCTGCACGGGAAGAGAACGTGAATTTCAGTAGGGCTTAATCAAGTTAATCCCAATCGCATTTTATATGCTTTTGTGTTTTATCAATAGAAAGCATTCGCTAATTCACATTAAATGTAAATAAATGTAAGCTACTTGATTTTGTAGATTTTTATAGCGCCCGTATGGACTCGACTCTGTTTCCACAACTTTCAATGAATTGATCGGGTGAGATCCTTCACCACCTCTGCCCGTTTGAATGGACATCACACCATTTAAGGTCCTCAGGCACGGACCATGCTATAAGTGCCTATAATAGCCCGAAGTTTAGACCTCTGATAATTTCTAAGCCACCATGGACCCACTTTCCTCTGGTTTTCTTATGCTAACTTAGACAGGTGTGGAACTCTGTCAATGGTCTAATCGATGTATATTGTATAACTAACTGGCATAGGTGCAATCACGTCCTAAAAGTTGGGGGGGGGGGCCATAATGAGTCACGTCCTAAAAGTTGGGGGGACCATAGTAATAAAGTTAGGGGACCACTCAAAAGTTGGGGGGACGCGTCCCGTGGGTCCCATAGGGTGGTTGCGCCTATGCTAACTGGGCCTATTAGCCCTACATTCCTAAAGAATACCAATGTGCAGATAAGGGCCTATACAGGCTATCTATTACGATCAGACTTGGGCTATAGATTAGAGACGGGAAATGAAGTCAATATGCAATAAATAATATTATTAGGTCCGCTACAATATTGGATTTAATCGACAAGACCTATCGGACATTTTGGGCCTTATAAAGGTATTATTAGAATGGTTTTCAACAATTTTTCTTGCATAGAAGTATTGGCTACGCATGAAAAAGTGCCCGCAGTTTTTCATTCTAATTGTGAGTGCATCTTTCATCATGATGCACATTAATTAATGTCTTCATAATAATGCACATTAGTTAGTGTCTTCATCATAATGCACATTAGTTAATGTCTTCGTCTTTGTCGATCAGTCCGAGTTTTCGACCGAGTGCTTGGATGTTCCTCCGAGCTTCTTCCTGCATCAGATTAAAGCACATGGCAATCAGAGCCAATCCGAACAGAAGGTAGAGCGCACAGATGATCAACTTTTCCTGCGCAGCCCAAGAGTCGAGACTGGTTCCCGGAACGTAGTCACCAAAACCGATGGTTGACAGCGTAATGAAACAAAAGTAGCAGCCGACGAGAAACCCCCACTCACCCTCCTCCCATTCGTTGAACATGACCGCCCCAATGGCAATGTAGCTGACGATAAGTAGAAGGCTGACTGACGTTGGAACACGCACGTTGTCGACGTCATCAAAAGCTATGTCAAGGAGTCTGCGCATTCGAACGACCCAGTTAACGAGCAGCTGATTGGTCGACGACGTCGTCGTTTCTTCGTCGTCTGCGCCTTCAATTTTCTCCTCTCCGTCGGCCATTTTGAACGTGATCTTTGCCTTCTGACGCTTTGTCGGACAGCAAATACAGCACATACTGCAGCAGATGTTCTTGTAAATGAATCGAAACGTTTTCGCCATAAATCCGCCCAGTTGTGCCATGGTTAATAGCGTCAGCGGTATGCCAACTATGGCATACATCATGGTTACGACTCGACCCCAGTCTGTCTTTGGCGTAATATGGCCGTATCCTGCAAGTAACAGCACAATTTAGTTGCCAGAATGTGCAATACGGAATATTTATTTATATGAGTGAATTGGACGCGTCGATGCATTAGGCCTACTGTTATAGGCCTAATGCTGCATTAGGCCTATAACTGAAACGAATATTGCAACAGAAGCTGTTGGCCCTGTAGGTAAAATAATAATCGTATAGGGCCTATAAGCTTAGGCCTAATGAGTTTATGATTCCACATAATGTGCTCTCTCTCTGTCTCTCTCTCTCTCTGTCTCTCTGTCTCTCTATCTCTCTGTATCTCTGTATCTCTGTATCTGTCTCTCTCTGTATCTCTCTGTGTGTCTCTGTCTTTGTTCCTGTCTGTCTCTGTCTCTGTCCCTGTCTCTATATCTGTCTCAGTTTCTGTCTGCCTGTCTGTCTGTCTCTCTCTTACCCTAAGCTATCTATCTCTTTTTCTATAATATATATATAATTTGATTGGCTATATATAGCATATAATTAGTATACATGTAGGCCCTATATGCCGTTAAACATAAGTATATATTATAAATAGATTATAATTATTATATGGGAAATATAGGCTAGACTACATATAAATTCCACCCAGACTGCTAGGCCTATAGGCTACATGAGAAGCTAAGGCTTGAATTTTTCTGTCTTAAGTTGTCTTTTCCCGCGGAACCTTAAGGTTCCTTCAGGTTTTCTTTTGAAACGCCATGGCTACTCCAGTTTACTGTGAATTCTTTTATTCTAAACGGGCGCGTTTATCTTATAAAAAAATACCAGAGTGCTTTTATGCAGCTATTGCCTGGATTAGCACTTGACTTTTGGAACAATGAAAACGGCGATTGATAGATAATGGCTACACAAACATACACGGCACTTAAGACGAACGCATAATGCGTGCACTTCTGTGTAATTAATTACACAACCGTGCATTAATCCACCAGCTGCAACAGTTGTTTCTCATAATGCTTCCAGAGTGCTTTTATATAATTGTACGCATTTTAGCTACACACTAGCAGAGGTACCCGGAATTGCTTGGGGAATTACGGTTTTTTGCCCAACCCCCACTCCCACCCCGCCACGCGGGTCAGGGGTTGGGCAGAGTGATCTGTCTAGCTGGAAGATTTGAGGTGAGTAGCCTAGGTGCGGAACTGTGGCCGTAACCGGTGCTGCTCGGGAAATTTCGGGCTTTCGCCTCCACACCCTGTCACCAGGGTGAGGGGTGTGGAGCGGGATGGGGCGAGGATGGTCTTGGTCAGTTCACCCTCTGTCTAGGTATAAGGTTTCAGATGAATAGTTGCGGAAATGTGGCCTATACACTGTAGGTTTGAAAATTGAGTGGTTATTGTTAGTCAATATGCGTTTCTCAGTCCCATTCCGCTCCAAGGTCAGTGGATCGGTCACACTCTCCACTGGTTGGTCCTGATGGTCCTCTACATCTAAGGATTGTAAGGTGGAAGGTTTCAGGTCAACAGCTCCGAAACCGTGTTCGTGCACTCTGGACAAACATGCGCATACACATACATTGTGCATTTTCCTTTATAGATATACTCTGGAGATGAATATTAATTAATTAATACATATAAAATGTCATATATATATATATATATATATATATATATATATATATATATATATTAGAGCATGTATTTTATATGAGCCTGTGTGCTATAATATTACAACGTATACAATCAAGTTATATTAGCCATTAGGCCTATATCGGAAAATGGAAGCAAGGCCTATATAGGCCTATGGCATAATAGTAGGCCTATAATGTCCCGGATCTCCGGAGTGTCAGCATTCGCCACCACCGCCGCAGGAGTTGACGACGTTTCCAAGACGAAACCATCGACCAGACGACCATTCAACAGGACCGCTCTCAGAAAAGAAGAAAACGACGACAGAGATTACATAAGCATTGTATATGATGAGGCGTCGCGTATAGGCTACGTGACCTCATCAGGTGGTGAGGCATTGTCAGCAGCTGCTTTACCTCCATCAGCAACAAAGACGTAGGACCTACGGCTGTTTTGTCAGGTGGAGCATTAGCACATGTGCAATGTGTATGCAACACTCTTTCGTAGGCTATTCTGCATGCTTTGCGCCAGACTAAATAATAATTACAAACCAACCTTGCGCTATTCCTTCATTTTTGTTTCGCTAATTTTCTCGTTTCCTCGTTCGTTCATTTCTTTGTTCGTTCAATCTTTCACTTATAAGCTTAGTCCTATGTGCAGTGGCGGCGCCAGGATCCCAGTTATGGGGGGGGGTCTGAATAAATTTATCACGACTTTTTAGTCATCCGGCCGAAATCTCATTAAAAAAATTCAATTCATCCGCCAAAATTTCTGACGACCTTTTTTAGTCATTTGGCCGAAATCTCATGCATGTTTTTCATTCTTTAGAAGGCCTAATCATTAAAATATTTCGTTTTTACATGTAAAAACCGGATGGTCTTTTTTGGACGCCCCCCCTCTGGCGCCGCCACTGACTATGTGTGGTTTTGCTCATTCTTTTCATGCGTTCGTTCCTTTGTCTATTCGTTCATTTGTTTGCTAGTTCATTCATTCACTTGCCTATTTTTCGTTCATTTTATCGTTCATTTGCTTATTCGCAGGGCTGTTTTTAAGGAATTTTTAGAACTGCACAACTCTTTCTTTTCCTTCCCATCATCCATGGTAAATTACTTCCAATCGGAGGACAATGACCATGTTTTGCTAGTTTTAACTGTACGGAAGTGCTTTTACAACTGCACAAATCCATTTAAAGCTGCACATTTTGTGTACAACTGCACGTTTAAAAAAGCCCTGCTTATTCGCTCAGATTAGCAGTTCGTCCTCTCTCGCATTTAACTATGTTTCACCCATTCAGAGCCATTCTAACATTCTTTCCTTTGTCTATTCGTACATTCATTCGCTCACTCGTTAATTTTTGGGTTTGTTCGTTCCTTCGCTTGTTTGTGGGTCGCTCATTTTCTCATATTATAGGCCTATTTATTTATTTATTGTAGGCCTATTTATTCGCTGATTGTTCATTTGCGTTTGCGTTCATTCCCTTGTTCGTTGAATTGCCTGCTCATTCATTTATTTGTTATTTCAGTGGCTGTTATTTGTCATCCCATTTATTTGTTCTATCAATGTCTCTTCTTTCATTAGGCCCTATTTTGTTTCTTTCATTATATTTCGCTCGCTCATATTTTATTCGTTCATATGTTCGACTCCTCGGGTGCTCGTTCCGTAATTCACTCGTTCATTCATTCATTCGTTCGTTCGTCTATAATTCTGATAATTAAGAAATGAACCAGTACGATGGTTATCGTTCGATCGGTCTCTCTCTCTGTCTGTCTGTCTGTCTGTCTGTCTCTGTCTCTGTCTCTGTCGCTGTCTCTGTCTCTGTCTGTCTGTCTGTCTGTCTCTCTCTCTCTCTCTCTCTCCATCCGTCCATCCGTCTCCTTTTCCATCTCTGCTTGCGTGTGAGATCATCATCTTGTGCGAATGGATGAATGAATTAAAAGCCGTGTGTATAGTTTGGCATTCAATTAACCGCCTATATGAATGGTATACGATCGGGGTGAGGGAGGGAAGGAAAGACTGAGGCTGATATCCAGTCCCATCACTGCAGGCTCATTCATGCCAATGGCTTTGGAGATTTATCTCATATCCATTCTTCGATCGGATCCAATTAGCCGACGGCGTGTGCAGCATATTGGAACGGCGGAACATCACCGTCTTCTGAAAAATTATTATTATCAGCGATGCACCAAGACTGCAGGACAGTGGACAGTGTGCGAGAAATCCATTTAATTAAGGGTGCAATGACCAGCATCTCTCTGAATAGCCACTCCTATATAACGGTAAGCGGAAATTTCTCTGATGATATCGCTGAAAAGAGGAAGATTTTATGGATGTCACCGGCCAGTGGACTATAGTCTGTGTGCCTCGCAATGCAGTGGGCCTAATTTAGCGTATCAATTAAGTAATTAAATGTTCCAAAGATGCAGACTCGAGTAGCAGCTTCAATCAAGTAATTTGTTTTGCTGTGAACTTCGTCAATAATGTTTCTGGTTTCTAGTGGCTTAATGTAATTAATGTCCCCCCAACAACAGAAAAAACACAGGTCCATTAAAAAAAACTCCATCGTGTTTTTTAGACCTATTTGATATAAAATTCGCTGAAATCGACTGAATAAACGTGAATTCTCGTCCTATGGAAATGTCACATTGACCCGAGTACACCTGTTCTTATATTATTCGGCATTTGATGATGTCTTTGTTTGTTTGTATGTGCACTTGTTATAGCGCCCCTTCAAGCTCTCCACTCAGAGGCGCTCCCAAATGCAGCGCGGACACTGCATCGGAGTTTTACGCCGAATCGCTTAGCAATTGCATGCGAGTGAAGGACTTGACGTCGCCTTGCAGCCGATGTTTTGACGAACATACCCACTACACCACCGCGCCCCACAAATATTGTCTAGAATTATTGACGAGAATTGTTTGCACTATGGACACCTGCACAATAGAAGTTACTGATTAGCATTACAATTATTATGGAAGGGACGAACAAAAGGGACGTCCCTTCAGAGAATGGAAGGTTTACCTTGTTGCTGTGTTACGGCGCCATAGAAATCGGCATTGTTATTATTATTATTATTATTATTATTATTATTATTATTATTATTATTATTATTATTATTATTATTATTATTAC
The DNA here is from genome assembly GCA_945859605.1 of Lumbricus rubellus. Lineage (NCBI taxonomy): Eukaryota > Metazoa > Annelida > Clitellata > Crassiclitellata > Lumbricidae > Lumbricus > Lumbricus rubellus. Next base: position 20,445,797 of record OX243815.1, on the reverse strand, counting down.
TATTATTATTATTATTATTATTATTATCATTATTATTATTATTAATGGTGTGGAGACAGATCACTGCAGCAGTTGAGCCACACAGCAAGAGAAAGAGACAAATGGAAGGAGATGATCGAAAGAGCATCAAGCACCTATACGGGCGATGAACCCATGGACATTGATGATGATGATGATGATGATGATGATGATGATGATGATGATGAAGATGATGATGATGATGATGATGATGATGATGATGATGATGATGATGATGATGATGATGATGATGATGATGATGATGATGATGATGATGATGTTGTTGTTGATGATGATAATGATGATGATGATGATGATGATGATGATGATGATGATGATGATGATGATGATGATGATGATGATGATGATGATGATGATGATGATGATTACAATTATTACAAACGAGACTTCAGAAGAAGCTCCCTTGGTACATAGTAATATAACCCATGTATTCGAGCAAAGACCTAAGAAATATTGTACACATAATGACCATCACATCCTGCATGTTTAAAGTTTTTAAACCATGCTTCATATGATGTTGTCCGCTTCACGTCTTTCAACAGAACAGTTAGTTTATGACCAGCAGCTGCTGCTGCAGGCGCTGATGGATGAACAATGCCATTAGGCAACAACAGGGTTTCATTGTGGCATAAAAACGACGAATTGACGAAAACAAGCCGTTCGTTTGGATCACATATTCACAGAAGCGTAAACCAAACGATCATATATCTTCACACACACACGCACACACACGCGCGCGCGCGCACACACACAGAGGGGAAAAGATAGGAGGACAGAGAGAGGGGAAAGAGAAGAGGACAGAGAGAGGGGGAAAGAGAGATGACAGAGAGAGACAAAGAGACAGACAGACAAACAAAGACAGATACAGAGACAGACGAAGAGACAGAGACAGACGGAGAGACAGAGACAGAGACAGAGAAAAACAGAGAGAGAGACAGAGGCAGACAGAGTCAGAGAGAAAACTTGTTATTGTAAACCTGAACGATTCTTCCCTGATCATGCTTAGCCTATAGGAACGTATTTTAATTCCACTCAAGAATTCGTAATCTTCAGCGAATCTGCTAAGTTCTTAGAACAGTTCAAATTCAAATTCACGATGACATTCAACTTCAATTGAGTTCATCAGATGAGTGACTCACGGGAAATCAGTCGTTGAAATAATTCTAAATTGCTTTCATCTCCTAATTTCATTGCCATGCCACATGTCACCGTTGCATCGCCAGTGTGTCGAAGAGACTTGCAGCAGCAGCTGAAGTCCCTGCAAGTGCTGACTGTGTAAGTCTCTAATCTTGGGGCAATAGAACGATCGTTGATTGCGGATTGCACACACTACATTGACTTCTTGATGGCCGATGAAAAACCGGAAACGTCTTTCAAGCAGGATTAATAGTCACGTGATATGCACATTTGCGTCTCGTTATATAGGCCTATATATAATTATATATATATATGCCCGATTTATTGGGACACAGTGTATATATATATACACAAAATTGGGCCTATATAATATATATATATATATATATTATATAGCCTATAGGTCTAATTGTAGCAGCAGGTGGCACAGACAGCAGAGAACCTATAATCCAAGCTCAAGCTGATTGCGCAAGACTCAGGCCTTACACCAAAATACAAAGCGTCATACGACCCATAACTTTTTTGTGATGGTAAAATTTACACGCAACACTACATTTACATTGCATGCGTTCTTAACCAAAATGAATCACCATGACACGATTTTCCCCATTCATGTAGCAGCACTAGCAGGAAGTCACGCACGGTAGCTGTTGACAGGTTTACGCGTTTTATTTTGAGCGTTTGTAATTATCACTCTTAAACTGGCAACAACGTGATCTCCCTCCACAAAAATTGTCTGATTATGGTTTTGGATGACTTTACCACAATAAAAGATCTATTGCAAAGACATTACCGGTATTGAAATGTCCAGAGCTGAAGTCAAGCCGTCATCAGTCATGTTTAACCCCGTTATAATCAGAGAGAACCTATCTACGTGTATCATGCCAGAGACTGGCAGAGACAAACATTAGCTGAATGCAGTTTGGCCTGTTGCAATATCTTCTCGTGACCAATGTCGATAAACCGGATTATATTGCATTTTAAGAGCTTGTTTAAAAAGGCTTCAATGCATATTAAAGGCGCACATGATCAAGGCATATTGATCTCTGAATCATGACTCAATGCAAAGTGAGCCTTTTGAAAAAGCATCACACGTAGGCTATAGCCCAGACATACATCACTAGGCCAACAATTGAAAGTAATTATTGCTCTCAAATCTTAAGCGGAACCACAATTTGCCATGCTACCAAGCAATGACGTGATAACCGGTGAAACTGAGGGAGCAAGGCGAAGAGGAAGACCAAGAAGAATGTGGATAGACGATGTGAAGGAATGGACGGGGCTGTCGATGGAGCAGGTGGTACGAGCAGCACAGCAGAAGGATCTCTGGAGAAGAATTGTCCATGATGTCGCCAGTGTTCGGAGTATCGAATAAGGCACCGACGACGACGACCAAGCAATGTGTGGCCCATATAAGACTCATATTTCCAAATGCTATCCGTCCGTGCAAATTACACATGTGTCCAATAATAATACAGATGTAAATTCTGGTAGCCTATACTACAGGCCCACTTGTCGTTCCATATCTATATCAGCCACAGACAATAATATTCAATCAGCATGAATAGTCAAATTTTATTTTAAAAATTCAAAATATAATGACCAGATATACAGAGGCCGACGGCGTCATTATGTTGACCTGTCGCCATAGTTTTTCATAGCCATTCGAAACACAGGTCATAAATATTATTGCATTTTGTTTAACGTCTCAAAAACTCGTGAACAAAGGACGATAATACAGACTGCATCTCGCCTAATGGCCAATGCTGCAGACGACAAAGTCACAGAGTCTACAGGTGAGAGATCCACAGGGCAGTGTTGTTGAAAGTATCGGGAAAATGTACTTAAGTGAAAGTAAAAGTAAAGTGAATTTTAAATACTTAAGTAAAAGTAAAAGTACTCATCACAAATTTTACTTAAGTAAAAGTAAAAAGTATCCCCTTCCAATAATACTTTTAAAGTAAAAAGTAAAAGTACCGAGCCTTTCTATAACTCAATTGATTATTAACCTTCAAAAATACTAAATTCTTGAAATGGTTATCATTGAGTCTAGTACGCACGCTTCTGATTCATTTTAGCACAATGCACAGCCGAAGAGCATTTCTGCTGCAGAAATGGCAGTGCATCCAGCGTGCACCACCATCGAAAATCTATTTTTAGCCATGCAAATTTTAATCAGCTCTCTTAGCTTAGCGAAACGAAATGTTAATTAACGCTTTGAAGTAACGAACATTGTAACGAGTGTCACATAAATTGTAACGAAGTAAAAGTACTGAAATATGGGTAAAATTTTACTTCGTTGAAAGTAAAAGTATTTTATTTTTTCGATACTTCGTTACATGTGAAAGTACTCAAACTTTTACTTAAGTACAGTAACGCGTTACTTTTACTTCGTTACTGTACAACACTGCCACAGGGCATATAATATATATATGCGTGCATATATATACATATACACATACATATATATATATATACATATATATATACATATATATGCGTTACCTGTTTGAACATTGAATGACGGATAATGATGGTCTTTTGTATGACGGCTGATTTTAGCTGTACGTCTGCTTAGATGTGACTAGTATGTAGGCCTATACGTAAACATTTTTCTTTTGCGCCTTACTACATTGTGTAGGATTGGCCACGAAACAGCAATTCACAATAACCTATATTATAGTGAGAAGCGCAGATATCAGATGCGAAATAATAATCAGTTAACAGGTGCATGGAGGTGCAGAGAACATTCTTTACGTGTTTTTGAGGAGCTATAAAATAGAGATGTCTGTGTAAATCCCTTACAAGATGTGCTGGACAATGCGATTAAGCGGCTACGTGATGGAGGAGCTGAAAGAAGAGTGAAAACGGGGAAATGATTTGAAACAAGTATGGTTTTTATGTCGATCAACCACCAATTGACCTCAATGAGAAATAAACTCACGATACAATTATGTTTGTTAACTAGACACAGGCCCACAATAGTTTTGTTTTCTAGCAGCGAGACGTTAACAAAGGCTACCAGTACTGATTCAAAGCTTTAGCGCAGAGATTCTCCTCCATAGTGCAATCGAAAAAGGTGCTGAATTTCACTATTATGGCCACAGAAAATTCTCGGATTATTGCGACACGACATAGGTTCGTCAGGTGCAAGAAAGTCTTATAGATTTAAAAGCATCCGTGGCAGAATGAGACAGAGGAGAAGGGGAGGAAAGAAAATGAGAGAAAGCATAAAGAAACGCGGACAGAGAGAAAGAGGAAGATAAGAAAGACGGGAGACAGACACTGATGACAGATAGAGATGCAGTAGGGAGAGACAGACAGACAGAAAGAGAGAGAATGCGAGAAAGAGAGACAGGCAGACAGAAACAGAGACAGAGACAGAGACAGAGACAGAGAGGCAGAGACAGTGACAGTAACAGAGACAGAACAGTGACAGTAACAGAGAGACGTGGACAGATAGAGGCACGCAGAGAGGCAGCGTCAGGACTGAAGAGCGATAGATGAATGGCCATCGCAGACCGCACTGTTCAGTCTTTCTGTTGCGTTCCGTCATTTGTCAATTTCACGCGTGCATGTGGCATTTTGTCTCAACTCGTCATTCGTTATATAGAACATGCATTCGTTGCATTCGTTCGCTTTTGCTGTGACTGTCTCCGGTCATTCATTCCACTGAATGACTTCAATCGATTCAAACAGACCGTAGTCGTCAGTCTGTAGCTTTCTGTAGCTTTCCGGGTCCACGCTACAAAAGCCACCGTACTTAATTTTTCAACAGCTTCCTTTCAAACACGCGCCTGCTCACATCCGTCAAGCGGAAAAGGTAGAACAGACTTCAGCTCAGCTAATGAATTATTTATGAAGACCTACATGTAGAAGCACTTGCTTTTCAAGACTAAAATCGTGTTTCCTCAAAGTGCACCATTAACGACGTCAGATATGTTGTGCCTCTATTTACACCTCTCTGTCACAATCGCTGTCGCTGTCTGTCTGTCTGTCTGTCTGTCTGTGTTTCCTTCTTTCTCTCCTTCCCTCTCTGACTCTCTCCTCTTTTTCTCTACCTGTCTCTCTCTATGTCTCTCCGTGTCTCTCTGTCTTTCTGTCGTTGTGTGTGTGTCTCTATGTGTCTCTCTGTGCATCTCTCTGTCTCTATGTGCGTGTCTCTGGTCCTCTCTCTCTGTATGTATGTGTGTCTTTCTCTGTCTGTCTTTATATGTCAGTGTGTCGACCTGTGTATGTCTCGATTTTCTTCTCTTCCTTTATCGCTCCAGTTGTTTATGTTTCTCATTTCTTTCTCTCGATCCCTTTCCCTCTTCTCTGTTCTTCTATTTTCTTCTCTTCTCTTCTCTTCCCCTCTCTCTCTCTCTCTCTCTCTCTTCTCATCTCTTCTCTTCTCTTCTGTCTATGTCTCTGTCTCTGTCTGTCTCTGTCTGTCTCTGTCTCTCTATGTCTCTCTGTCTCTCTGTCTCTGTCTCTGCCTCTGTCTCTGTCTCTGTCTCTGTCTCTGTTTCTGTCTCTCTTCATTTCACCGATATCTTTTCAACCCACACGACTTTCTCATTCGTACCCAACAACCCTGCATCGTTACTCTAGCAGATTAATTGCAAAAATTATATGACAAGAATAATGAGGATTGAGGAATGACGGCGAGCTTAGACGTGCAAAGAGAAATTGCGCATGAAACGCCGTCCTTTGACTCCTTTACTCGATTGGATTTCTTCTTCTTTATAGGTAAATTTGTCCATAAAGCAAAGGCGAGTTTTCGACGACCGTCAATAAGAGAGAGAGACTATAAAATGTGCCATTATAAGTGAAATTGCAATGCATAGGGGGTCATTGCATAATTACGTAACGCCGAAAATGGCCGTTTTTGACCCACCCACCCACCCTGTAACGCTTCGTAACGTTTGCCTTGACCCACCCACCCACCCTCCCCAGCGTTACGTTACGATTGCTACGAAAAATCAGTTGATATTTAGGTTTATTATTGGCTTATGTGAGCGCGTAATTATAATTCATATTTTGATAGAGAATTTAATATAGTATTAGCGTACATGTTAATTAGAATTTGACAGTATATTAAGCTTAAAATATAGCCTAAGCTTTCACGGTGTTTTATTTGTATAAATAACATTCATGCGTGAACTGCAATTTTCTTAAATTTTACCGCAAGAATAAAATTTTACACTGCTGAAAAGTTTCATGAACTAAATGGCTCATTAACAATTAATCAAAATTAAGAGGAGCTAGGCCTATTTATTTTCTTAGTGTGGGCACCCCACTTACTAATAGAAATATTGCGGAGTTTTGTTGAGCATAAATTTTAAATGTTTAGGGCCTAGATCGTGTCCACTAGGTAAAACGTGCTTCAAAGTGGTTCTTCGATGTCAGGAATTCATTGGGAATTAGGCCTACAACGTACGTTGTTCCGTTGAAAAAACTGTCCAAACAATTCGAATAGGGGTTTCCGGTTCGCACAAACGGGAAAACAGAACTGACCTGGCATGTAACTGGTGTCTACTGCCGGATCTTATTCAGATAAATAGCTTTACTTTGATTAGGTTTTAAATCAATGTCACGAAGTTTAAACTTCGATCACATCACGTCTGAAGTGTCATTCGATGGCAATTTAATATTCGTTAATAAAAAAAATTCAAGGCGTTACGTAACGTTCAGCTACCCCCACCCACCCACCCCCGTAACGTTTCGTAACGTTTTCAATGACCCCACCCACCCACCCTCGAGCGTTACGTAATTATGCAATGACCCCTAGAGTAATTAATTTCTGTCAGGAAACAGTGTCAGTGAGACATGTTGCTATAGAAACAGCTACATCCCACCATTTCTGGACGAAAACGAAGATGGTGTCTTTTGATACCGCGCTGCCTAGTAACGGCTTAGGCCCACAGCTAAATAAATTAACGAACCCCAGCGTGGATGTAGGCCTACTAGCCACTTCCACAAAATACCTTCGATTATTATTTTTCTCGAGGTAGGCTATAATAATATGATCCATCGAGATTGCAAAATTGGGACGATGTTCTGGAATGGCTAGTTTTTAAAGATTATTAATATTATTCTTATTTTTATTGTTTTTGTTATTGCTATTGCTATTGCCATTATTATTAGTAGTAGTATGGTAGTATTTTAAAATTTCAAGGCTAGCAAGCAGAGTTACATAAAAAAAAGTCTAATCAATATAATCTATCTCCGCCACACATCCATCGATCTGTCAACCGGTTTGTTCAATAAACGAAAGCAATTATTAGCAGTCGATCGATTGATAAGTAGAATGTCTATTTGAGCAATTAGATTGTTCTTAATCTACCGCGGTCGTTTTGTGAGTCAGCGGAAATCTCCGTAAACCTCCGGAAATATCCGGAAATCTCCGGACTACTTTTTTTACGAGTATCAATACAGAGTGTCAATAATCTTGATTATCACCAGGGCCATGGAAGTCGGTTTCAATAAGAGCGACTGGAAGCAGTGAGGGAATGTAGTGCCACTAAGAAGACTGAAGCTAGCAATTGAATTCAACTGCATACATGTAACATTGTATATAGACCCATGCATATATGGCCTGTGCTGTTAGAATACAATCGGAAAAGTCATTTTGGTTTAAGAAAAGACACGATTGATTCCACGGCTTCATTTGCCAGACTGGATGAGAAGAAGTGACCCCCAGATAATAGATAATTGCATGCATGCCCCATTGCCCATTGCCTATAACTATATATAGACCTAAAGCCGTCAACAAATCTTCAGTACAACTCCCCGTGTCGTTTAATTCATGGCTACAGTTACAGTGGCGGATCCAGAACTGTTTTTAGGGGGGGCCAAAATCTTGAGAAAAAAACAAGAAAATTTATAAGAAAAAGTTTTTTTAAGTCATCTGCCAAAATATTCGGGAAAAACATACCATTTCATCCGCCAAAAAGTTGAGGACCTTTTTTTTTAGTCATCTGCCAAAATTTTCGGGACAAATATCATTTCATCCGCCAAAAAAAGTTGATGACCTTTTTTTTAGTCCTCAACTTTTAAACCGAACGGGGGGCACCTCCCATACGATTTTCCAAATAGGGGCGGGGGGCAAATATCCATTGTACCCATATTCGTATTGCTAATTTCGGACCAAATGGGGGGGTCACGTCCCATGGCAGTTTTCAAAGGGGGGCCATGGCCGGATTGGCCCCCCTGGATCCGCCACTGTACATTTAGAGAAAGAACTCTATAATTAGTCCTTCAAGTGGAAGATTACTATCGACAATTGCTCGTTCCAAATTGCAGCATAGCTTTGTTGCAATAGCCTTGTAGGATTCTGGAAGGAAACATTAATTATCGACATAGGAGCAACAGGGGGCACTCCCCCTGAAAAATTGACAAGTACTTTTTAACTGATGCTCTTTGGTCTTCGACAAATTTCTTCGCTCTAAAGCATTACTGATAATAATGATACACAAAGTGATACTGAGAAATTTGCATTAAGAAACCTCTGTGATAGATAGCCTACCCATGTTCTTAATTTTCTTTCTTTTAATTTTTAAAGGTCTTGATAAATATTTATCTGGGACCATTGTTTTTTTTATCCCCTGCAAATGTATTTGTGGGCACCCATGGAAAGATACTCTTCTTTCTCTACCCTTTTCCCCACGACGTGGTGTTGACGTGCATTATAGGTCAGGGCCATCCATCAAACGTTCTTGAGTGAGAGTCTGAGAGCACACAAGACTATGACGACGTCCTTCATTCCTTCCCCCTCTCTCTGTTCCTCTTTCCTTCATTCAGTCTGTCCCTCTGTTTCTCCCTTTGTCTGTCCCTTTGTCTGTCCCTTTGTCTGTCCCTCTGTCTGTCCCTTTGTCTGTCCCTCTGTCTGTTCCTCTGTCTGTCCCTCTGTCTGTTCCTCTGTCTGTCCCTGTGTCTATCCCTGTGTCTGTTCCTCTGCCTGTCCCTCTGTCTGTCCCTATGTCCCTCTGTATGTCCCTATGTCCCTTTGTTCTTCAGTCTGTCGGTATCTTTGTCTTAACCGTTCGTTCGTTTATCCTTTTAGTCATCGGTGGCCACCGCAGTGAGGCGTCTTTTATGCGCAATCAATCTGTTTTACTTCTTCCTCTTCACTCTCCTTCCCTCCCTCTCTCGACCCTCCAACATCGAACTTCTGACTGTGACAAATGCCCTGAAATCAATTAGATTGTCGAAGCAACTCTCCACGTTCCCTCTGCGCTTTGTTCTGCTCAAGTCTCTGCGTCCTTCGTCCTCTACATCCTCCTTCATCCCTTCACCTTTCATCTCCTCATATCTTTCTCTTCGATCTCCTCATTCCCTCCTCTCTCCTTTCGCCTCCTCTCCTCCTTTGATTTTTCTCCATGCCCCGTCCGGACTGAATGCGCAATGAAGCGTGCAGTGTGGCAGAAAATGTCGATTGCGAGGAGCGCGACAGCAATGGACAATAACGAAATGAACGCATTTCATTCACCGTTAACGCACAATTCGTACTAAAGCCCAATTCGTACTAAAGCCCAATTCGTACTAAAGCCCAATTCGTACTAAAGCCCAATTCGTACTAAAGCCCAATTCGTAGGCTACTAAAGCCCATTTCGGTCTAATTCTCTAATAGATTCTTTAGAACTAAAATGTTGTAACATAGACTATCAATAATTCGCTGCCTTGGAATAAATATACGCATGAGTGGCATGACCTACTTTGCACGTCGACTACAGATTGCAGTCTCGTAGACTGTGTAATGATTTCTCTTGTAATAGCAGGTCTTTGCTTTTAAATTTATTGAGTTTTCATCAATAATCAAGGCCTGATGTCCACAAAATGGAGCGCTGACCTACATCGCTTTCAACCGTCGACTTGGTCCAATTAGCAAAGATTCAAACACAAAAGAATATTTAGCATTATTTTGAAGAAAATCGATATTTGTTTGTTAATGGCTGAAGACTAATGAGAGACGGACATTTTGTTTCTTTAGATTTTAAGAAAGCCGGGCATGAATAATCTTTTTAAAATGTTCTACAATGCAAACTGCAATTTCACGTGGCATCTGCCATGGAAGTCTTAAATTATCGTGTAGGCCTATCTATATATAGATTATAGAGAAAAGGTCTGGCATTTCTTGACTTCGCCAAAATGTGTAGACATAATTATCCTTGGAGTCTAAAGACTTTTTAATCAGTTGATTGCTGTCGTTTTTCCTCTTTTCCGTGGTCGAAAACAAAGACATTAAAGAGTTGAAGTCGAAGAGAATCATGCAGCTAAGAGACATCTGTGTTAGACGTCAACCTCGAAGCTGAATATTCTAACCACTTTGAATATTCTAACAACTTTGTTGCTATTTAACGACACTGCATCATATCAAAGATGACTAGTGTCACCACCGCCCTTTCTCCCGGCTTGGGACTGGCACTGCCAAAGTGCGAGCACTTTGCAACATTGTTTAAGATCTATGCCTAGAATTTTAATATGGCTGCTCTTGTGTTTATCTCCGTTTTTCCCCATTTTCTCCTTCACTTACACATTGTTAAAGAGTTCAGGCGATGTAATATTATATCTGGCCTATTATATTAGCATATCCGGTTGTGGACAATATTCAGTTGTGTGTGAGTTTGCGTACAGGCCATTGCCGTCTGTTTTATACTCGTAGAAATCCATTCTACGATCGTTTCGACCAGCATTGCACAGAGTATATTTCATTGAGTTTGGTGTCGTCCATTCATTTCTCTGCACCTGTATTCATAGGCATTGATGTATGTCTGCTCTGTAGATGAAAGACACCGTGCTGCTGCTGTAGCCATAGGACAAGTAGGACATAGGAATTGATGTATGCGTCTAACGTCAGTAGATTGATTCTGCCCAGTTCAGTTTTACCTGGTTTTGCTTACATGTATTTTTTCTGGTTTGTATACACAGTGATGCAATGCGTAGTCATATATATTTATATTTTTTGAAGAAAAGTTGTATATACGACAATGTATATAAATATGTGACAATGTATATAGGCCTATACATGTATGTATATCAGTGTATATACACTGTGCCCCATAAAAAAAACACCAAAAAACTTTTCAAAAATCTTCTATAAAACTAAGCCAATTGTAATAAAAGTTTGTACGTTGTTTCTCAAATAATTTTGCCACAAAATATTTTACATTTTACTTATTCACAGAAGTGGTTGCTGATGGAGGCAGTGACGCAGACTAGGCATGTTTGGAAACATTTAAACAGAGATTAGTAACTTATTCCTTCTCCAGCAGGACAGCGCCCCAGCACATCGCGCAAAGGACACCATTGCGTTGCTGCGACGTGAAACACCAAGCTTCATTGGACCGGAACTCTGGCCAGCAAACTCACCAGACCTCAATCCCGTTGACTGCAGAATTTGGGGTCTAATACAAGAACGCGTCTACCAGACAGCAATACGGGACGTCAACGAGTGTAAGGAGCGCCTTATCGTTGTGTGGGCACAGTTGAAGCAGAGTGTCATTGACAAAGCTATTGAACAGTGGCGGCCAAGGCTGAGAGCCTGCGTTCAAGCGAAGGGACATCACTTCGAACATTTTCTTAAAAGAAACATTACTTTTTCTTATTTAACATTAGACTTACATGCGTTTCATGACAAAGTTTTTTGGTGTTTTTTTATGGGGCACAGTGTATTATGACAATGGATAGGCTATATAACCATGCTCACGAATTGACTATTGCAATGCTCTCCTCATTGGTCTTCCTAAAGTTCGTCTTTCACCTATTCAGTCTGTTCTCAACTCAGCTGCTAGATTGATTGCCCGCCTTCCCAAGTACTCTCACATCTCTACCTTTATGTTTCATGAACTTCACTGGCTTCCTCTCCGTGCTCGCACACAATTCAAGATCCTCACTCTGATCTTAAAGGCTCAACGGGGTCTTGCCCCAAAATATCTGACTAATGTTTTACTTCGTCCTCACTCGGCTTCCTCCCATCGTCCACTTCGTTCATCCAACAGATTTGACCTCTTGGTTCCTCGGTCTAGAACTACTATGGCTCAGTCTCGATCATTTGTCTCAATTGGTCCTTCTCTTTGGAATGCTCTTTCTCCTTCTGTTCGCTCTACACTTCTTTCTGGTAGTCTCTCTTCTGCTTTGTCTCTTCTCAAAACCTGTTTCTTCTCGCTGGGCCTTGCGCACTGGGAGCGCCTCTGAACGGTTCACCCTACTAGAGGCGCTTTATAAATGTTTAAATACAATACAATACAATACAATATTAAGTATAGACCTATATATAATTATTATTATTAATATATATAAAAAATATATCTATAAGGCAAAGCGAACCTTCGTCCCACCCCCATCCGTTCGATTAACACAGGTGGAGTGGTCGTGATTATCATCCAATTCCAATGATTATCGTCGTCTTCAGACGGATATCTTACCTCCTTCCACCAGCCGACAAGGACAAGCAGTATGTGGCTCATTGTGGCTGGTACGTGAATAGATCTGCTGTTCACTGTTGCCATCTTTGTAAAAAAATCGACGGCGGGAGTTTCACTGGTCGCCTTAATTGGACAATTCATCCGAGTGCAAAAGTTGGAGTAACGCCGACGACGACCGCGGATTTAAAGCGGATGAGAGGTCGTAGACTCGTATACATAGGCCTACTTGTAAACAAAGGTTCAGAGTTAAGGTGCTATTTTGAAGTTCAAGCAAGACTCTGTGTCAAGGCCGTAGCTAGGGGGTGTTTGAACAGTGAACACCCCCCAAATGTAAAAAAATATTATTACGCATTTACTAGCACATTATCTAAAAACAATGAAATAAAACCATGGAAAACACCCGCGAAAAGAAAAGTGCAAAAAATAATAGAATACATTCATTAGCACGTAATGAAAAAACATGAAATTAGGCGAAAAATGGTAAGAAAAACGTTCCCGACGACTAAGAAAAAAGGGAGGGCCTAGTCATAAATTTTTACGACTAAAAAGAAGGTCGTCAAAAATTCTTTCCCGAGGAAACACCACCGAAATATAATCCTGGCTACGGCCTTGCTCTGTGTACAAATCGACGCCCCTAATAGGCCTATAATTATGTCGTACGAGAAACATCATAATCGACCCATGTGGGCCCTACAGTTTAGATTTTACTCTAATAATCTATAATTATGAACTCCATAAACTCCATAAACAGACCATTGTGGATTTATGTTGGCCGCAGCACATTTGCGGACGAGTATGGTGCTCAAAATTATTCCTCTTCATATCTTGTTTTTTTTAGAGAGAAGCTATACACCAACCCCTCTTTGACCAGTTGATTAATTATTAGATTAGATTAATAGAGCCCACACATCTAAATCGAACCCATGACCGCTATATAAAGCCAGCAAACGATTACACCATTGGGGTTTAATCTTAAATTCTTGGCCATTTAAATAATAAATCAATGAATTGCATTACATGTATACGGAAAATCTGACATTGATTTCGACCTCTTCTTCAACTGCATGGTTCGACATCAACGTTTGTCTTACATTGTATCTCCTTTGTCTTGTATGCAAATCTGAGGTTGGCATTGGCGTTTGATTGTGTATGGTTCTTATCATTCGTGCACTTTCTTGGTCTTGCATAGAAGTCAATAGGGATCCTAAGGAATAGGCATGATGCTGATGTTTATGGTTATGTTTCCGAGACGCTCGTTACACGTGCCTTAATATTAAACCGTAAGCTTAGGCGAGCAAACTAAAACTCTGCTGTGGCGCACATTGGTGGATGAGTGAAGGAGGGAGAGGTTTAAGAGCGAGGAAGAAAGCATTAAACTAGGATTGGATGATGACAGAAAAACTAATTAATTTTATGACTGGCGACTTACATTTAATAGAAGGCGCCAACTCACAACAACGACACAATAGCAACCGGTGCTTGGCGCCGTACATACACAATAGAAAGACTGCACAATGGGAAAGCTGAAGTGGACACAATAGAGAGGCTGAAAGTAGATAGATGGCAACAGTCAGGTCAGCAGACACATTTAGAGTCGTTTGAGAAAGAACGAGGAGCCCTAAAGTCCTCGTAAAATTAGGGCTTAGTAAAATCCGCCATTTGGTTTCATCAGAGGACGAGTTGCTCTTCTCTGTTCTGCATAACTAAGACTCAGCGTCCGTCTGTATTAAGGCAATGGTTCGATGATTAGCCTTTATGGCAGACAATACAAGACAATGGAAGACAATGGCAGACAATGCGGCAGCAGTCTGTTAAGTCTTAATGTTCGATTGCGTTGTCTAAAACCTTCAGTTTCTTCTTCTTCTATTTTGTTTGCGTCTGCTGCGAAGGTTTAGACAAAAGACAATTGTCTTTTAGGATCGATTGTTCCGGTGATTGTTCCGGTGCCTTCATTGAGGATTCTGGTGAAGGGATTGGCGGGGTCTTTAAGGCATTAGCCACTGGATGAAAAAGAAAAGAATAGGCGTGCATTGAATCTGTATAAAACAGTTCCATCAGCAGTTCTCGCTTTCTGAATACGCCGTAGGCCTACATAAAGTACATCGGGTCCACGTATACATACGTACACAACTACACATACATTCATACATGCATGCATACGTAGATACATACATACATACATACATACATACATACATACATACATACATACATACATACATACATACATACATACATACAAACATACATACAAACATACATACATACATACATACATACATACATACATACATACATACATACATACATACATACATACATACATACATACATACATACATACATACATACATACATACATACATACATACATACATACATACACACACATACATACATACATACATACATACATACATACAACATACATACAACATACATACATGCAGATGCGTGCATACTATTATGCATAGGCTACATACTCGTGTATGCAAGCGTATACGTACATATATACATACATTTCACCTGGATAAGTCCATATTGTTATTGCGCTACATAATTTTGAAGGAGTAGCTTCATCAAAACATAAAAAGTTCTTGCACTCGCAGCATCTGCAGCATCTCATTGTCTTGTGTATACATCACATGTAAAACCTTTGAAGGGCCTAGAAATCCTTTATCCTCCTACCTATCGTTGTGATGACGGTGATCGAGTAGAGAAGTGAACCCGCGAAGCTCCACTGTCGCTCCGTCTCTCCGAGGTCCTTTCCATCCCAGCCGAGCTTCTTCGTCGCCAGGAAGACCTCCGTCGTATAGTTGACGAGCAACGATTCCGCCATTTCCGACCAGTTGACTGGATGAAGGACGTTCAGCGTTTCCGTCAAGGCCCAGAGTCGTTGGATGTAGTCCAGGCGGACGAGGTTCATGTCGCTTCTGACCTGCGTCTCGTTCGGGGCTTCGAGTGCGCGGAACAGGAATCCACCGATGATCGTGTATCCGACGAGGAGGAAGGTGAGTCCGATGGTGGAGAAGAGGAATGCGAGGAACGTTTTGCCGTACTTGAGAAGCTGCTGCGATGCCGACTGTGGAACTTGGGTTCTGCCGAGGAAGTAGGCGGCAGCGACGTCGTGATGGAGACCCCGGTGGTGTGGGTGGTGGGGGTGGTGGTGGTGGTGGTGGGGGTGGAAATGGTCCAGTCTAGAAACATCATCATCCTCTGTGGCCTTATTACGATGGAGTGCGGTGCTCGATGAAGTGCACGCACTGCCAAAAATTGACCCCCGTTGGCCGTTGCTTGGTCCCGGATGGTATTTATCCGTCAGATCGCTTTCTTTAGATTTACTTCTTTTCGGTTTGTTCCGATCGAGTCCTAGACTGAGGTTCTGCTTGTAGAAACCGCCGTCTTCTGGTTCCCTGCTGTCAATGGTTTGAGGTCCAGCGGATGAAGATACATGGGGCGCAGGATGGCAGACGATCTCAGCGGCTACGTCCGATGGATGTCTTTCGGAATTAGCATTGCGATGGACAATAATCGTGTTGTTGCTGTTCTCCTCTCTCGTTTGCCTTATCAAGCGCAGGAAACGCATGATTCGCTTGAGTCGCAATAACGCCGACTGGTTCCATGTTGTACGAGAGTTGCTTACGACGCTGTCTTCAGTCGTTATAAGCTCTGATTGGCTGCAAGCAGGGTGGCAGATTGGATCAGCCTGGGAGCCATCGACGCCGGAAGTTTTGGACCCGGATGAATGCGGTCTGTTTAGTAGGAGTCTGGAAGCGCTTTCATGCGAACGATTGCAAGGTCCTGAAGAAGAGGTAATCGACTGTGAACTGCAGGTTCTTATGTCTCTGAGTGGCCTTTGCTTGGCCGTTTTAAACAACCTTGCATCATGGACACTCGTTGACCTCGACACAGTCTGTGACTTCTGAAGAAATGTCGCTTTTGAGATGTTATGATCTTCGTCGGAATTCAGACACAGTTGACTGCATCTCTCGATATCGCTTCCACCCGCTTCACCCTCATCCTCCAGCAACGGGTCCACTTCTTTCTCTTTGGCGCTGGCTACCTTCTTCGTGCGATCCTTTTCAAGCATGGCTGCTGTAGAGGATGAGAGGGAGTGGCTTCCCTCGACCCTTCGACTGTTGCTCCTCTTCCACGACGAAAGTCTACAGCTTCCTCCTCCTCCTCCTCCTCCTCCTCCTCGTGCCTCTCGCTCCTCCTCCTCCTCCTCATCGTCGCCCGCTGTGGTCGTCGTCCTCGCTTTCCCCTGGTGACGACGGGGGGACTGACGTTTCCTACGATACCTCGGAAAGATCGTTACTCTTCGGTTGTCGACCATAATGCACTTCTGCGGTGTCCCGTGGTCGCCTCCGTGTTCAAAGTGCGATGATCTGCCGCAACTGCTGCTCTCCTCCTCCTCACCCTCGTCTTGCCACTCCATCGCTACCACCGCCGCCACATGCACTCCTCCTCTCCGTGAGTCCGTTCGCTGAACTTCTAAAGACCGATCAACGTCTATCCGTCACCCTCGACTGCTGATGCTGATGCTGATGCTGCTGCTGCTGCTGCTGATGCTGCTGATGATGCTGATGCTGCTGCTGATGCTGATGCTGCTGATGATGCTGATGCTGCTGCTGATGCTGATGCTGCTGATGCTGCTGATGCTGATGCTGATGCTGCTGATGCTGGAGTGGACGGCGAATCTCGTCTAAACTTGTTCCTGTCAAATGATAAGAACGACAAACGTCCTTTGAACTGAACTGAATAGACAACTTAACTGCATGCATGGACCGGCTGCAGGTAAAAAAAACCCACACCATCATCCCTGGACGACGTTTCGTCTATGCATACAACGCGAATAATAGTAGAAGTGATCGGAGCAGCGACATTCAGTGAATCCATCAATGCCGACGACGAGACTTCAAGACCAGACGATGTCAGTCTGCACTTGACATCTCAATTCATGCATATAATCACGCACAGCTGCTGCTGATGCTGATGCTGCTGCTGGTGCAAGCGACGACGGCGCCATCCCATAACATCACGTCCGATTGGAAGCCTTCAATCAGGGAGTCACCGGTTTTAAACGATTAATTAAACGATTTTTTAAACGATTAATTACCAGCGTCATTCAAACGTCTGGAATTATTCCGATTTGATGCGTCGATTAGAATAAATGGATAGAAAATGAGCAACAGCAATTTAAACGATCGTGTCGTGTTGCGCGTCTGCATGCTGAGTGCTTTGTATATCGGGTTTTTTGAGCATGCAGTCTAAACACAAAACTCTCGAATTGATGAGCAATTATAGAAATTTGTTTCAGAGATTTCTGACGCGATCGATTCAAACGTCTCTGACGAGACTGAAAAGGCTGCACGTTAGGGTGGAGTGAAAAAACCAAAAATTGGAATTCCAAAAAGTAATGGCAACCAAAAGTTGCCCAATGACATGGGGTCAAAAAATGTGTAAAAAGTTTTTAAAAATATTAATGTCTTCAGCCCCCATAAGTGGGCCAAAGTTCCGAAAAATTGCATTTTTTAAAGAAAATTGCCGGTTTTATCATGAAATATTCTTAGTGCAAAATAACTAACTGCTATTCAATACACCGTTGGAAAGAGCTCTTAAAACTGAACAAAATGGTATCTTCATTTACAGAATAGTCCCATATTTGTAGAAGATATTAATTTTTTAACCATACCCCCTCTTCGCGACATGTCACGAAACCTAAAACAGTAAAACACTAATAACTTTTTTATCCTTTGAGGTATTTCAATGCGTAATATGTCATTCGATTCTGTTTAGGACCCTCTTTCTAATGGTGTATTGTAAGGTGAGATTGCATATTGTTTGTCTGATATTATTGGGATGGTATCTAATATGCACCTTGACTGAAAGCACTTCCAAAGACTTTCATGGAAATCGTATTGCCGTCACAGTAGGGCAAAGTCACAAATGTCAGAATTTGTCTCATATACTGGCATGCATCATTGACCATCAGCAAGTAATCATGCTCTTTTAAAATTTATCCGATCCACTGTGTCTTAGAGGGACAGTAGTGCGTTACAGTCCTATAGTTAATTTTGATTTCAAATATCAGTTTCAGTTCTCGCGATCTTAATGGCGTCCGGACAGACTCATCTCTGTTGTCTGCACCTCAGCTACGGCTGCAATAGCTTCATTCACACTTTTAAGACACCTTTCAAAAATACTCTAACCTGGACATTAAAACTGTCAAACTATCGAGCCTGACCGGTAACATGAAATTGGAGCTGTTCTGTCCTTTGGCTGTGTTGGAACAGATTGTTGGAACAGCAACCCTCCAGGTATGAAAGTCAATTAATTCTACATTATCTGTTGAGTTAAGATTCTGAGGCAGAACATGGAAGCACTGCACAGACAACTTTCTATCTTGTTTTCAGCTATTGACATTCTCCTCAGACCAAGTTCTTTCATAGGAGTAGCCTATACACCGTATTGGGATGATATCTATTATGCACCCTGAGGTCCCTGACTGAAAGCACTTGCAAAGACAGACTCATCTCCGTTGTCTGCACCTCAGTCCCTCTAAGACACAGTGGTTATAAACAATTTTAAGCGAACATGATTGTTTGCTGATAATCAATTATGCATGCCAGTATGTGAGACTGTCTGGCATTTTGTGACATTACCCTACTGCGACGGCAATACGACTTCCTTGAAAGTTTTTGGCATTGCTTTCAGTGAGGGTGCATATTAGATGCCACCCCAATAGCCTGTACGCGGTATATTAGGCTAATAGAGTGACTGTAGTATTTGGAAGTGCTTTCAGTCAGGGTGCATAATAGATATCATCCCAATGCGGTGTATAGGCTACTCCTATGAAAGAACTTGGTCTGAGGAGAATGTCAATAGCTGAAAACAATATAGAAAGTTGTCTGTGCAGTGCTTCCATGTTCTGCCTCAGAATCTTAACTCAACAGATAATGTAGAATTAATTGACTTTCATACCTGGAGGGTTGCTGTTCCAACAATCTGTTCTAACACAGCCAAAAGACAGAATAGCTCCAATTTCATATTACCGGTCAGGCTCGATAGTTTGACAGTTTCAATGTCCAGATTAGAGTATTTTTGAAAGGTGTCTTAAAAGTGTGAATGAAGCTATTGCAGCCGTAGCTAAGGTGCAGACAACGAAGATGAGTCTGTCCGGACGCCTATAAGATCGCGAGAACTGAAACTGATATTTGAAATCAAAATTAACTATAGGACTGTAACGCACTACTGTCCCTCTAAGACACAGTGGATCGGATAAATTTTAAAAGAGCATGATTACTTGCTGATGGTCAATGATGCATGCCAGTATATGAGACAAATTCTGACATTTGTGACTTTGCCCTACTGGGACGGCAATACGATTTCCATGAAAGTCTTTGGAAGTGCTTTCAGTCAAGGTGCATATTAGATACCATCCCAATAATATCAGACAAACAATATGCAATCTCACCTTACAATACACCAATAGAAAGAGGGTCCTAAACAGAATCGAATGACATATTACGCATTGAAATATCTCAAAGGATAAAAAAGTTATTAGTGTTTTACTGTTTTAGGTTTCGCGACATGTCGCGAAGAGGGGGTATGGTAAAAAAATTAATATCTTCTACAAATATGGGACTATTCTGTAAATGAATACACCATTTTGTTCAGTTTTAAGAGTTCTTTCCAACGGTGTATTGAATGGCAGTTAGTTATTTTGCACTAAGAATATTTCATGATAAAACCGGCAATTTTCTTTAAAAAATGCAATTTTTCGGAACTTTGGCCCACTTATGGGGGCTGAAGACATTAATATTTTTAAAAACTTTTTACACATTTTTTGACCCCATGTCATTGGGCAACTTTTGGTTGCCATTACTTTTCGGAATTCCAATTTTCGGTTTTTTCACTCCACCCTACTGCACGTGCCAGACGACTTTGTGTATTGAAAGTTGTTTTTAATATTTCGTATTGATTAACCAAGTTATGCAGGTCAACTGGAAATCATTTAAGCTATAGGGGCCTACGCTTCTGTCTAACTGTTGATGGTTGAGAATGAATCGACTATATAGACCAAAGTCGAAATAATAGCAAAAACACGATTGTGTAGGTTAGTTAATTATACAAGTTAAACTGCATATATACCTAAATATGTATTCATTTCTATTTAGAAATTTTTTTCTTTTTGATTGAAATGCAACGCTTACTTGTGCTAATTGTCAATTTAAAACAACACAGAAAATTAAACGTTGTTTTTCATTTTCTCATAGCCCGTCTGGTATCTGATCTTCAGGCTATATCACGCATTCACGCTGAACATGTCATGAAGCGTAGGCCTACATGACATTGCAGGGCTGTTTGTTAGGAACATTTAAAACTGCACAGCTCCTTCTTTCCTTTCCCATCCTCCATGGTAAATTACTTGTAATCGGAAGACATTTACCTTTTTGCTAGTTTTAACTGTACAGAAGTGTTTCTACAACTGCACATTCTGTATACAACTGCACGTTAAAAAAGCCATGTGACATTGTATGCGCTAACCGTCGAGAAGCCCAATGGTAAAAGAATTCCGTTAGTTCCAACGCGATTTGCTGCATTACGCCAGAACAGAAACTATGCATTGCAGAAAGAAGTCTTTATTTCCTAAACCATTTAATCCCGATCCGCTGTTGACTGTTTTGTTTTGACAGCAAATTTCAATCCAATAAACGAAAATACAATACAAGTTCAGGTAATCGAAAGACGCATCTCTTGACAAGGTGATACTTGCCGCTATACTGTTCCTAGTTCTAACAGATTTAAAAAAGAAATGTGGTTAATTGTATTATCACACAAGGTGAACCAAATCAAATCTTGGCCTACTTACCTGTATCAGCTGTAAACGCCGTTTTATGTAGCACTAATTATTATCATCAAAAGAAGTAGGCTATACATGCGTAATCACGATTGTTATACACTATACAGGTCAATGTCTATACGACGATGTCAGAATTATTGTTCCATCTTGAAAGACTTAACACGTAAGAACGTACAGCGCTTTAACGGCGAAGCGCACCAAGGACTCGCCGCGTATCCCGCGCCGCTCAGTCGCTCACTCTAAGCCCAATCGTCAGGCGAAATGGGAACGAAATGCATTGGCGTATACATAATATACATATGTATATATAATATACATATGTATATAGCGACACATGACCTTTGAGAACCACATATCGGACTGTGTGCGCGCGCATGTGTGTATGTCTTTGGCAATGCAAAATCCATGTATACGTAGACAAAATAATGGAAGCCCGTGAATACTAGCCTATATAGATTTGGCCATAGTGAATTTGACGAGAAAGAAATCCGCTGAGATGGTATGGAGGCTGAGAATGTGCCTGCAGGCGCTCGTTATGTATTCCTCGAATGTCCGTCTGTGCAGCAGCAGCAGCAGCAGCAGCACACGGCGACACATAATATCGACATCCGCCGACTAATATTGTGACATCCTACGCCGGATTCTCTTAATGCTGTTGCATACTATCGGATAGCAGAGGCATCGATTCAAGGAGATGCAGCCTAGAATGCGATGGATGTACAAAATTTCAACTGCACTCCGAGAACTTTGAGTGCAAGAGCAAGTTAAATTCATAACGGCAGGCCGACGTTATAGTTAAAAAAATTGAAACTAAAACTTGGAGCGGTGACATGTTAGGATACTTTGTGAATCGAACATTGAGTCCAGTGCTATACCGAGACTTAACTGACCGGCTACCGTTTCGTGGACTTATTAGTTATTACGCGTGCATACAAGTGCGTATACATGCAGTGCCAGTACGATGTATCTAAGGATTATAGATGTATGCACGCATGTGTTCATACTATGCATTTATGGTATGTATGTATGTATGTATGTATGTATGTATGTATGTATGTATGTATGTATGTATGTATGTATGTATGTATGTATGTATGTATGTATGTATGTATGTATGTATGTATGTATGTATGTATGTATGTATGTATGTATGTATGTATGTATGTATGTATGTATGTATGTATGTATGTATGTATGTATGTATGTATGTATGTATGTATGTATGTATGTATGTATGTATGTATGTATGTATGTATGTATGTATGTATGTGTGTGTATGTATGCATGTATGTATGTATGTATGTATGTATTTATGTATGTATGCATGTATGCATGCATGCATGTATGCATGCATGTATGTATGTATGTATGTATGTATGTATGTATGTATGTATGTATGTATGTATGTATGTATGTATGTATGTATGTATGTATGTATGTATGTATGTATGTATGTATGTATGTATGTATGTATGTATTATATGTATGTATGTATGTATGTATGTATTTATGTATGTATGTATTTATGTATGTAAGCATGTAAGCATGTACGTGCGCATGCATGCATCTACCTTTATGTGTGTGTTTTATAGGCCTATAAATTATGCACAAGTGTACGCGTGCATGATACTTCGGCTTTTGTGATTCCTTGCAGGTTCTACAAAATGAATAATAAAAATGTGACAATGGCATTCATGTAAAGTAAATCATCATAATTCGTGATGAAGTATTATTACACCAGGTGAAGCATACAATGGACCATAAGTACAACACGGTACAAGGACAATAGCAAAACATCATTAATAATGACAATAAAATAGAATTTATAGTGATTACAACTTGCAACATGACCTTACAACGATCACAATAATTTTCATCTGTAAGGAAACAGGGTTCTGCGGATAAACAGCTCCGTATTATTACACCAAAAAATCAATTTTACTTAACAAGTGAAAGACGGCCAATAGCTTCAGCAGCACTATTAAAGCAATGCGACTGAGACAGACACTGAATAAGGCTCGCATATAAATCGTCAAAACAATCTCTTCCTGTTCAATCTGATCGTTGCGTCGTTGATATCAACGCATTCTATAAAAATCAAGGCCATAGCCAGAATTTTTTGTTTGGGCGGGGGAGGGGGTAGCCCACTGAAATAATTTTCAGAGCTTCGGCAGCTTCCACGTCATCATCATGATTAGATCATCATCATCATGATTAGATCAACAGCATCATGATTAGATAAACGTCGCGATCTAATCTATTGTAACATTTCACATGGAAATTAGTTGTCTCACAATGAAATCTCCTAAATGCTTATTTCGTGTACTAGTAAACACAATATTTAACTTTTACATCATTTCATTTCGGGGGAGTTCAAACACCTGAAGCACCCCGTATAGGCCTACCTACGACCTTGTGTAAAACAGACATGTTTAACCTACCGACGAGCAGACGAAATTGGTGATTTGACGCTTTAGGCCTATAAGGCTCTATATAATTATGTCAGGGTAAGTAGGCCTAACTGCCAGCATCAGCAACCACCAAAGAAAGCATGGTCATCATCTTAAGCACGTGTTCAAATCATCATCATCATCATCATCATCATCACCATCATCATCATCATCATCATCATCATCATCATCATCATCATCATCATCATCATCACATGCAATAGCAAAATGCTCGTTTTATTCCCAGTAAAGTGTGCACCGTATACACATTCAGTTCGTCCAGTTCGTTCAGGAAATTCGATCGATATAGCCTATCATGTAGGGCCTATAAGAGTCGATGTATGGTGAAAGGCTCAGTGTCAATCACTGTCAGGTATAATACTGGTAGGCTATCTATCCTACAAATCGTTTCTATAAGACTGTTAAACTTCACTTTGCACTCAGAGACTTCAATCAGATGGCTGCAGCTTTTCTGATGTCATGTCTCTTTATCCGAAGTCTATGGTTCTCTCTCCTTCTGCTCTGTCGTTGCCTGCTTCTGTTTTATTCATCTTCTGCCTGCATAGCCTACATATATACAGGGTGCGCCAAAAAAAGTAATCCCCTACGGTTTTTATCCCATATCTTGGCCAAACATACGAATTTTTAAATGAAACTTTACAGTCTTAAAGGCATTTCAAAATTACGTACAATGGTCAAATTTCAGCAAAATATCTCAAACAGAACAAAAGTTATGCTACTTTTAGGGAGGTCACCCACCGTTTTTTGGCGATTCAAAAACGAAACGCAACAAAAACGAGGTTTTTTGCCAATATC
Source organism: Lumbricus rubellus (assembly GCA_945859605.1). Taxonomy (NCBI): domain Eukaryota; kingdom Metazoa; phylum Annelida; class Clitellata; order Crassiclitellata; family Lumbricidae; genus Lumbricus; species Lumbricus rubellus. Next base: position 20,421,081 of record OX243815.1, on the reverse strand, counting down.
TTGGCCCAAATTAAGAATTTCGAAATGAAACTTTACAGGCTTTAGGACAATTCATATTGACACATGATGGCCAAATTTCATCAGAATATTCCAACCGGAACAAACGTTATGCCTCTTTTAGAGAGGCCATCCACCGTTTTTTGACGATTCAAAAACGTAACGCAACAAAAAGTAATAAAACGTGATTTTATTGTTTCATCTCAAATAACTGTTGTCAAATTAACATGGTTGTGCTTCACAACGTGTGTTCAATGTGCCCACCACCAATGCCAACACCTATTATTATTATTATTTGAGATGAGACTTAATAAAATCGTGTTTTGTTACTTTTCGCTGCGTTACGTCTTTGAATAGTCAAAAATTGGGGGTGGCCTCACTAAAAGTGGTATAACTTTTGTTGTGCTCGAAATATTTTAATGAAATCTGGCCATCATGTGCAAATATGAATTGTCCTCACGCCTGTAAAATTTCATATCTAAATTCTTACTTTTGGCCAAGATATTGGGGGAAACCCTAGTTTTTGTTGCGTTTCGTTTTTCAATCGTCAAAAAACGGTGGGTGGCCTCTCTAAAAGTGGCATGACTTTTGTTTAGTTTGAAATATTTTGATGAAATTTGAACCACTGTACGTAAATATGAATTGCCTTTAAGACTGTTAAATGTCATTTAAAAAATTAATATTTTTGGCCAAGATATGGGCTAGAAAACGTAGGGGATTACTTTTTTTTGGCGCACCCTGTATATATACATGTATATATATATATATATTATCTCCGGATGTGTGTGTACGTGTGCGCGTGGGCTTTGGCGAGACGGATGTGTGAGGCATACGTCATCCGGGATGGATGACGTCATCGTGCTTCGGTGTCAGGCGATTTCTTCTTCTTCGGTCAGAATCTGTTTTTGTCATTCAATGAAAATTCTAGTTTTTCACTTGACTTCTGCGGATTTCCGCTATCCTTCGTCTCGTCCTCGGCTAACGTTCCACACCAATCTCCGCTTCAGTCGACGATTCCCTTTCCCCTCACCAATCGTCTCGTTAAGACGAACCACCCACCCCTCACAGCATCCACAGCAAATTGACATTTACGGCCTGTATAATATGGGGCTTCTCCACGCGTAGGCTATTATAATACTACGATATCCAATGCATGCAGTGAGCGAAAGACGGATCACTTTCCTTCACAGATTTCTTTCCAATCGACCGCAGAATATGGCTTTTTTCTGGACAAATCTCGGCGAAGAAATCAAGCCGTCAAAGCGTTTTCCTATTACGGACAAACGCTCGGATTTTGTTGTCACGGACGAATGAAGGAAGTCGTCGTCGTGAATGGAGTAGAGAGAAAGAAAGAAGGAGAGAGAAAAAGAAGGAGTAGGCAACGGTTATGACGTAGACGCTGACGTTTTATTGCATGTGACGCATCTTGCCCCATAATTCATCTTCGCTCTTTCAGTCGTTAATTGATTCCACTGACGTGCATTAGTAGCTATTACTGGATAATTAATTGGCTATATATATGAAAGTTCGGATTAATTATCGGTCAGTTAGGGCATCTCAGGATTTCTTAGGGTAAATCCTGGGAATTCTGTGGGGGGTAAATCCCAGGATTTCTTGAGGCAATCAGAGTAGACGGTAGTAGCCATACACCGCTTGCATTACAAGACTAATTACTCAGCAATGATATACTGAAGTGCCTTAAAACCAGCCTAAGGACGCGGAGTTGAGTGACATACAAAACTATCACCTTCATCATATTATTTTGTGGCCAACGCGACCAAATTTCTTGACGAAAGTCTTTGAAGTTGACGAATTTAGAGCCTCCCTAACCGGAAGCCGCCGCGTCAGATTCGCCGTCGGCCATGGACCAATAGCCGAGTCTGTACGTGTCAATCCAGTAAAATTTTAATACACATCAGTGGTTGATCCTCAATTTCCTCATATTGTCATTGCTTCGTAATCTTCGCAATGCGCTATGTATATATATATATATATATAAACATTATATATATATATGCTGTTTGACTGGTTTCTTTAGCATAGCAATGTAGTTGCCTTTGACTGTTTTTCTGTATCTTTCTCTGCACATGGGGCGGATTAAGGCGTGCTCAGAATGATCGGCCGAACAAAAGGCCCCGCACTTTATGGGTCGAGAAGATGCAAAAGACAAAAATTCAATATCTATTATAATACAATTGTTATCCGATAAGCAGTGAAAAATGAGCAAAAATGAGATAGAATTGTTCGTTAGTTTTAATGCACAGTTTCTGCACATGTGTGGATTCCTATTGGCACTTCCACAAATCAACCAAAATCATCTGAAAATCAGCCAGAAATGCTAATTTGGCCAATTTGTTGGATTGTTTAAACACTGCCTCATCTGACCTAAAATCAAGTGCTATGTTTGGCATGATAAAGATATTTCGCCACGTTATTGCGCACACTGTAGGCCAGGATACACTCATTCTCTTACGAACCAATAAGCTTATAATAGGCTCAGGCTACTGCCACAGGTGTTTTCGCAAATATTACGCGTTGGCGTGTAAAGCTGATCGTTTTTGCTAAATTTACCACCCAATAATTTGTCTGTCAGACCAAACCAGATAGGTCTTCGTCATTATTTTGTGTAGGCTAATTGGAAGTATGCGTTAATTGCGTTATTATAGTGACAGCGTCAGATATAGGTCGGATAATTAATAGGCCTATTAGGGGCCAGGTTGAAATAAGCTTCTAGCTTCCTGTTGCTCAGAGATTGTTCTGAACACGCTACCTGAAGGTCCTGCTTGTATTATATTTTCTTTCTTTGGTGCCATAAATAAATAAATAAACAATTATAAATAAATTAAAAGAAATTTCAGCAGGCCTCGTCAGGGTCATGGGAATTATTCAGCAGGTCGAATAAATTAAAAGTAAAGAAGACATTAATGCTCCGAAAGAATTTTAGGCAGGCCATAAATAAGATAGGTCAAGAGCAAAATAGATAGGTCTCCGCAATTGTCATTATTCCCATTTTAAAACCTGAAACATTGGATCTTATAATCATTGATTATTGTTCTTGAGCTGCGTTGGGTAATATTCCGCATGGTTATCCGAGAGGGTTGGTAGCTGAACATAAAGGCTTCGAAGTTCATGAATCGCATATATTTATGCGTCCAAGGTATACATGTACATGTAGACAGTCGATATATGCTGTGCGCATCATGACATGCCAAGGCCTCGCAGGATCAATGCCCCATGAATGATGTTGTGCGAATGACCACTGTATCGGTCTGTTGCCTAGTTTTATATGTGTTACAGGCAATGTGTAAATTGGGGATTTTACAAATTGCCTAAAAATTTCAGGCATTTTACAAAATCCCTGATTTTACACATTGCCTGTAACATATGCGTCACCAGCATGGTGGGTTTGTGGGTCAGCAGGAGCGCAATAGACTACAGTCCGTGATGGACCGTCTATTTCGACATCGCTATGAGTAAGAGTCCAACATTGGCAACAGCTGTGTAGGAAGGTTGATAGCCAGTGATAGGAGCCTCTTCTCCGCTATTATGAAACGTTGTAAATTCGACAAACAGTTTTGTCAAAGTGACATTAAAAACGCTGAGCTACAATCTTCACGAAGGTAGCATTGAAATAAAGAGGAATAACAAATAGGTCAAACGCCACGATTGTTAGTTCTAAGCAAACCTACTTCACCAAACGCCAGGCCGCCAGGGTCCTATACGCAATTAAAAAGAAATATAATATGAAAACCGTCGAAACCGTAACCATTACCGCGGTATTACCGCAGCTTTCATACCGATATCCAATCAATCTCGGGCATCCCCACGGTAATACCGGTCAATGTCTCCCAGTTGCAGTGCTCTTAAGACTCATCCTCATTCCTATGGTTATCGTGGAATTACTGCCGTAGCGGATACCGTGTCACTATGCTTAACATAGCCAACCTGCCTATAACCTGCCTCATCTCACGCAGCCATGAACCTGACCAAAAATGAAATTGTCTTTGCGACAGTGGCGGCGCCAACTATAGCCTACAATTGTTTCAGCAGGTTGCGCTAGTGTCATGTGAGTTTTTCAGCAGGTCTAAAAAATTAAATGTAAAAAGATAATATTTTTATCTGAAAGTTCCAAAGAATTTTTCGCAGTTCGTATATAAGGCATGTCGCGTGTACACTAGGCAAAACAACTTATGTTGGTGTCGTCACTGCTTATCGAGGTCACACATGACAATGACCCAATTTCGCATCATATCCGAAACAGAGGCATAGGTCAATCTGCTGCCTCTTTTGGTCCACATGTGTGAAACTGGTTGTTAATCAATTGTGAATTTAGTTGAATATCGAATACGAAGCGAATTTTCGTTAAGTCCTAATAATAGTAGGTCTAATCATAAAATATTTTTAAAAACTTTGTAGGCCTATAACATGTAAAACAAGCTGAAAAACGACGTGTTGTTCACAGGTCAGCTTCTTGCTATACAATACATGATCCTTATTGTGTTTTCGATTATAGTGCAGCTATTGTGTTTTCGATGATAGTACAGTATCTGGATTTAACTTTGTACTTTGGACTGCTATGCAGGTTCAAGCAACTGGTTCGTGAGTTTATAAATCACGAACCTTGTATTCATTTGTCTTGTCACAAAGTCAACAAAATTTGCGTCGCATTATAGAGGCCTCACAACCCTCGATCGCCAAAGTGCACGTCCTTTTCGGTCCCTGGTAATCTAAGACATTTTCGTTTGTCTGCAATCCTCGTTCCTGTGGAATTATTTATTTTGTCGCGTTGCATCCTATTCTTATCGCCCAAGATTTAATGACTGTACTGAACAGTGAATCCAATTTTCCAATTGGATTTTCTCGTTTATATTGGAAATCCTCAAAGGAGGATCGGGAGCAAGAAAACAGGGAAGCGTTAGCCACGGTGGAATTTACAATGGCAGCTCAGCAATGATATATTAGTTTAGCGGGACTTCAAGAGGAGGAGGACATCGCTAGAGGAACAGAAGGGAAGAAAATGTGGAGGGACAGAAGGGAAGGGAATGTGGAGAGACAGAAATGAATAGAATGTGAAGGGACAGAAAGAAAAGAGAATGTGGAGGGACGGAGGAGGAGAACGGCCGAGAAAGAAATGGAAATCAGACAAAGAACTGCTACTAGTTGATAAAAACATTAGGCTACACTGTTTGCTATGAATAGGCTAAACATATTTTAAGACTTTAGACATGAAGTAGACTATAATTATGAGACGCACGTATATCACTGTATTTATCACTTAATTAAATACGAAAATTAACAAATGAGATTATTTAAACTGTATCATAAATGCGTTATGATATTATTTGGATATTTCTTATTCAGCCAGCTTGAGCGAATTTGTTGGGCTATAAAAAGACGTTTTGATGGTTGCTAGAAATAATGTCTCATCGCTACCAGTCTATTTTGAGCTATTTCATGGCTCAAAATAGACTCAAAGTTTGGTTGTTTTGCATGTAAATAACGCAAAAGAGTTGTCTTGAGATTGACCCTGCAGGATTGGATTCATGAGTGATCACATTGTAGGCTATCTGTCCGGTGGTGGTGGCGATGATGATGATAACGATGATGATGATGACGACGACCATGATGATGACGATGGCGATGATGGGCAATCACTCTAGCAGCTAGATAGACATAAAATTGGCCGCGTTTTTGTATGACATCAAGAAATTTTGCATTTGCGCTGTTGGCTTCTAATTTGCGTGTATAGTGTATACAGATATCAAGGTATAGCCTACGTATAAGGAAAAGCCATTGAGTGTCTATAGATGGGTTAAAACCTTCACTGAACGAGTAAGCTTACTAGATGAGAAATTTTAACACAAGATGAATATTTTATGCATGCATGATCATCGTTATCATTCTAGTCAGTGGTTGTATCTGCAGTCAGACTTTAGTCACACTGTGTCACCATGCATGCTTACTGACAGGAGGTGGTTGTCAGTTGGTGGAAATATTTTGCAACCATTGTGGATTACGCTTCAAGGTGTAGCAGACACAGTGATGTCCATAAGTACTGAAACAGAGTAGTTATAAAGCAGGTTTTTCTCATATTCACAACATCGTAATTATATATAAACGGGGTTCAATATAGGCCTATTACTTGTACTACAAACGATGATGTGATGGTCTATAAATCAGATCAGCTAACATAACAATTGCGCTGTTGACTGTAAATCAAGCAAGCTGCAGTCAAGTCTCAGCATGATTTATATCTGCAAGGACATAAAGTTAGGTTAACAAAGTCTATTCATTTCGCGTAATATCTTTGTCTATCTTTGTCGGTCTTTCACTTCGTGCTTTTTTTACAGAGTCACTGTATACTAACGAGTCGCCATCAAACCGTTGGTCGGCGATTTGGAAATTCCATCAAATTAACATTCACGCGTAAAGTTAAAGGTTCCATGTTCTGAAAAAGGTCGCCATGAATAGGCTACATTGCCCAGACGAGTTAGTTCTTCCAGTCTTCATCTCGACATATTATTCGGTCATACAGATCCGATCTAATCCACCTAATTGAGTAGCCTCACTCAGCAACTGTTTACGCAAAAACCCACGCTACAGCGTTTACTCAAGGCTACAGCAATAATTATTTTACGACCCATCAAAAGCTACACTTAAGGGGTCATGATAAATTGCATCCTGATGTGATGTTATTATAAGGGAAATTATAATGTCGTTCGGGTTAAATTAATGGCCATAATTATGAATACCAGGTATGTTTTCGCAAATGCTGATTGCAGGCCTAGCCTAAAAGTGTAGGTGTGTAGGTGCTTAAATAAGAAACGGAGGGGACATAGGCCTAATTATATAATTATGACCATCAAAATTGTAAGGAGACGATAAATAATTATCACTTCCACTTATAGCTGTACTGGTACATATTATGTGGCCTTGCTTAGCGGACTCTGGTCCCTTTAGGTCCTCCGTTTGTATCCCAACGTAGCACTGCATTGAAATTGTATTTTTCTAAATTCTTTTGGGAGCGGTAAAAAAATAAATAGGCATAGGCCTGCATGTAGCCTATGCAAGCCTACACAGGCGCACTCAAAACATCGATCAGAACTTTCTGCTCTAAATGTGATCGAATGGGATCACCATTAATCACAATTTTTGCTTTTAAGACTTCTCTGAACTACCGTGAAACTCATCGAAATAAGAAATTCTAGAAATGTTGGTAAGATAAAACACATCAGCTAATATAAAATACAGTAGGCCCTAAGGCATAGAAAATCGACTTCCTACAGCACATTCATGCGCAAAAAAAGTTGTCAGCTGAAAGCCCTCTTGGAGCCCCAGTCTGGTGTGGGCGTTGGGGTAACTTTTACACCGTTCACTTAGTCTTCACAGATTCACACTCAGCAGTAGGCTAAGTAACTGTTGACGAAGGAAGTGTCGGCGGTATACCGTATACCTTTCTCATAAACCAGTGAAGCATGAAAAACTATCGATGTTAAGCTTAGCGCGGCTGATCCGTAAAGCCTACGATAAACAAAAAAGTATAGACCCATGCAGCGGTCTATTTCTCGTGGTTTCACAACTTAGCCACTTCAGTCGTAGGACGCGTAGGAGGAGGATTATATAGCCTAGCTATAGCGTAATCCAATAACATCGTTTCGACTAAAACGCTACGTTTGGCTTGTATACGGGTATTTTCGCTTTCATGTACGCAACTCGTGATAATTAAGCGGTCTGCTCTAGCGCTCTACGCAGAGCAGTGCATATCATACTATAATTAATCCGCCTTGTATGGTCATAGACATTATTGCATGCATAGGCCTCTAAGACTATGCGTAGGTCTAGAAGCAAAGTAGACCCAGCGCTATAGGCCTACAGTCTCACGCATTTGAACACTTTAGCCATTTCATTAGTAGAGTGGGGGCTATAGGCCATGGCGCAATAGCTGATTTGTTCGATCGATTCTACCAAATGTCAAAACTGATTTTCTGCACCCATATACACGCACATGTATTTACTATAGCCTATCACATGCATAATTACATGCATGTTACATGTACGTTGCATCCATATACATGTAGGTCTATGTGTGTTGCAACTATCACGCTTGCATGTGTGTGTGTGTGTTATTTATTTTATTTTTGTAATGAGAATTTGATATAGCGCTCCTTCAAGGTTACTACTCAGGAGCGCTCCCAGTCCAACCCCGGTCGAATAAGACAGTTTTGAGAAGAGAAAGAAATGAAGTAGAAGTTGAAAGGCTAATAGGTATTTGACGAAGGATAACAGGGAGCTCATTCCAGGTTGCAGGGCCAGCCACGGAGAAAGCACGGCGCTGCCTGATTGCAGTCCGAGAGCGTGGAACAATAAGTACCGTGTGTGTGTGTGTGTGTGACACTGTGTGTGTGACACTGTGTGTGTGACACTGTGTGTGTGTGTGTGTGTTCAATATGTGTTAAACAGGAGACTGTAGGCCTACTGTTAAAGTAGGATAATTGTACATGTCATTTCTAAAATCTTGATGACACTAATTTTAGCTATACAATCGCCTGAGCTGTCACCTCCTGTCTGCTTTCCATCCATGGACTACCGTAGTTAATGAGTTGAATATCTGCAGACTCGGTTACTTCGCCTCACTGCACGCTCATTGGTATCACTATAATAATGCTGTGCAAGTAACTACTGGTTCAAAAATCAAAACTCTAGCCAAGGATATAGCAAAGACACCATAAAATTATATCATTTACCAGCATCTTATGCTCACTGCACTGAATATCATAATGAACAATTAATCCATATCAAAATCTGTCTTATGGTCCGCAATATAATTAGAGGGTTGCGGTCTACTATTCCTCCTAGCAGATAGATAGGCTATGCACTGGATAAATTGATGCAGTTAATGCTGCTTGCCACGCACACGAACGACGTTTGTCACAAGGACATCCACCCCAACCCCTAGCCCTCCCAACCTTAATTTCCCCCGCCAGCCCCACCCCCAACCCTATACCCTCCGGTTCTCGCTCGCTGGACAGAAAATTTGAAATTTTCTGCCCAAAATCAGTTCTACCCTTCACCTATCTATTCTTTGCAGCCAGATCAAAAAGAAAATGTTATGATTCGTCTCTTTCTTCTGGCATAACTATAATAGCCTGCATCTACTCCTGTGATAAACTGGATAAGGATTTTCGAAATCGACTTCTCTCGAAGTGACGATCATCAACTTCTGCCTTGGTGATATACGCCTATAGCGGAGTTATGTAAATTATAGGATTATATATTATGAGTAGAGAAAAGAAAGCTTTATGGATAGGTTCAGTTTATAAATTCAGCCTACTTATGCACAATTTTCTGTAAATATCAATTTTAAAAGTTCATATGAAATTTCTAAAATCTGCAGCTTGAAAAACACTCTAAGTCTCATCTTCGAAAGACACAGCAAGTCACAAATTTTTCGAGTGAAAGCAAAATGCGCGTAAAGGATTCGTCATATAGTTACTCCTAGATGCCTGTTGCCGCAGGTCACCTATTTACCTAGAAGTTTCCTACAAGAAGGCTTTTCAAAATAGAATCTAATCTAATCTTTTAAGTTTAATAGTTCCGTCACTGGTACGCGCAGGACCGCCTCAAGTGAAGAATTGTAATCAGTTGAAGGATGCAACGTCGAAGGCCATCATGAGGTCAGGAAAACTAGAGATCAATCGTCGATGCGTAGGCTAACCGAGATAGCTTTCATCTATAGGCCACTAAGAATAAGGCATTATCTACAGGCCTATAGCCTAAGAATAAGGCACTATTTAAAAGCCTATAGCCTAAGAATAAGGTATTATCTACAAGTCTATAGTCTAGAAGATTAGACTCTACAATAAGCTTAATGTAGGACCTACGTGAGCGTATTCAAACGAATGAATAAGATGTTTGCAATCTATTGATTGTGGATTCTATTAATAAAACGTTGAAAACGTCATTCATATGAAAATGAGTTCAAAGAAGACTTGTTCAGTTATCGATTAAATCATGACGAACTGTCTTACATGAACAGCTGTCATGAACGAACTGATTCTAAAGGATGAATGACGTCCCTGGCCAATCACTGTTTTACGATATACATGTAATCGGTCATAAGTTGTGACCCACTGTGACAAAGATAGTGAAGAACGCCGATAAGATTCTATAACCTACACCCTATTATTAGGAATCTTTTGATTACAACTGTCAATGACTAGTTTTACTAGAGTAGGCCTGCCTATACGTCTTGGTCACTTTTAATTAGTAGTGCTACTTCGGCGCAATATTCGTATATAGGTGGACATGCTGATTTAAAACACCGAGGGGGCGGTGGCGTCTACCAATAGTGGGTGGTTGAGATTAGAGAATGATCCCCATCGAATTTAAAATTGGGGGGGCGTTAAATCCCGTTTATGACGGTTGTTATTGATTTCGGATATTATAAGTCGGTCAGGTTGGGGAATAATTGTTCCTCAATCCAGGTGTGGGGCCTGGGGATATTAGACGCCGGTGGGCGAGATGAGTGTCACTTAAGTAGGCAGACAATAAGAGTGATACATAGCGACACTAAGCCGAGGCTCAAGGACACGGACACAAAGAAGAAAAGACACAGGCGAATGTGGTCCAGATAAAAACTCATCGCCTTCTGATATAATTATTGAAGCACGAATTTATACCAGAATAGAAATATATGCATATTCAATTATTCATTGCCATATGATAAACGTGATTAATAGCCTATTAGGCCTACCTGCGCCTTTTTTATTGAATAAGTAATGTCACCTAGAATAGCATGATGGAGAGTTGATTATCACGAAATCTGATCATAATAGGTGTAGGACCTTGTATGTATGTATGTATGTATGTATGTATGTATGTATGTATGTATGTATGTATGTATGTATGTATGTATGTATGTATGTATGTATGTATGTATGTATGTATGTATGTATGTATGTATGTATGTATGTATGTATGTATGTATGTATGTATGTATGTATGTATGTATGTATGTATGTATGCATGCATGCATGTATGTATGTATGCATGTATGTATGTATGTATGTATGTATGTATGTAGGTATGTATGTATGTATGTATGCATGTATGTAGGTTACGGCGTTACGCAACTGGTTTGTGTGTATGTGTCCTGGCACGTTTCTGTAGCCTCTGTATCTGACTATTTCGATGTAGCAACTCTCAAGTGTCCTATCAAAGTCATTATATAATGCGTATAAAATTTTAGCGAGATCAACAAAGTTGCAATTAATGTGACTTTAAGTAAATGTCCTGAGCTGACTCTGCTGAATTTTTTGGAGAGGTTATGATGCAACTTATGGAAATGAATACATCAGCTATACCATAATCTATATAGAAGCATATTAATGATCTTCAGTGAAATCCAAGGTTCTTTGTATGGACTGAACTTGAATGAAATCTGTAGGTGCGAGAGGCTATAGTCTGAGCCACGTTGGCTTACCGATATCGCCTGTGCTGGCTGTGCTCTTAATAGAATTAGACACTTAACCTCGTTTAGACAAGACTAGTGCAGAGTACTTTCTTCGAGTGGCCATAGACCTAAGTAATTTTTCTTAACAGACAAGCAGATAAACAGTTCAGGAGAAACTTCGTCTACAATAACAAGTTCTTAACCCCAGCTATAATTATTATAATTAATTCTAACTGGCTGACTCTTACGAAAATATTATGCTCATGTAATTTTAATTAATCGTGTTTGTCAGTTCACATACCGTACTTGAACACTTCAAGGAAGAACGAGGCTCACAGGCAGACAGAGACAAACAGGGAGGAAGGGAGAGAGACTTTGGGAGAAAGTGGCTGGGTAGATCAAAGGGCTATACTTGGGGGGAAAAGACGCCAATTAGATCAAATGCATTGTATTGTGTGTGTGTGTGCGTGTGTGTGTGTGTGTGTATCCGTGCGTGCGTGTGTGACTGTGTGTGGCATTTGGAGACAGACAAAGGCAGGCAGAGTCAGATAATCAGAGATACACTGAGAGGGAGAGATTGAGTGAGGAAGGAGTATTCTGAATTCCATATAGTTAAGCCTCCCATGCCCCTAATGCACATGTGTTATTTAGTCAACATGCAGTTTATGCAGTTTAGGCCTATGCATTTTTGCATTTTTTGCAATTTATGCAGCATATGCAGTTTTGAAGTTTTATACAGTTTATGCAGTTCATAGGCCTATAGACTCGACTGGCATGAATCTAAGCCTAAGGTATTAAGCGAACTTGATGAATTGGAGAAGAGGTTAAAGATTGACGGTGGAAAATTAAAAGGCAGGAGAATGACAAGGTAATTATAAGACTCGAGAGAAAGAGACAAAGTCAGGAACAGATTAATTATTAGTCCGGTAATGATCGTAATTGCAATCATAGATTTATATAGCGCCACTTCAAGAGAAACTTCGCAGAGAGAGAAACCCGACCTGACACCAACCCCCCCCCCCCCCCAATCATAGGGTGGTTTCAAGCGCTTGATGAAAACGGGCGCAGAGAGACAAGGAAGTTAATTACGGAGACAATTAAATATTAGGTAACTTATTCCAGAAAAATGCATGGACTGACCATAGCGAAACAAATTATATTTGCAAATAATATTGCAGTGTGCTTTCCTGGAATCGGCTTACATGCATGCGTGGGTGGCGACCCGATTCGAATAAGTAAATATTAAATTAAGAACTTATTCTTTCAATGAGAAGACAGGGAATACTGGTAGACATAATAGTTGAAATAGAACCGAGAAAGCAAGTAAGTTTTTCAGTACTTGTTGATATCAGATCGCAATGCATAATATGCGACTCAGTTAGGCCGTGAAAGGCATATCGCGGGGGCGATAGGCCTAGCTGTAAAGTGTAGACGTTTCTCGATATTCGAAACTACGATAACATTGTGCTGCATAATAATTCACAGCATAATATTATCGGCAGACCGCAGAAATGGAAAGTCCTTGGCTAACGTGCCACCCACGCTTAAGGCAACACTAGCTGCAGGCGCTGTTTGACCTATTATAGGCCTATGATGGTATGCATGTTTGCCTGTATCAATATGATAACAATTTTGCTTCGGCTAATTTTTCTAAAGCGGTTGTTTGCTTTAAGCCCAGGGATGTCCAACTCTGGCCTTGAGCTGATATCATGATATGTATAGTTTGTATACATCCTCTTCATCAAATTAACCAACGGTCCATTAGGCTGCTTTTCCTTTTCTGCTTGTCGGCTTACATACCCTGTCCATTATGCAACATGCACGAACAAGTTCAGGAAGTAGGTCTAAAGTAGTTCAGGCAGTGTAGGCGTACACCTTTGACAGTTTAGGGTTATGTGATGCAATGTACATGTAAGTCTACGAAATTTCGCAGCTGTGCCGCGGGATTGACGGTCCAGCTCATTAACCGTGCTGGCACTGCTGCATCATATAATACTATGGACGTTCTTATTCCCCCCAATTAATTGTCATACACACGCACACATGGGTTAGTTTTGCCTAAGTTATGGACTGGTGATTAGTATGCTAAATAAACCTTCGAAATAACCATCACCTTCACCTTCTCCTCCTACTTCTTCTTTCCCTCCTCCTTCTACTTCTTCTTGATGTATTTCTCTTGTCCCTCCCATCCACCCCCACCCCACCCCGTCCCACAATCGATAAATAAATGGTCGCTATTCTGACGCTAAAGGGAATATTTCCGCCTAAGCATGACTAATACTTCTGTTTTGTAGTCTGTCAGAATCACGCGACTACACACAATGCGACGACCTCTGACGTGTTCTCTGACTCATCGTGTTTACAATTATAGCTGTTAGGCGGCTGACCTATTATAGCCATACAGGCCAAGAAGGACATTCATTCAAGGCTTGCGTAGACTCCGCATTGCGCCATAGTCCCGCTTCGCAATTGGCTACCGGTATAATCTTAGTAAGAGTTTTACGGAGTCAGCTTTTCCTAGCCTACGGGCCAGCTGACTTTGGGCTTGTTTAGTCCGTTGGCCTATAGTCTATATTTATGGTGAAGTATTCTGGAGCTTATATAAGCCTGTTGTGTAGTAAAACGAGCAAGAAACTTGTTATTCAGATCGTCAGAGAGAAAAAGAGAGACTACGTTCAATTTCGACTCGATTCTTTCAACTCGTAATCAACTTTCAACTATTATTCAACGTTATAAACAGGTAAGACATAAACGCGTAAAAAAGTCATGCATATAGCCTAATAGAAAATATGCAGAGTAGAGTCAGTAGACGCCTCATCTATATGGCGGCTATATTAAAATATTAGAGCATGTAGGCCTACCTTTACATTCATAGGCAGGCGATCAAAGTTCTATCTTATAGCGATCTAAGTTGACGAGAGCAGAGTAATGTATAGTAACCAAAGAGCAGGCTTTTTAAGTCAATCAGAGAAGCAGCCAAATTTATTAAGTTGGTACCGACTTAATTTCCTTGGCCTCGGCATGTCAGGGCGGCAGGCCAATCATCTCTCTCGCCATAAAAATTATGAAGTTCCCACCGACAGGGTAGAATATAATTATCAGTGTAGGCCAGTTGACTTTCTCAATGCTCTGAGGGGTGAAAGTGGAAGATAATTTTCTGTAGACATTTTTCGGCTCCATTAGAACTGCCAAATCTCCCCACCTCCGAGTTGACAGCCCAGTATTCTAACCGCTGTTCCGTCGATCTCGGTTAAAGACAGTGTAAGAGAAATTAAGGTAGGTTAGCGTAAAGGCGGTAAAGCGACGTAAAGTAAGGTAAACTGAGAGGCGCATTTATGTAAGAATTTACACTAGAAATTATTTAATTAAATTTAATAACATCCTGTAATAATTCAAACCGATACATAAGAAATTACATCACACTGCAGTAGTAAAGGATGATGAAATGTTTGACAGGAGTCAGATTTAACTGTGTGGCAGCCAGCAAGGTGTCATGTGTCCACTGCTCAAATAGGCTAGTCTGCGATAGCGTTGGTCGTGGAGAGCAAATAGGACACAAAAAGCAATCCAACACCTTTTTAGTCATTGTCTGTCACAATTTGAGAGTCTACATAGTTTTCAGCGTCTGACAGGAATACAACACCTTTATTTGGTGTCGTTGTCTGTCATTTATTGTGAGACAATATGGTTTTAATCGTTTGATATATTCTGTGTTGTAGATTCAGAAGTCAAAAGAAAATGGATACGACGACGACAACATCGTCCATCTGCAACGACATCATATCATACCTTACATCTAATCATCATTCCACTTTTCCACTCAATTCAATCAACGTACAAACATCCACATCATCATCCGACTCATTCTTCTCATACTCACCCACCACCCTCCACAGCTCTGACTTGATCAGCGACGCTTACAAAAGCCTCTGGTCGCCGAAGCAGGGTGAGGTCGGCAAGGCAGCAGTACGAGACGGATCATCCTCTGAGGAGATGACCAGCCTTCTGCCTCTGCAGTCGGACCAGGAAACCGTCGGCCGATACAAGACGGAGCTGTGCCGTCCGTTCGAGGAGAACGGGTTCTGCAAGTACGGGAACCGTTGTCAGTTCGCGCACGGAAGGCAGGAGCTGAGGGACGTCGATCGCCATCCGAAGTACAAGACTCAGCTGTGCAAGACTTTCCACACAACCGGAATCTGTCGCTACGGCAAACGATGCCACTTCATTCACAACGAAGACGAAGGAGGCAACAAGACTCAAAGACAGAGTCCACAGCAGGAACAGCAGCAGCAACAGCAGCAGCAGCATCCTGTGTCGGGATTGAGGAAACTGACCGGGAGACAGAGCACGAAGTCAACGGAGGAGGATGACCAGCAGCAGCAGCAACTTTTCCAGGCATATTCAATCTTTCCCACATCTTCCACCTCCTCCTCCATCACCTCTCGATATTTCGAGGAGCAGACATCTCCAGTCGTCTCCAACAGAATGTCTCTTCCATCAAGCACTTCCAGCAGTCCATCACCAAGTCTCGCATCCTACAACGATGACGCATTCTTCCAACCATTCTCAGCAGCAGCCAACGACAACGTCTCTCAGATGCCCCCGATCTGCTGGCGAAAGACTTCGACTTCTCCATCCTTCTCATCGCTTCCCGGCTCCATCGACCTCTTCTCGTATCCACTATCCGTCCGTCCAACCATGCCAACAGAATCCTCATCCTCCTCATCCTCATCCTCGTTCTCCTCAGCATCCGTCCAACAGAAAGGAATCTCCAGCAGCAGCAGCCGAGGGGACGAAGACCAAGAAAGTTGTCAGAGAGAAGTCGTCGATTTGATTCTCCGCCATCTGAATAAGTCGCAGATGGAGCAGCTTCTCGTGAACTATCTTCTCCTCCAGACGCAGAAAAGAAACGCATCCATTTAAGTTCGGTCTGCGTTTGGATGCATGACCCACAGATGAGCAGCACACGTTGATGGTTAGACCTGTCTACCCTATCTATATGCATGCTTCAAGTTCTGGCATTGTAACCGCCGACAGTATTCGATATATACCGTCTGTATTCAGTGTATTCACCCTCTATAAGTATTTGGACAGTTCTTGTTTATTGAGCTTCATGTTAAGCTATTGTGTATTGCTATTGTGGATATAATTTCCAACCACTTTAGTGAAATCTCCAGCATTTAATATAAGATAATATTTACGATGGAAAGAAATAAGGACAAGAAATAAGAGACAGAGACAGAGTGAGAGACAGAGAGAGACAGAGACAAAATGATGAGTTTTGGACTGAAAGTCAAGAGATGTTGACATTTTAACCAAAACTAAAGGTCTACAAAGTGTTTGTTGCTGTTCAACGACACTGTTATTACAACGATTATCAGTGTTGCCCTCCTCCTTTATCCAGGCTTGGGACTGGCATTTTCTAAGTGCCACTATCAGAGTGCGGATAGTGACGGAGTTAGGTTCCCAAAGTACGATTTAAACGATGTGCTTGACTAAATGTGTTTATGTGTGTCACTGGCCATGCGTTTTTTGATGCCCTGCGGGACAGGCTTCTCCCCCGACACCATTATTACTCGTTACCATTGAGCCCAAGGTTTCACCAAGAGTCACTTAACTTCGTATCACCATTATCTGAATATCTGTGACTGTACATTCGTCACATTCCATTGTGACTTTTTTACTGCACCATTTTAATGTATCCTTGTATTTTTCGATGTGTATACCAGCGTTTTCGCCGAGGCATAATTTATATTTACGTTGACTAATGTTTTGTTGTGTGTTTTTCACTATGAGTTTATCTTTTATCACCATTATTATTGTCAGCTTCAGCGCTGTGGGTTTAGTAATCTGTTGTATCTGTTTTGAAAATACCCGGATGCCCATGTGACGTGGCGTGTTTGCGGAGAGATTTGAGGGAACAGACATTCTGTTGACTACGATATGACATGTAGCCTAGACAGCGTGAAAAGAGAGCGAGCGATGACGCTTTATTCGCACATCCTAACGCCTACGACGTGACAAAAAATATGTTCAACATGTGACCCTGGACGACTGTCACGCAGCAGATAAAATAATATATCATCGAGGGAGGGGAAAATAATACGCAAACGAAAGCAGACACAGATACAGAGTGATTCAGCGTGACAAGGCAGACAAAAGGAAAAAGAAAGAGAGAAGAGAGAGACAGGAAGAGAGAGACAGACAGGGTGAGATAGAAAGACAGACAGGGAGAGAGAGAGGTGGTTGGAGGAGGGGAGTGAGAGGGAACAGCCTGTATGACGATAACTGAAAACTGGTTGTGAGGTTGTGGCTAGACGATGACTGTGCAGTGTGCACAAGCCATAAATCTTGTGGTGTGGGTTGACTTTCTTTCTCTTGGTTCTACTCAAACACCCTCGCTCCACTCAAGCGAAGGGTGTTTACATCGAGCACGCGATTCAGCATGACAATTGCAGATCAGACGAGAGCCCAATGACGAATACTTGAATTTAAAACCATTATTTTTTAAATGTAGCCTACGTACGTGTTATTTATTTTCCTTTTCGTCTTAAATACGGTTCACCATTATAAACCGGGAAATTTTGTTACACTATAGGCAATCACCATTATGTTTTGTGTTGTATGTACTATGTAGCCTACGCTTTTGATAGTGAAAGTTATTGACTTCGTGTCAATATTGATTGTTGTGCTCAATACTTATTTATATGCATGCACTGGCTTTGAGTAACTTTTATATTTGCTTTTTTGGATAATCACGAGTGCTGTCCATGATGTTATTTATCTGACGTTTCTATTATGCTATAATCGTTTTTTACATGTATCATCAGTTTTTTTTTATCGTAGGCCTATTATAAGCAATAGACCTACGTTAGTTACGAAGGCAGGGAATGCCGCAATAGGATTTAACTTATATGATGTTATAACTTAGTCTTTAATTGTTTGTCAGTTTAATTGTGCACACCATTATATTTTCTGTGATATCCTATATTAGACATCGTTGCTAACCTATATATTATAGGCCTACCGATTTTTGCTGAGTTCATGTTTTGAGCTCATACCTCAGGTTCGAAAGATAGGCTATCTCACGCAAGCCTTGATATTTTCAGGATCTAAAATTAAATTATTTGTAACAGAGTTGTGACTACAAAGCGAAGTCTTATTTCTTAGATGATACTGTATGGATAACTTTTCGACCTGTGCTAGCAGCTACGGTATAGTCTGTTACAGAGCGTGCCGTAAAATGATCACCGGAAGATAATATTATAATTATATGTAGTCTGTGTTTACATCATCTGTGCATGTTTTCATAGTTCTCATTGACTTTTGTTTTGACATGAACAACTTTAGATCAGTGATTACTTGAAGAAATAAAAATCTACCCTCCAGCTTTTACGTTTTCTCTCATAACTTAGTCTTGAATATAGACTAAAATTAATTAGTTTAGGACTTTAGGCTATATATAACACAAGCCCTAATTCGGCCTACGTCTATTAAAATTATAATTAAATTACTTTCATCCTATGCATCAGTTACTAATAATAATATTAATTCCAAGAATTTATATAGCGCCCATTTGAAGCCTTCGCAGCTGCTACGGTAGTGAACTTACAAAATTAGGCCTACGTTGTTTTAGCAAAGGATAGGCCTATATAATTACCGGTTGTTATAAATTGGAGTGGGAAGAAAGCATGCAAAAGCGCTGCAACTAGGCCTATATAGTCTTCACTGTAGCGATCTATACAGATACCGGACCACCATGGACTACTCTTACGGACAACCCTTTCGACTCAACGCAGCGCTCGTGAATAAGCCGGTGCTCCGCGCTTGTCTTTCTAGAGGCGCTTTAGAAATAAGGAGTTTACGATTACGATTACGTTACAATGCAGTAAATATCCTTCTTTAATTATTGAGCAGCGGGAGATTAAGCTGAAAAACGAAAGACAGACATTAGACTGGTTAGGCCTACATGTTTCCCTCCAACGAACTTCGATACTCGACCAACATTTTCTCAGATAGCGTAACCAACGGGGAACATATAATTAATTAGATCTATAGGTTCTGGGTTGATAAATGAATAGGCTACTGCATGCTCAATATCCGGTCTACTTGCGTGAATTGGTTTTGGTTTCACTTCTATAGGCCTACAAAACGAACCTACGACCGTTTATGACTCACGTGCTGTATATTATATAATATACTATTAGGCCCTATATAATATACGTGGCCATCTGAAGCGCGTTCATAAAATATGTAATGGAGCAGGAAAGGTGAAAATTATTGTAGCCTGCGAAATAATTCCCTTTCGAGTCACGACGCCCACGTCGGTCTTTGAAATAATATCATTGAGATGTTTACTATATACCATAAGTCATAAGACATCGTTAATTAGTGAACTGGGTCCTTTCTGTCCATTCACCTCTATCTCTATTTCCTGCACATAGCCTACATGTTTCTTTCACATGGTGACACTGGTGTGTGGTGTGGGTCTATGTGTGCAGTGTAACATTATCCAGGGTTTCTTTAAAGAAATTTTTAGAACTGCTCAATCCAGTGTTCACTGTTTAATCTAGGCGTCTGTGGGGGCGGGGAGTTCCCCAAGATTGGATTTCCCCCAGGAGAAATCACCATTTCCTCTCATAAAAGGGATGTGGAGGAATTTCACTCCCCCCCGGAGAAACCAAGCCGGATTATGTCCACGAATTATTGGCCAATTTTGGTAAACTAAAAGGAAAGGCTAAAAATAAGGTCGTCAGAAAAAAATGTTCGGTGAAGATGTCGTCGGCGACCTAGCCGTCGGCCAAAATGTTCGGCCAAAAGAACTTTTCTCGCCCCAATCCAAACCCAAATCACTCCCAAAACAGGGAGACCAGATTAAAAAACTGGCTCAATCCCTTCTTTTTCCCCCCACCATCGTCCATGGTGAATTACTCCCTAATCGGGTGACAATGATTTATTTTTTCACTATTTTTAAATTTTAACTGCGCAGACGTGCGTTTGCAACTGCATAAATTCATTTTGAACTGCACATTTTGTGTAGAACTGCACACTAAAAAAGCCTTGACATTCTCGACGCTAGCTGTGGCCTACATCCTAACGTTCTAATGCGTGGGTCTGCTATCAAATAGTCAGTCACATCTGGATAGTCACCTACTGACAAGGTTTATAGTCCAATTAATTATTGAACAATTAACCTAATTATTGTTGAATGGTTCCAACCAAGGTAGCCTAATTAGCATGTGCAACTGTAGTTGAATAGCATGTAGCCTAGACTTTGCCTATATACTGTATAGGCCCGTAGGCCATACATAGGCCTATACGTAGAATAAATTAATTATCAGTCGAGTTATTGGTTTAATTTTTCATGACGGACGTCATGTCCTGCTGTCTCTACGCAAATGCATATAATATAGGCTGCAGGTCCTTTTGAAGTTTTGAACACGCCTGGTAATTTATTGGGCAAGATAATATTTGGGTGCGTCAATATTTTATAATTATGTGCATATATAAACTGCGACAGTAAAATGTAAGCTAATACTGCCTACACGTATTTGATGTTGACGTATCCAAATTAGGCTACATGCTTTGGTCTGCTTCATTAAGCGTGTTATTTATTTGAGTATAATTATAGCCTACTTTTATGTATGTAAGCCTACGTATTTGTTTTTTGTATGTGCACTTGTTATAGCGCCCCTTCAAGCTCTCTCTACTCAGAGGCGCTCCCGATGCAGAGCGGACACTGCATCGGAGTTTCACGCCGAAGCGCTGAGCAATTGTAAGTGAAGGACTTGCCCGAGGTCCTTACGCGGCAAGGTGGATTCGAACCTCGGACCTTCCGGCTCCAAGGCAACGACGCCACCACTAGACCACCGCGCCCCACAGCCTGCAGAACCGAGTAGGCCTACTTCAGTAGCATCCTACCATTGACTTATGAAGGTGGTAAGAAATCTTTAACTGTGTACAGAAGTTTCATACTCTTATAATGATAGACTTCTTTGCCACTCTATAATAGGCCTTAATCCAAAACAAGACCCTTCTTTGTTAAATTAGAGCTCTTTCTTTGCTCTGATCAAGAACACGTGCTTTAACCACAGAAGAATTCTATAGGTGTTGCGACAAGACTGAAAGAAACACCCTGTGTAAGCTCTGTATAGGCCCATGCATCACCTTTCGTGAGGCCTATTAGGTCTAACGATAAAGATTGTCAATAGGCTATCATAGGTTTGTTGCAATACTATCCCGCTCTATGACAGAAACGCTGTCACGAATTTTGTCATGCCTTAAAATGTATTCTACACGTTAACACAGCGGAAGGGAAAGCGGAAGAGGAGGAGAAAGAGGAAGAAGAAGTGGAGGAGGAGGAGAAGGAGAAGGAGTAAGAGGAGGAGAAGGAGGGAGAAGAAGTGGAGGAGGAGGAGAAGGAGAAGGAGTAAGAGGAGGAGAAGGAGGGAGAGGAGAAGATGGAGGGAGAGAAGGCGAAGAAGGAGGGTTCAATATTTCAAATTGTGAATCATCCCAATAGTCTGACACATCGCAAACTAGGTGAAGCAAAAGAAAGAAACACAGCAAAAGTACCCGGTAACACATGGATATGAAAAGAGTTAATCATGGATATGAAAAAGATATAATCATTGATATGAAAAGAGTTAATCGCTTTCGTTTCTACATCTCTACCATTCAGTCATTCCGAGAATTTCTGTAGAGTCTATTGCCTTTTCCATAAACCTACTCAGGGACGTTTTCGGCTGGGCACAATTAAACATTTAAAAAGGTCAGTTTCAGCGACTTATGAAAAGCAAGCGAGTTTTACCTATGGTGAACATGGTTGCACGGTAGGCCTACAATTATGAAGAGTGAAAGTGAAAGCGTGCCCACCGATCTAAGTAAATTAAGCTGTAGTAATTTATTTTATAAATGCTGAAACAGTAAGTTAACAAAAACCTACTTTATGATTTACTGCTCGCTATGATTACAGATAATTTGACCTCAAAGTCAGTTTAAAAACAGACTTTCGGTTTGGAAATCTAATAGGCTATATAATAAGTAGGACATCATCATCATTTCTTATGATGTAATTTGCAAAAAATCTTAATGAAATCACATGTATTGGAGCTTGATTCTCCGGATATTTGAAAAAACCAAATTTTAAGTTTGAACAGCTGTAACTTTTGCGAACATAAAAATTTTCAAGGGAAACTTTCAGGGATTGTTGGAAATTCATTCCCCTGCAAATTGGAAAATTTTCACAGCAAAATGTCAGTCGGTTGCGAAGTTATCGCATTTCTTCCGGTGGTAGGCCTACTTTTTTTAGCCACCCTGTATATATGAATTTCCTTTAAGACTGTAAAATTTCATTTCGAAATTCTTACTTCTGGCCAAGATATTGGCAAAAAACCAAGGGGGTCTTTTGCGCACCCTGTATATATAGGCTTCATTGGTCCATGAAGAATTTAGTTCAATGTTCTTTCTCTGAAAATGGTGGTGCCATAAGCGTATAGGCCTATATTGTTTTCTTTTCCATGAACCCAGCTACCTTTCATGAATGCCTTTGCATGTTTGCCACCAGGAAGTTAACTTTTATCAACTGAGTAGAAAAACTTGAGGCATAGTTGACGTATTATACGGTATTATACACTATCGCTTTGATGCGGTGGCAGCGGTGGCTGTCGCTGTGGTATCATCCTATGTTTTCCTAACCATGCCATTTTGTGTTTAATAGGATGTATAACATGTAAGTTGCGGTTTCGTTGACTAAGGTTAGACGCGTCTTCTTCCACACGCCTTTCGAATCCGGAACGACTCTTAACGATCAGATGTAGTTTCCACCATGATCGCTTTTCACAATAGGCTATAGGCCTACGCTTCGTTCAAGTTCGTTGTATGAAAAAAGAAGATAAGATGAATTTTAATATCCTGGACAGCCCAACAATGGCCCGCGTTGTTAGTGGTGAAACACGATCATCGTGTTTTTTAATCAAGTGGGACCAGCATGATCATGTTCTGATAATTAATGTAGGCCTAATATTATATGCTTCTATATATATCCAATTAATTTATTGTAACCATCAATCATAGACAATGGTCATAGTACAAAATACTTTTGGAGAAGTACTAATTCATTGAGCCTGCATTTATATGTGGATGCTCAAACTAAATTGCAATACGAGAGATAAGGATATATTAATGAATAGTAAGCTTACAATTTAACTCGGATATTGGAAGGGAGTAGGCTATATGGAAGGTTCGACGAAGGATACCAACTTTTTTGCCTAATGAACGTCTCAAATATCTTTATATTGATGTAATTAATTCAAGCACCAAAGTAGGTCGCCATTAAGTACAACAGATCCATTTTTCTTTTCTATCTAGCACACAAAGTTACAATTAAATTTATTACTCGCATTTGATATATCGACCCTTTCAATGTTACTACTCAGCGGGGTTACCGACTACAGCGCAGATACTGCATCGGAGTTTCACGCCGAAGCGCACAAGCAATGGCAAGTGAAGGACTTGCTCAAGGTCCCTATACGCCGCGTCTTGAGGTGGATTCGAACCTGGCATCGGCCCTCAACCTACCACTACACCGCCGCGCCCTGCAATTGTCATAGGCCTTTATATGTGAGACATTGAGACAACTAGCCTATATGCAACTAGTTTTCTTAAATTTAGCGATTATTTGTTGTTTTTGAACCAGGCTGCAATTTTCTGGAATTTCTGGCTCACTAGTTGAAATGATCCTTTTATACGTTTTATGGGGGGGGGGGTAAATAGCCTACATCTGAGTCATCGGTGAATAGTGAGCTGTAAAATTTGCAAGTGTATGACTATGCCCATATAATATAGAAGCCGTAACAAGACTTTTAAGAGTAAAGAGTAGGCTTACATCCAAAAGTGGCAGAACAGTGACTTGAATCATAAATAATGTACTATAGCCGAAGACATAGGCAATTAGACATATAGACGCTCGACGCTAATGTACCTAGAATTCTAGATGATTATGACAAAAGGGAAGCTGCGTAGGCCTATACATTGTATTGTTCCAGCGATAATTAATTAATAGCATTGACAACCATAGAAAGTAAACGACTCCTGCATTCCCAAGATACGACACTATAGGCCTACGCGGCAACATCCTCCGCATATAATATAGGCCTACGTTAGGCTTCTTCTAAGAAGTTACTATTCACATTCTACGAAAATGACAGGGTGTTTTATAATCCTTTTATAACTTGATTAGGCTAATTAATCTAATTAGTCAATGCATTAAGCCTTCGTTAATATTTCCGGTATTTTGTATCATCTGTTTGTATACTGTCTAAGAGCCATATGGACATCCAAAACCAATTAGGCCTAAGGCCGGTCACGGACATACACTTCTGACAGGATGAGAATTGCCGTGAAAATTGAAAGAGTTCATCTCCATATTCTTTCTTAGGACCCCACATCAAAGTCTTCGTTTCACACTCAAACTGCACGTGGATTATACTCTGAGTCTCTGACCCCTCATTTATTTTTATATCGCTATATAGACCTACAGGTAATTCTCATACTGACTTTTGCAGAGGGTCCACGTCAGAGCCTATCGTTTGTCGATTTCACCATGGAGTAGATCGAAGACTGACCGATATTTAAGCCCAGCCAAGTTTATAAAAAGTCTATCGAACTGAGTATAATAATGGCTTTTAATTAGGCTCCATTTATTCTAATTTTTAGTTTAATTCAACAGATTCTGCGACACATTACAGATGTGTACTTCACGCACTCCTATACGAACTTCCACGCTGTCTAATGTAGTGTATCTTCATACCGGAACCACATTAAATGTGGCCTTAAGATTCTTGACTACAATAGCCTATCAAATGGACTACATCAAGGCGTTGAGGCTATATTTCCGATTACACTGTGTATGAACATGGTTATAATAGTAGGCAAGTAGGCCTATATAGGGCCAATCAAAATCATCATAAAGTCTTCAGCAACTATTTACTCTCGGTCAAAATCCCATCCTATATATATATATATATATATATATAGCTGCCTCTCAATAGGCCTAATTCATGGAATCATCAATTAGGGCTTTCAGAATGTTCAATCTTGACATCTAAAGGCTCTGTTTGCACAACCACGTTTCCGCGTGTACAGCTAATATTTGTCTGGAATTTAACCCTTTAACGGCCAGCTATAAGCTTACATATGCTTGTTAAGCCCTTTAGTACACGCTGGTGGTTAAAGAGTTAAATCAAGTGCTCGAGAGGATGATGCACTCAAATGAATTTCAAAGAAGCTTCAATGCCGTTGAGATCCGATCGAGTCTCTGTCGTTAGTCTTAGCCTTAGTCTTAATCTTAGTCCTAATCTTAGCCTTAGTCTTAATCTTAGTCTTAATCTTAGTCTTAGTCTTAATCTTAGTCTTAATTTTAGTCTTAGTCTTAATCTTAGTCTTAGTCTTAATTTTAGTCTTAGTCTTAAACTTAATCTTAGTCTTAATCTTAGTCTTAGTCTTAATCGTAGTCTCTGTCGTTAGTCTCTGTCGTTTTCTTCGATTGTTTCTTTTGAACAGGATGATGTTTTTGCAAAAAATGTTTAACGCTGTAAATCGGTCAGACCAACTTGTGTCTGACCTGCTATGACGAGAATGGTCGATATTATTATCCTTCAAAATTTTGCCACCTCTGAGGACTAGACCTACGTAGGCCTATAGTCCTCAGGGATGACAAAATTTTGAAGGTTGTATGTACATGAACATGTACAGCCGAACAAGACTTAGTTAGGGTTCTATACGTCTTCTGTAAGCCATTATTATACAGTGTAGGCCTACACCGAATAAGCGCTCAATCACTGGAACATTCGGCGGCATGAATATCACACACGCAGCATAATTAAGCTGAGAATAGAACATGTGAACAAAATAATATTTAATGACCAATTGGGTTTTCTTTCTTGATAGCTGTTGGTGCGTCTTTGTACTGACCGGTCATAATTATGGTCCATCATCGTAGCTGTGTCCACTAGCCACGTGTTTGGCAAATTTAATTAAAAAACTATTATTTCCAGCTATGCTCGTCTAAGGCCAATAAGCCATTGGTATTGGGCTAGAGGTTTATTCAGTTTGTACAGAATTTCAGACATCTCCGGACCCCTACCATGGAGCCCGACCCCGGGAAAGCAACCCTCATCGGTCTTGGTAAGAGCACCGATTAGAGCGCGTCAGTCTAAAGCTTGCGTAGGCGTTATTGAAACGAGCAATGATAGGACGATGATTGAAGACGGATGCTGAGCGATAGGCCTACTACGAAGGCGATAGATTTCTTGCTTCTAAGTAGTCGTGGGTTGGGCAGTAGGATTATGCTGTGATTGTGCTGTGATCGATCGAGTAGCATATACATCGACGTGTTTACGCGATAGGCCTATCAGTTAATAGACAATAATTATTATTATTATCGGTCAATGAATCAGTTTCGCGTTAAAGTCCTGTAGGTCTATTACACAGAACAACGCAACTGTTATTCGATATATAATTGGACCTAGTACAATTCTTTCGAACTTCAGAATTTGCAACATTGTTTTGTAGTTCACGCTTCTAGAATTTTAACTATTCACACACACACACGCGCGAACACACACACACACACACACACACACACACACACACACACACACACACACACACACACACACACACACACACACACACACACAAACACAAAACACACGCACACACACACACACACACACCGATTCACCATTTCCAATGTACGTTCTGGGAAGTTCTCTGACTTGGCTCAGTTTCTCGTCAAGCAATGAACCATTCTGCTCAGGGTCATATACCCGCCATAATATGCTATTGCTAATGTGCTATTCTTCGTGGTAGATCGAGTCATGCAGTGACGGCGCCAGATATACAGGCCTACAATTTCGCCTCTGGGTCATGGGAGTTATTCAGCATGCAGGCCAAAGAAATTAAATGTAAAGAAGATATTAATACTTCATAAGAATTTTTAGCAGGTCATAGTTGCAGGTCGAGAGTAAAATAAACATAAACAGGTATTCAATTTCCATTTGACCTGCTGCGACCTACATGCATCGTGGCGCCGCCTTTGGATCGAGTCGAGTGCTTTGATCGACTTGACTTGGTCGACGATCGCATTAATTGATCAACTTTCTAGTCGACTATAGTCGACCTCTGGTCGACTCGATGGAATTATATATACAGCAGATAAACGATCGATTTGCCACTTGGTCGATAAATTGTATGTATGTGCACTTGTTATAGCGCCCCTTCAAGCTCTCTCTACTCAGAGGCGCTCCCGATGCAGAGCGGACACTGCATCGGAGTTTCACGCCGAAGCGCTGAGCAATTGTAAGTGAAGGACTTGCCCAAGGTCCTTACGCGGGCAGGTGGATTCGAACCTCGGACCTTCCGGCTCCAAGGCAACGACGCCACCACTAGACCATCGCGCCCCACAAAATTATGCCGACTTGAACTCGCCAGCAAATCTTAGAACTGTTGCATTCTTATATTCCAGTGGCCTACCGGTATGCCTTACATGTCAACCTAAATTAGGCCTACTCACGAATTTCAATGGCACACTCTTCTGCAAACTGCAATTGTAGAGCCTAGGCCTACTGGTAAAAGTAGCCTAGTAGCCTGAGTAAAATTTCAGGCATTTGAATGATTTTTGTGTGTGATTGACCTGTGATGTTTAAACATAGTGACAACTGCCGAGGGGTTGAGGGAGTTCACCCCTAGTCTTACTTAGGACCCCATAATTATAGTAGAGCCTTATTTTCACACCTCAACTCTACGCGGATCATAGACTGACCCCCCACATTTATTCTTCAACAATTCTCATGCTGGCTTTAAGCCTCGATCGGCTGCCTCGCTATCGCCGTTGATTCGATTGGTTTGGCAGCCTTGCTACGAATGTCCCTAATCTCCTACAGATAGGTGTAAGTCACATAACCTTACCACGTACTGTGTTGGCTAAGTTTCAACCAACTTGATCGACCGACTCGATCAATCCATCACCAGGCATGAGACTAAGCGGTGCGTACATGTATACTAGATGAACTAGGAGCTTGGTAGACGATCCAGCCGCTCTTTCAGTGTCGATAGAGTCGACAATTCGTAGAATAGAAGTTTTGCACAGATCGAGGTGTAGCCTAGATTCGGTTTGAAAGAGTTGAAAAGTGAAGGAGATTATCGGTGAAATCATTCAAATTCGAGTGCATGCGTAAAGCACAGGCCAACTATTATAAAAGTGATTAAAGGCAGATCTTCATTCGCAGCTGTGAGCTTCTGCAAAAATAGGACTTTAAATTAGCTGGTCATCCCTTGAAATGACTTAACCCTCTACCGCATGAATTTTTTTTTTATATATTTTTTTTTACTAAAAATTTTTTTTCCCTTTGGTATTAGTGTACACACTTTGGGAAAAATATTATCTCAAGAAATTTTTTTTATTAAAGGTGAATAAATGACCAAAATGTATGAAATGCCAATCGGCATCTTCATGCACAACGTAACCAATCGAATGCATCTTCATGGGTCGGCAATATCTGCAAAATTATTATTTATTTTGCATAAATGTATCCACATAATTATGCAATAGCATGAAAGTTCATGTACAGAGAATGAACACGACCATGAAAGTACTCAGTAAATCTCAGCATAAAACACGCAATCACTCATCTTCAATGTTTTGTACTGCATTTCCCCTGATCGCAAAGGACAAATGCAGTTACACAAATAAAATACTGTTACTCCGTGTGAAACCGCTTGAAACAGTTTTTGTCCTTTGAGAAGCATAGACTTGTGTTGCACTTTTCGCAGGAAACACGTGATTGTCCACTACAACCAGGTAGACGGCAGCGCAGTCTTTCGACGGTCCAAGTTGGCCAGTGGCTGGTGTCGTCTGTGCGAACATCGGCAATTGGCATAGGATGCCTACGTCTTGCCTTCTTCGTGACCGATTGAAGCTGACCCTCCATGCTCGGTCGACCCGCTCTCTTCCTATTTGTGCCTTTATTAGATTTACACAAACCTACAGCAAAACCAGAGATCGAAACACATTACTATGCATGCAAAATCTAATGTGCAGTATTTTTATCTAAGTTTTACCTTCATAAAAAATTCTTCATATATCAGTAATACACATGAGACAAAAATAAAAGATTGCATTCACTCAACAATTGCAATCTAAATATATAGATGCATACAGCAAATAAACTGCAGAGCAGTGCAAGCCAATAGTACCATCTCAAAATAAATTGTGGATCTGTCCAAGTTAGTCGCACTGTCTCATTCACATAAGTTGCGATCGGCTTGTGGCAATGACTCGAAAGTTGCTGACACACAAGTTGATGATTTAGAAAGAAGAAAATCAGAACTGAAAAAGACAAAATTCAATAAATAAAAATATGATGAGAGAAATAATTGTGTGACGGCAAGTAAAAGACAAATTGTTGAGTGAGACTATCACACTTGACTATCTTACCTTCTGCAATCTGAGCCTTGAATTCTGCCAATCTGAGAACTTCCGATGTGTTGTTTTGTTGCGAACGAGCTCGCCTGTACAGTAGCCATGCGTTCACTACAGCCATGTCCAGATAATGGAAGAACAGTCTGTGATACCATTTCTTTGATCGAATGGTAATTCGATAAAGTCCCATGAGGCTGTCAAGCAAATCAACACCACCCATGTGCTGATTATAGATGGAGATTATCTGAGGGCAGTCAATTTCCTTTCTTGCTTTCTGTGCCGAAAACCATCGCATCACTTTTATTCTGGGCTCTGTGCCCACATATGTTGAAAGAAGGTTGACGACTTTGTTGTCATACCACTGTACAAATGTAATGGTGACCCCATCTACATCAGTCGTGTACTCCGCCATGGATCCGCGGCCAATCTTCTTCAAATCTTTTTCAGATTTCGCTGAAAAACCCTGCAGCCTGTTTACTCTCACTGTCCCAATACTTTGTATAGATTGGTGTTCCAAATACACAAGCAGATCAATGCTAGTAAAGTAATTGTCAAAGTACAACTTGTGTCCAACAGGTGGAATGGTCCTGGCCAGGCGCACTACGACGTTGGCACTTGGTCCACAATCCTTTTCTTTAGCAAGGACATGATTTTCTTTACCCGTGTACACTTCCATGTCATATGCAAAACCTGATTTACCAGAGAGTACCCAGATCTTGTAGCCCCACTTGTGAGGTTTGCTTTTATTGTACTGCTTCAGTCTGCTGCGACCTTTGAAAGGCACAACTTGTTCGTCTACACACAATGACTCCTCCTTAGGAATTGTATTGAGACAATCGCGAATCTGTGTGATTAGTGGTCTGATCTTATGGAGTCGATCGCCATCTGGTTCTGCAGCCGTATTATCGTTGAAGTGGACAAAACGCTTGATTTCTTCCCATCTGTTGACTGTCATGACTTCCGATACGTTGTTTACTTTGTATTTGGCATTCCAGTATCTTCTTGCACTGGGTAGTACAATCAGAGACATCCACATGGTTATGCCCAGAAACTTTTCTAACTCTGGAACTGTCAGCTTGAGGGGTTTCTCAGGACGAATTTGAACAGCGTAAAGGTTAGTCTGTTCAACGATATGCTGCTCCAGCGTAACTGGGAATAACTTCCTAAAAAACTGAATAGGAGTTTTTAAATCCACAACATCCGGACCAAGACTCTCATCGCCGGAGAAGGGTGATCGCCTTTCTACCGTATCCTTAGAAGTTTTCCACAGAAGTCTGCGTTTCACTTTGGCTGCTCTAGTCTTGGATATCCCAGTGCTTGTTGTCGGCATGTTGAGACACGGAGACTCCGGGCGCTCAAGGTCGCTGTGCTCTTCTGAAATTTCATCCCTGTCCACTGGTGGATTATGATCCTCATCATGCTCTTCTGAATTTTCATCCCTGTCCACAGGTGGATTATAATCCTCATCATGTTCGTTGTCTGATGACAACTGACTGTCATCACTCTCAACAGGAATTATTCTTCTAACCACCACCTTCTTCTTCATCTTTCTTTTTCCATAAAACGATTTCACATTCATGGTAGCCATCTGCTAAATCAATATACATAACAAATTATTGCCGTTATAAACATTACTGGTGTCAAATAAATATTTGCGATATCTAAAATATAACTTTACAATATATGGATCTAAACTACTACTTGAAACTTGTAGTCAATTTTCGTAATTACCATAATTGCAAGTAATGTAGGCCTATCTGCCCATAATTATCTAAGAGCCACAAATCCTAAATATGACTCCAATTACATAAAAAAAAAATCCATATTTACTCCCAAATACTACATTTTCGTTTCCTAATTATATACACTGGTATTTCATACCAATAAATTAGTATAACATAATCATAAAATGTTATCACAATGTTATCTAGTCAATATTACTAATAAATCACAATTATACCTGACTTATCCAACAATGAAAAAGTTCTGTTGAAACGGAAAGCAGTCATCAGCATAGTGTTTATGTTGCATGATGATGCCAATCGGCATACCATTTTCGTAATTCTTTGTTACAATAGTCGTTTATTCTAACTCTACCAACTAAATTCTATCATAAAAACACACAAAACGGATATTTGACGTAGTTTAAATTTTACCTGGATATGAAATCCAACAATAATGAAAAAATGTGGAAAATTCTGATTTCGTCGATAAATACACGGTATTTCGGAAATATTTAAGAAATAGAACAAGAGCATAGATATATAAACAAAGACTAGATTTCAGTTTATTATTATATCTACTATCCGAGAGAAACGCATAGTGATGCCAATTGGCAGCGTAGAGTTTATTGAACATGCATGGCAGAAATGATGCCAATCGGCATCACTATGCGGTAGAGGGTTAAGTGAATCGTTGCAGATTCTGGATGCATCTGGTCCATTGTTAATTTCGTTCTTCAGAATCTCAATTTGATAGGCCTACCATGCAGACTAGTGCTGCCTTGTATACAAATGTACAGCCGAGTAGACCTATGTTTTAGTTGTCGAAGATGTATAATTAAGCTATATAGGCCCTAAATAATTAATTAGGCTAAGTCTATTGTCAACAATTGAATCCCAGTTTCATCTGATCACATCCTTATTCTCAATCTTAACGCGATTCCGGAATGGGTCATTGCAAGCTGCTACAGGCCCAGCCAGTACAGGGGTCATCGTTGATCACATAAACTGTAGTCTAATTAGGCCTAGGTCTAACCTTTATTCACTTGCACAAAAGTGTCCACATAAAACTAGGCCTATGTAGGCCTAATTATATGGACACGAATAGGCCTAGTGCTTATAACAACGTCTTGTGATTGCCAGGACCGTTAATTGACGTCGCCTCCTTATATATCTAGCATAGGCGGAAACCTAAGGGGGACAGAGGGGACGGTCCCCCAATAAAAGTGTTGGGGGACGGCCCATGCATTGGTCCCCTCCCCAATGTTGGGCGTCAAGACTAAAAAATATCGGAATTTTTTTAGGCGGTGAAAAATAGAAATTTTTTAGAATTTTTGATTAAAAACTAAAAAAGGTCATCAACTTTTTGGGCGGTGAAAAAATAAATTTTTCATGGTTTTCTGGCCGGATGACTAAAAAAGGTCATCAACTTTTTTGGTCTGTGAAAAAAAGAAATTTTCCTTGGAAAAATGTCGTCAGAAATTTTTCGTCCTTCCTTCGGCCACTCGTTAGTCCCCCCCGGCCAAATCTCCGCCCAGATTTCCGCCTCTGATATCCAGTCGTGGGGCTGGCACTTCCAGATTACGAACAGTGGCGGAATTTTTAATACATATTATTTCTCTTTTGCAAGCTGAATATAGTTGATGACAAGAATTGTCAAGAACCATTGGCCTACAGTAATTGCGCAGGCACTGAGTTTTGTGTGTGTTAAATGAGCTGTTTGCTATAAGCCTAGGCCTATGTCATACGGACCCGTGAGAACCATTGAAATAATTTCCGCTGACGTCAACGGCCTTTGTTGTCATAGGATGTGGTTGAATGTGGTTCTACGATCCTATATACAAGCCTTTGTTAGCCTATACAGTAGCCTATAAATTTTTAAACCAAGGGCCTGTAGGCCTAACCATTCGATCTGTCGTCACTTTATAAAAGTTTATAACCATCAGACTTTGTTTACACTTGCGAGGGATTCCGCTGTGTGACCTAATTTGTGTCCCTCTCTCCTCCTCTCAAATGTTACTCAGATTAATTTCTTGAGGTTAGCCGCCTATATGCCATAATAATATATAGGCTAATGGTGGTTTTCTTGACCAATGTAAGAGTCACTCAACCGCAGACAATCAGTCTTCGTGACAGTTCGTGCTACCCATTGGCATAATGAGGAAATTAATGTTCATGTTGCGGATGCGAATAGACTATACAGTATACAGGCCTATATTATAATAATTATGCATAGGCCTATCTTATACAATTTCCACCAGGGTTTATATTTTATAACCATTAGCCTATGCATCACTTAAACACTGTTGTATAATTAGGCTATATGGGTTACCGGCAGACAATTATTATTATTAGTGGATCCCGACATATTTCTCATTTTGAATAAGAATAGCCTACACGTACAAAATGGCATCTGGCAGATTTGATAAAGTAAACTAAGTTATAGGCCTAGGGGCGACTATACTTTCCATTCACGACTGAATTCATACCGAACTCGATCTTCAAGTTAACCGATCCAGATTCTACTACGATTCTTCCACCACACGACTACCATCATCACCGATTAGGCCGCCTATAACCACAGCTATAACCTATAAATAACACAATAGTAGGCTAATAAATAAATAAATAAATAAATAAATAATAAAGCTTCATATAATAGAATAATATTTACACTGTGGGGCGCGGTGGAGGCCCTACTACATGTACATGTAGGTGGAGTGGCTATGTTCATTGCCTTTGCAAGTTGCAGCCGTAAGGGTGCAGGTTCGAATCTACCTCAAGCCGACGCGTACAGCCTACGGACCGAGAGGAAGTCCTTCACTCGCAGTTGGTCATGCGCTAAACTCCGATTCAGTGTAGCAGGTAGGCCTAGTCGGGAGCGCTTCTGATTAGCAATCTTGGAGGGGTGCTATGACAAGTGCATATACAATATAAGTTTATGGTTCTATTGCAAGCTTATTATTGATCACCGTAGCACCGCGCTAGCTATCTCATCGGCTCGACCCCCCTCCCATTTTGATCTGGCACCGGAACTAACAGGGCAGCTTTGGCTAATGCGAACTTGATTTGATAAAATAGCACCGGTGAATAAGCTGTCCTCTCTGACGTGATTTTTGCGGGCCCTGAGAAATTTTCGAAGATTTACATTAGGCCTATTAGGCCTATACTTATACGTGCAAATGCTGCGTTTAGGCCTACTTTTACTTATCTGCGCTTAGAATCCTTAGATGATAGGTAGACCTATAGGCCATTGGATATAATATTATGTAGGGCCTACCAAAATGTACTAGACTGCATGAGCGCATGTACATGTAGGTCTACGTCTTTACAATGTATCACGACATGTGATGATGTTCATGCAGCTAATTAAGTCTCCTTTGATCGTCGTCAGCGTGCATGGTTGCAATGGCCTTCGAGTGGTTAATTCAGGGAATTTCAGCCCACAGGCAGCCTGGATGACATCGCCTAGGCCTGTAGGCCTCTAATATTATTGTCGTCACTATACGGGTCTCTTATGGGCTTCCGTAGGTGTATCACGTCCCTAGAACAAGGTTTAGGCCTACATTTCGGAATTTCCTACTATATAGCTTTTGCCCTTAGACCGAAATAACCACGAACCGTGATAATTATGTGCTAGAAATAAAATGAGATGTCGCTATACTGAGGATCCGCCCCCTGCTTATTCGCGGCCACTGATGTCGAGGCCGTAAGGAACGCCTGCTCTTCGTTTCCTGATTATCAGCGTCGGCCTATCCTCTTCAAGCTAGCACTCCTCGATACAGTAGACCTGCAGAGCATGCGCGCGTCATCTGCCGTCCAGGCCCATCCCGCTTAATTAGGCTATCTAGCACGGTCTCACCGTGCAACTCTGTTAAAGGTCGTTTCTCTCTTCGATTAACACTGCTGGAAAATATATCTTGCTCGTCGTCTTGCCTTTTCCCGACCTTCATTCACATGTGCAGTTATATACCGGTGCCTCCAAAAGGCTCCAACAGAAAGCTAACTTTCCACTTCCTCATGTCTGCAAGACAGGCAAGACAGTGTCTTTCGCTCTAAACTGAACAACAATTCAACATCCTCCAATCAACGAATGACTGACTATTAATTATTGTTTGAACTTATGATCTTTGTAAGGATAATAATCATCACATAGGAATAGGCCTACAGTTGTATTGTAGTTACGATTTACGTTCTGGCAGGATGAGATCCGTTGGCAACATTTGGTCAAGGCAATACATAGACCATATAATAATAATTATGGTGGAAAAGAGTCAACGCCAAAGGTGAATCAAAATTCACGTCAAGTGACCACATAGCACACAATGTCATGGCGAGCACTGCACATCATTTCAACTAGGCTACAATTGCAAGAACGTTGAGCCTTTATCATTACTACTACATAATACCAACAGTACTATATGGATGTGAGACATGGACAATGACCAAGATAATGAAAAAAAAGATTAACGCATGTGAGATGTGGATTTGGAGGAAGATGCAGAGAATATCTTGGAAAGAAAAAAGAACAAATGAGTGGGTGCGCACAGAAATTGGTATCGATATGGATGAGTCGTTACAACAAACAGTGCTAAGAAGAAAGTTGGTTTTCTTTGGTCATGTTATGCGTTCAAATGGTTTGGAGAAAGATATGATGCTGGCATGCGGAGAGGGAAGGAGAAAACAAGGGCGACCAAGGAAAAGGTGGTTGGATGATGTTCAAGAAACAACAGGAATGAATCTGGAACAACTAAGAGAAGCGACATCAGAAAGAAAGCAATTGAGAAGGCTGGCCTTAACGATCGCTAGAGTTCAACGAACTGACAGCACAAGGTGACTACATAGAACTGTATATAGGTCTACCTAGTAAAACTGGATTCAACTTAAGAACCACATTAAAACTTGGTCTCCTGCGTCTCTGGTGATTGGGTGCAAGGTCTAAAAGTTTTTCTCATCACAGGCAAAGCTTATCAGGACTTTCAGCAGAGGACTAGAAATCATTCTACTGAAGGGCCAATTAAGTAAGTGCAGGCCCAACTGACCCACACTGATTACACAGGCTTGTCCTTGTGGCTCCTAGAGAATGACATCCTGCTATAGGCTACTGGTTGATTTTGTAAGGGAACAGAAAAAAGGAAAAGTGAAAATATCTTCATCTTTCTATCCCTATACAGTATGAAGCAAGTTACAGAAGTCACAAGAAAAAGCTATGTTAGTTAACAAATACATATACCAGCAAAAGTTAATGCATGCTTGAGATTGTAGACATATGCATAAGTATAGAAACCTTGCAGAGGAGTCAATTGGACTGCAATTATTCGATTTGTTCGGTGTACATAAATCGCCTAAATCCCATGACCACCCTACCCCTCCATGTGTACATAATATAATGGACAGCCTCCTGTACCACAGAAATGTTGAAAGATCACAATAGAGCGTTTGAGACAACATTCAGGTTCAGCCTACAGCATAAGACATTGTTCATGATCTTGAACCATAATTATGAACTTCCCATTCATGAAAGACACAAAGTACCAAACACAGCCATTGTTTTACAGATAACAGCAGTTCGTCTGTGAGTAGCCTTATATATGTTTCTCTGAACAGGAAAAAAATATAAAAAATTAAATATCTACGACTCATGTGGGTAACATTTAAGTAGTGCAACAAACCTGAACATCCAACACACAAGTGTCTAATCATGGATGGCCGAACACCATTTGGCCTGGGTCTCAAAATGTGTGGGACTTCAAATCAGCACTTGCAATAAACAATTTCCTATTCATCAATCTGACCAGAGGTGTAAAAATTTGAAAATGGCCAAGATTTCTACAAATCACTCCAAAAATCAGCAACAGCACTCTTACAAATACTTGGCAGATGGGTCAGAGGAGATACACAACATCTTCAGCTTAGATGTCCAGTTGCCCATCTCTGACAGAAGGATGCAGCACACAATGGTTCTCAGAAGAATGAAGCATATAATGGTTCTACACACACTTACAATGTCTTGATCTATATCGTT
Source organism: Lumbricus rubellus (assembly GCA_945859605.1). Classification (NCBI taxonomy): domain Eukaryota; kingdom Metazoa; phylum Annelida; class Clitellata; order Crassiclitellata; family Lumbricidae; genus Lumbricus; species Lumbricus rubellus. The sequence goes on along the minus strand of OX243815.1, from coordinate 20,383,402 downwards.
TCTTGACGAAATGCATGATATTCTCCCTCAAACGTACTATGTATGATCATAGAGAAATATCATGATCATAGAACACCTGCACTTACCAAAATGCTCCCTGGGTTACTATTTTACACTTGGGATAATTATATTTCTCCACAAGTACGTCAAAATCACAGTTTGTTAGTCTGTAAAAAGTTTGACATTGACACTGTTCAATAATTAGTTAAACCTAGTTCCTTAAATATAAAATGTTTTTGAAGCAGCACACATTCACGGGTTTTGGTGATAAGAACATGTTACAAAAAATTATGATGGCTTATTTTTATGCACTGGTGTATTACACCCGGTCACAACGGTCAAATATCTGTCTGCGAAGTCCATCGTTGCGGTTCCGTGAAATGCGATGTTCGTCAAGATTGTTGAATATTCACAAATGGCAAACCACGTGTAAACTAAAACAGAAGAATCATGTAATCAACTTGATGTAAAAAGCTAGAAAAAATCAATGTTTCTCTAAATAATTCAAAACTTCACATTCAATTATAGTTGCATAGACTTCAGAACTGAAAATCAGTGGTTTGATTTGCTTTAAAATTGCATGTTTCCGTGCTGGCAATTGGTGAAGAGGGATGAAATTTGGTTCCGAATTTTCTGTATTTAAATCATGTGAAGCATTCATTTTGAAGGATTTGGGCAATACAGCACTGCATGTGTTCATACGAAAGATTTATGACACCTTCAAAACAATAACGAAAGAGGTACTAGTAGCAATTTGGGGAGACTGCTCATACCCAATTTCAATGATTGTTTGACCATTTGCAACCACCTCATGCATATAAATCACCAATTGAATGTGTTGCCTATGTTGGTATGTTGGAGTCCCGCCAGATTGTAAAGCGAATGTTGAAAGAAGAAATAGTGCATTAAAGAGACAATGGTTCACATATCAAATTTATAAGACATGAAAAAAACAGCCAAATGACTATCTAGTCTTAAATGTGGCCTAATAATAGAAACATAGACTGAAGGAACACCGATTTGTAACATCGATTCATATTTAATATGTAATCATGTTTTACTCTTTTGTATAATCACAACTGTAGTTTTAATTGAATAAACAAATATTATTGTTTTGAATCCTAACGTTATGCATGTACTAGACATTAAGAACAGCAGAACTAACTTCCAGCTTCACAGTGCGAATTGTGCCTGACGAAGAAATAAGCCGATGCTCCAGCACTCAACAGATTCACCACAAAGAAGAGAACTTTCAATCGAAGAGATTTAGTCTGAAGACATATGTCAACCAACTTGCCCTTTACAGTTTACAGTTCATGCAAAGCATAAATGTTATTTTTTTTTGCTTATTACTTAGCGACACCTAGTGTACAACTAGTGGTATGTATGCATATGGCTGCTGGGTTTAAATTAACAGCAACCATCAACATTATTTTCACAATTTGTTGAAAAAGTTTAAAACAAATCTTGAAGACAATTTATTTATTTATTTATTGGGAACACTTATGTAGCGTCCCATCAAGACTATCTACTCAGAAGCACTTCCGACGCATCCTCGACTAAATAGGGCAGTCTCAAGGCTAAAGAAGAACACCGTGGACTAATCCGTGGGCACTAGGTGAAGTGCCACAGGAAGCCCATTCCAGTTGGCAGGACCAGCAACCAAGATGGATGGTAAAAGTTAATGTATAATATTAATAAGGATTATTCTTTCAGTGTTCTAGAAGAGCTCAGACTAAAGAATGTCTGCAAGGTATTGATATATGTACAAACTTTTGCAAGCATGTGTTTTCATGTTTGCCTATAGGCATTCATATGTACATGAACAGTTGAACATGCTTACAGTCAAATCTACAATTAACCTTGCATTCACTAGATGCTCCTAATGATACTAGAAATTTTTGATGTTCCTATGTGGCTCAGCACAATTTAAATTATGACCTTACATCAAGTTTCCTTCCTTACTACTTACTACAATTTTCATAAACTATTTAACCAATTTCACTAATAATTACATCAACTGCATGTAGAGAAATATAAATTAATTAACGCATGCATGTGAAAATAGCATATCAACTTGAGTCGAGGGAGCTTTAAGACTTGTGCATTAGCAAATGTACATTTGTGCATTCATTCATCTTAATACTGACAGAGTGACTTAATTAAGGAAGAAGTCAGCACGAAAGTCTACCAACCGTTTCAATCATTGACTGTGATGCATTTGTCCGCCACCAGAGGAGGATGGTGAAGATCATATGAAGAATAGAAGACGCTATAAAACCGATGAAACTCTGCTCATGCATTTCTGTAAGAAAAAGATGACAACTTTAGGGAATACTTTAAAAGCCATGTTTACGTCTCATGTAAACAAAGATTAAAATCAAGCATTCTAACAATCTATATAAATAAAAATGAACTTTCCAATAGTTCGTAACATTATCACGCTGAAAGTAACTCACCGATTGTTTTGAAAATTTTACAACACCTTCCATTCCCATACAACCGTGTGTTAAGATTTTTTCACCCGAAAAACCCAACCTTTTCCACAAAAAGTGAACTTTGCAATCCGTTTACCCGCCATTTGCAAATTCAACACGTCCCACACGGATGCCAGATTTCATAAACGCGGTCTCCAAACACAGCAGACGAAACATCAATGAGGTCGCGTGCTATGACGTCATAAGCGAGTCGCGATTAATTTACCAAAGAGGCCGCTTTTAGGCCTTTTCCCAAAGCGGCCTTTGGGCTTGGAATGGACGGTGCGACGGAGGAAAGGAGCGGAGGGAGCGGGACGAAGACGGTGGGGAGGGAGAGGGAGAGGTCAAGGGGGAGGGGAAAGGGGAGGGGGACGGAGGGGGAGGGGAGAGGGGGAGACGGAGGGAAGAGGGAGGGGGAGGGTGAGCCTCTTTTCAGCCACAGCAAGGCATGGCCGGGTTCAGCTAGTAAACAATAAACATAAACTTATCCCTAGCTATGACCATTCTGAGACACATATTTCTTGCTCATCATCCCTGTCCATTCTGCAATATGACACGAGGCCTTTCGATAAAAACAATAAACAAGAAATGTAAGCTTGTCCTGTTAGCTTGTCCCACACGCTACCTTCTTCAATCAATCAAACAAACAATCAATGTTTATTGACCACCATGATAGAATATAAGAATAAGCATGCCATACAGTTTATGAAATTCATATTCAGATTGTCGATACGTAAACTCAATGGAACATATGGTTCCACCTGACAGAATTGCCATATTTACATCGGTAATTAATCAATTATTATACGTTGATGGTCATCATTTAATAATATCATCATACAGTCATATTATAAAGTGTCAACAGATGATTTTACTGGGAGCTTAAGGCTCCTTGCAAGATTGACAAAATCCTTATATTGATAAAAGAAATCGATGGCACTAACCATAATTTTCGGTAGAAGACACACACGTTAAGATGACCAGGCAGAGGTTCTCGACCACATTCAGAAACGCAATCAAGGCTACAGACACTTCATAGAAGCCTGTGTAAGAGTTCACCCTGTTCGTCAAGTAATGCTTGTAGTAGAGAGCTGCAAAGAAGAAGCGAGGTGCACAGTGAAGCGCTATGCTGATGCGCCAGATGTAACGCTGTGGTGTGTATCCACCAATCGCTGCACTTGCTGAGGGAAGATAATTCTTTACCTACACAAAAAGAAAGTCAGTCATAGAAATATATAGTTGTCTTCACTTCATATGTTCTGTCTGACTATATGAACCTTGGGAACATGCACGTTCCGGTGGAACTCATCTTCGGGTAATCCCGAAGACTGGCTGCCCGTACTCCAAACAATATGGCTGCCAACTATTGCAATAAAAATAGAGCGCAGCTACCTAGCGACGACACAATCGACTGCATTCCAACATACAAACTGAACGGCTGCTTGCTGTACTTAGCTTAAGCGCCCGGTGAAACATAATTATAGCCTCAAAAGCGATCGGTTTGTTTACAAAGCGCAGGTTTATTTATTTTCCAACTGTCATACAATGCGTTCTATTTTTATTGCAATCGTTGGCAGCAATATTGTTTGGAGTACGGGCAGCTAGTCTTCGGGATTACCCATCTTCGGGGTTCCCACTGCTCATCCAAACCACTTTAACCACTGATGTCTGGTAAAGCTGCTGGACTGAGCTGTATCAGTATGCATATAATAATGAGAGACAATCATGATTCGACCGAAAGGTGCCATGGCCCTGAACCGAAGAGAGTGAAATGCAGAAGTTTCTAGGGTGTGATCAAGCAAAGCAAGCAAGATAATTATAATTGCACATGAGGGTCAAGATCTTAAACTGAATATGCTGCCGATTGGAAGCCAGTGCAAATTATCCCACAAAAACGGCTCTATATATGACCAAACAGGTCTGGGACATCTCCAATAACACGTGAAGCGGCATTATGAATATACTTAAATAAAATAGATAATACAAAATGAAACAGGCGTGGAAATTCAGCAGCCTTGGCAAACCATGAATCGCCACATGCAACTTGCAGTGACTCTGCAGCGGCCAATGAAATAGCTTGAAACTGTGCACGTTCGTCCATCCGCTCAAATCAAAATTCATTTTCCACTTCCTCTTAATATGTTTCAACCATACCGGCACTTTAGAAGTCACCTATTGAATTTTATTAAACACGGAGCTCGTACCCCACAATGAGTTGCCGTAGATCCTTCAAAGTTGTATATAAGAGATAGCAGAACACACGCTAGGAAACCAAACGTGGGCAAAGACAGCACCAATCTTCCTAGATTGCGAACACCGATTCTAAAGGACGAATAATTGTGCGGCTCCATCTTGTCTTCGTTTACATTCGCGATAACGTTCATGTCAAAAAACAATAATTAATCGCGAGTTTACGACTGACCCACGGATATTGATTTGGATACCAGCGTTGCCACCCTAAAAAATGAAAAACCCAAGTTGGACGGTCAAAAAAACCCAAGAAAACCCAAGTTGCCCAAATCTTCGAAAATGTCCACAATTTCCCGTCCGAAAATTCTTATGACCTTTTTTTTAGTCATCCGGACCAAAAAATCTTTCAATTTTCCCGTAGACTTACTAGACACTGTATGGATTAAGTTCATGTAGAGTTTTGCTTGTCATCAGTTTTTCTAGGTGACTCTGCTTGTCTACCCGTCTTTTAGTCATCCGGTCCATATCTCTCAAAAATGTTCACAATTTCCCGATTTTACCAAAAAACAAGTAAAAACCCCAGTTCTTCACGAAAAAACCCAAGTTCGGATCGAAAAACCCAAGAATTTTTGGTCGAAAAAAACCCAAGCAAAAAACCCAAGTTCTTTCTGAAAAAACCCCATTTCCCAAGTTCGGATCGAAAAACCCAAGATCTTGTGAAAAAACCCAAGGAGTGGCAACGCTGTTGGATACCTGCATTGTTTTTTAGCTAGAATGACAGGTGGCGCCACAATTACGGCGGGCATAGAACGTCGATTTCATTTTCATTCATTCATTCATTCATTCATTCGGACATTTATATAGCGCTCCTCGAGGAAAAGAAACTACTCAGAGGCGCTCCCGACTCCAGCGCCCCCAAAAGAACAGTTTTAAATTTTGAGTAGATTCTACTAACTTTACGTCTCGATAAACCACAATGTTCTCAGTTTAGGCCTACAGTAATAGGGCCTATAATTATTGTAATCGTTGTCGTATTCTACTAATCTTCAAACTTATAACGTGGTGCTCGAAAACTTTCCCCCAGGGCACCAGCTTATTCACGAGCGCTGCATTGTAGACTTTTCGAGATTGCTTACTGACTCATTTCAAAGTTTGAGATTGACCATAGATATAATAAATACCCCGGTATGAGATTGACCGTTTGAAGTTAGCGTATCTAAAATGACTGGGACATACAAATTAATTTATAATAGAACTTTTTGCAAAAATATCATTTTTCTTCCACCAGCAGCTGTTAACTGACTATCGATTTCTCTGTAGTCAGCAGCTTTACTGACCTACTTCCTTATGATTGGACGTTAGGCTTTGACCTATTTGTTCATTGGCTGATGTGATTTCCGCCATGTTAGGTGTTTAGCATTTTACAGTAGCTGTTATGAGCGTTCGTTGTTTATTTTATGACGCTTTTATGGTCTCTGGCCGGATTTTATTGTCTGTGGCCTTAATACAACGATTCTATCGGCCCATAATCGCGCCTTCTGGCCGCAGAGCAGTGGATAAGCGTGGCCTCTTTTGGAATGTTTTGCTGGCCCGCGCGGGCTATGCAAAAACTAATAATCCCACATACCTTATATAATACCCGTGTTGGGACACACATGCATTGATGCAACTCCGCGCTCCGACTAAAATAATTATTTTGATTCCCTGCAACACAGATGCTTATTAGATACGCCGATTCCAAACTTATATTAAGATATAGTAGTAAGTACTGTGACGATGAGACTGTAGTAGAACAATAAACAGCATTCGTTGTAACACTGGAAGCTTTTCCAGAGATTTGTTCACAGAATGGAAGACCCCCGTGGGTATGGCCTGAATGCAGGCGTGAGCATGTCGGGACATCTATCGCAGGGTTATGGTGTGCAGCTTCCTCACATGGGAGATGCTGGTGGCATGCTGGATAGTGAGCATGGAAAGCAAGATGTCGGGAACATTCTGCAGCAAATCATGACCATCACTGACCAGAGCCTTGATGAGGCGCAGGCTAGGTATCACTTGACTTTTAATATTTGTACCTTCATATGCGAAGCTGAGGCTAAGTTAATGTTTTTTTTATCATGTTCAGTAGATCACAATAATGTAATGTAAATCTTTGACAATTTCTCAGCACCCACAAAAGCCACATCAGGGAGACTAGCTTATTCACCGGCGCTATATCAAATCAAGTCCGCAATAGCCAGAGCTGCCTTTTTCCAGTTCCAGGTTAAAATCCAGGGAGGTCAATCCGAGGAGACAGCATGGTCACGGTGCTACGGTGGTTGTCGGTGATGCGGGTAGTTTGGTGGTAGAACAATACTCTTGGTCTGAATGTGCAGAGAATTTTTAGTGCTTATGTGCTTTGTTTACTCCTTTAAATCATTTTGTTAATGCTGTCAATGGTTTTAAATTTGTTTGACTGGTTTTAACCATGAAACTCTTTAATTCATTTTTATAGTACTATTTATTTTGATTTTGCTTCAGGAAGCACACGCTCAACTGCCATAGAATGAAGCCTGCTCTGTTCCAGATTTTATGTGAAATCAAAGAAAAAACTGGTGAATTTCGTATTCTATTGACTCATGCTCTTGTGCTCCTTGCAGAATTTCGAGTAGTTGGGTTCATGTTCAATTTTGTTCATGGTGCCTAGCCTACATATTGCATGCAAACCAGAAATCATTTTCACTCACAGGGTGCTTGCCATTCTAAATCTTGCGGATTGAGGACATCACAGTCATTTCCAATTTATGCTCAGCGCTTCGAGATGCATTGATATGTTAAAGCAAATGTGAAAATGAATATATATTGTCATGTTTTGGGACTGGTTTGTAATCCTGGAGGATAGGAGGGGGAGCTATATGATAAATTAGAACCCTGCTAAAAATCTTATGTGTAATTCAAAACGCCGCATTTTAACTTCAAAAAGTCTATTTCTCGGCTGAAAGTGTGGTCTTTTACCATTATTGATGATGCTGATCAAATGCCAGTATAATATATATTAATTTGCTGATAAATACTTACAATTGAAGGTCATAACCTTTATATTCAAAAGTTTCCGATGCGTTAAAAAACTGCGTGTAATGTGTCTTCTTCAGATTAGCTTTACTGCTCTGTCTGGTAAATGAATCTTTTGAATGTATCTTTATTTTTTAATAATATTTAAGGTGCATTACATTCTACTGTGCATTTTGTTTCATTGTTATTTGTGCTTTGTTCTCGTTGGTTTAGTGCTGAGCATTCGCGGTTGCCACGACGACGAGCCACCAGATGCTCAGCTGATGCGTCTCGACAACATGTTGATAGCAGAGGGAGTCGCTGGACCGGAGAAAGGCGGGGGTCCACTGGCAGCCAGTGCAGCATCACAGGTTGTGGCAGCTGGCAATCCAATAGCAGAAAATGCCATCGAACATGCTGACTACCGAGCAAAACTGGCCCAGATTCGCCAGATCTATCATGCTGAGCTGGAAAAGTATGAACAGGTGGTTGGTTTGATCATTAACCCTTTCCACTCAGATTAATAATTTTAATCGGCCCAAATTTGGCCGGTGAGAGCGGACACATGAGTGGTAGAAGTTAAGGTCTTTTCCGTATGATCTAAGCTCGATATGTGAGTGACAGCTGTTTGTTTTTGGAATATTTTTTATTATAGTGGCGACTAATTATAATTGATCTTTAGAATTGCAGATTGGAGAATATTTAGTGTTCTGAAAGTAATGACATATTTATCCATTATTAGTTTCGCTTGTAGTGTTTATTATTTCTCCAAATTTATGCAAGATGCCTTTGCCAGAAAACAGCTTTAAAACCTGGAAAACACCACATTTCCTCTAACTAAATGGTTATACAACCGGATTTGCGTCCAGCAATCTTGACCTGTCTGTATTGTTTGCTGATATAATGTTCTGTTGATGTTTCCTTGCATACCATGAGCCAAAATGAAATTATTTGTTTGCGTTCTAGAATACCTTAGCACCACTGTGTAGCTTAAGCGCAATATGATGATCCAAGTGCACTGATAATTTATCAGCTTTTGATAATTTGTTGAAAGCGGATGGTGCACTATATGGTTCCAGCGTGAACCTGAAGAATAAGTCTCGCAGTTCTAAGGCTTTGTTTTTAATTTCCTTTGTCTAGGGTAATTGAAAAGTGACAGAGCCTTAATGTGTTTAATTGAAATGCTGTTGTAGGCTTGTAACGAATTCACTGGTCACGTGGTTAACCTTCTGCACGAGCAAAGTCGCACACGACCAATTGCGCCAAAGGAGATTGATCGCATGGTTGCAATCATTCGGAAGAAGTTCACCGCAATTGAACTGCAACTGAAGCAGAGCACTTGCGAAGCAGTCATGATTCTTCGATCGCGATTTCTTGATGCCAGGTCTGAACAGGCATTATTGTATTAATGATAATTATATATGTTTCGGTAAATAAATGTACAATATTGTTATTTCATGTTCAGTGTCATTGAACAGGCAATCACTATTAGTGCTCGTATTCATACCTTTCAAGGAGCCTATAAAAACACTGATGATTTTATGAAGATAATTAGAAATATGGGAGAACTTTCACAGTCTTTGTGTAAATCATTTCGGTTTAAATAATTTTTGTGTGAAATAAACTTTAATTAAATTTATTTACTCTTATTTAATTAGAAATATGAGAGAACTTTCACAGTCTTTGTGTAAATTATTTCGGTTTAAATAATTATCTTTGTGAAATAAGGTTTAGTGCTATGGATTTTGAAGGTATGTTGGTATGCCTCATGTTTGACATGAACACATTGAACAGTCTGAGCATATAAAATGCTGTGGGATTTAAAAATACTACATGTGTTTTTAGCCTAGCCTTTTATGATGTATCTTCGTTATAGGAGAAAGAGGCGAAACTTTAGCAAACAGGCAACAGAAGTACTCAATGAATACTTCTACTCACACCTGAGTAATCCATATCCAAGTGAAGAGGCGAAGGAAGAACTGGCCAGAAAGTGTACCATCACTGTATCGCAGGTGAGAATGACTAAGACTGGAAAGTTCATCTTATGAAAATTAGGTTCATTATGCTGAACTCTTAACTGACTGGCACAATGTCTTTTTTATTATTGTCTTGATGTAATAGAGATAATAAAATGAAATAAAATAATAATGAAATAAAATAATAATGAAATAGAGATGAGTGACCAGTGTCGGTGGACAACTGGACATGCGAACCTATCTGAAGGTTGTGAACAAAAGAAGAAAGAAGTAATATAATAGTATAATAGTGTATGTGTACATTGTGTATAACTGACCCAAAAATGACGTATGCCAAATTTCAGTACTTGAAAAAGCCATTGTCTCACTACACAATGCGCTTCAATATAACGTGTTTTAAAGACTACTGGTTTAATTAAATTGCACTTTTCAGTAAGGCACGTTTCTTTGCGTTTGTGAAGGTTTCCAACTGGTTTGGAAACAAACGAATACGTTTCAAGAAGAACGTTGGGAAAGGCCAAGAAGAAGCGAATATGTACAATGCTAAGCTGTCATCAGGGGGTTTGAACCACACATCAGATGGCCACTCACCAACTATGCCAAAACTGGAGTCAGCTGACAGTCAATGCCTCAGTGACAGCCAGGATTCTTGGAGTAAGTTGTTTACTTTCAATAGTCTAAAGTTGTATGAATTTAAAGAGACTCCATCAATACTTTTTCTGCAGATGTTGGCATACATTAAGTTTTATTAGCTATGCTGCTCATAAGCTTTTATTATCGGTAGGACTGGTGGTGATTAAAAAATAGTTGAATCGATTAATCTGTAAAATATCATTAGCGATCTAAGCATTCAAAATTCTCAAAATATCTGTCCATTACTTCAACCCTTGTGTTGGCGGTCTTTAGGCTGAAGCTGATTATTGAGAGCAAAGTTATTTCAATGAGTAGAAAGAGGCTGACTTGTGACTAATGAAGCGTGTGTATTTTGAGACCTTTTTGTACGTCCTTAGGTACATCACCAATGCCATACAATACAATGGCTCCACCTTCTGAAAGTCACATGGCTGCCAGTCAAGGTCCTGGAATGTATATGAGCATCAATGTAAGACTCACTTTTAAATTCTCATAAATATCGTTTATAAACTTAATGCAGAGCCTCTTTTATTTTATTATCTGCCATAACATGGAGCAGATACAAATACCATGACGACATCCGATGGTTGGTAGAAGATCTTCCACTTGAATCATCATGAAAGACATTTGCTTTGCTCTGAACTGACTTTAAATGGCTGAATTGATGCAGTTGGGATTTTTGATCTGAAGGATTTACGTTAACATTCTGTGTCAAAAGTATGGGAAAGAGAACTGGAATGCCTGTGAATTGATACACGAGTATGATCATGCTTTTGAAGTGGATACCGCATACTTGTAGTTGTAGGCCACTGCAGTTGATTGCGTTTAAGCTAAAAACTGCTTGGAGCATGAATATAAACAAAGTTATGGAATAGAGTTTTGAAGGCTTCAATTTTTCTTTATTGCAATGGGTCACACATGCAATGGGTCACACAACTGCATTTGTACGTATGTGATATTGATATTAAATGTGGCAGCTGTTGTAGATAGAAAGCATTGTAAAGATTGATTTCTGGCTGTCTCTACATGAACATTGATTTGGTTTGTTTTAGTCTGCCAGTGGATATGCCAATGATGGTCTGCCTACATCGACCTCCAGTCTTTACGACCCGCATTTGCACCAGGTGATACAAGAAACATGAATCTGAAATTCATTTATTTATAGTAAGATTACCATAGAGTTTGTTTCATTTTATATTTTTTCTGAGGTTGAATGTTAGTGAGCGAATTCACAGTTTATTACTACAGAATGTACTGGTAATTCTGTTAGGATTTTAGTGTTAAAAATCCTCCAGTGAATGTACATAATGAATCACAAAATGAGTTTAGTGTCTAACAACCATGATTACATTTATAATACGTGCTAAGTAATTTTTTGTGTTACAACCTCTACTGATTTACTTGCATCTAATCAAATCAATGCATTGTCAGTACCATTGCACCTTGCCATCTGATCACAGTGATCAGTTTTACATAGCAGATCAGTGAACCATTTGAAACCTTGCTCGATCTGTTCCAGTGACTTTGAGAGTTTTTGTACGAAGATCACAATGCATGCATTACATCACATCTTGCTCAATGCATGCATTACATCACATCTTACACGATGCATGCATTACATCACATCTTGCACGATGCATGCATTACATCACATCTTACACGATGCATGCATTACATCACATCTTGCACGATGCATGCATTACATCACATCTTGCACGATGCATGCATTACATCACATCTTGCACGATGCATGCATTACATCACATCTTGCACGATGCATGCATTACATCACATCTTGCACGATGCATGCATTACATCACATCTTGCTCAATGCATGCATTACATCACATCTTGCACAATGCATGCATTACATCACATCTTGCACGATGCATGCATTACATCACATCTTGCACGATGCATGCATTACATCACATCTTGCACGATGCATGCATTACATCACATCTTGCACGATGCATGCATTACATCACATCTTGCACGATGCATGCATTACATCACATCTTGCACGATGCATGCATTACATCACATCTTGCACGATGCATGCATTACATCACATCTTGCACGATGCATGCATTACATCACATCTTGCTCAATGCATGCATTACATCACATCTTGCACAATGCATGCATTACATCACATCTTGCACGATGCATGCATTACATCACATCTTGCACGATGCATGCATTACATCACATCTTGCACGATGCATGCATTACATCACATCTTGCACGATGCATGCATTACATCACATCTTGCACGATGCATGCATTACATCACATCTTGCACGATGCATGCATTACATCACATCTTGCACGATGCATGCATTACATCACATCTTGCTCAATGCATGCATTACATCACATCTTGCACAATGCATGCATTACATCACATCTTGCACGATGCATGCATTACATCACATCTTGCACGATGCATGCATTACATCACATCTTGCACGATGCATGCATTACATCACATCTTGCACGATGCATGCATTACATCACATCTTGCTCAATGCATGCATTACATCACATCTTGCTCAATGCATGCATTACATCACATCTTGCTCAATGCATGCATTACATCACATCTTGCTCCATTCAGTGCAACTCACTGAAGAAGAGTTTTCTATTCAATTCGCTCGTTGATCCTTTTACAATGACAACAACTACTACTCATCGTTAATAAGATGATTTTTTTGTTGTTGCAGTAAACGAAGGCTGACATACTTGGTGAATCTGGATGAAGATAAGTCTAGACTCAATCGGCTTTATTCGTGTTTCTCATAATATTGAACAGTTGCTGGAAATTGGTGATGTCTACACGAAGGTGTTTCTGGTAGCGTTGAAAACGTATGACATAAAGTTATGTAAATATGTGTTTTTGTCTGTAATCGATGGTATTGTCCGTGTCTTGTGGCGTACAATGTGTCTTGCTACTGACAAGAGAGATTGAGATTAGATTAAACATCATTTTATGGATGACAGTCTGTCTACAGGTATATCGAAGTGTTGGTTGGGCATTCAAGTTGTTTTCATAAAACAATTTCTGCATGCATTTTTTGTCTATTGATGATCAGTTAGGATGGTAGAAATTCACACAGAATTCCGTGATTTTCAAAAGGCCGTGAATTTCCCCATTCACTGTGAATTGCTGTGCCTTGTTGGCAAGTACTGGGAAATTATTTCAACTCGGCGTTCGAAATTTACAGGTTTCATTCCAGCATCAAAGTTCCACAGACAATAACTTAATGCTACAATAGCTACATGTAATGAAGACAATAGCTACATGTAATAAAGACAATACCTACATGTAATGAAGACAATAGCTACATGTAATGAAGACAATAGCTACATGCAATGAAGGTCTGTGACATTACATAGCGACAACACATCATTGTTTGATTCTTTGTATTTATTAATGCATGATTATATAATCATATCTTGCCTAGTAATTATAAATGTAATTTGATACAGGATGTTATTTTAAACTCACTTTTGTAAATAGCAAACGTGTCGTCTCTTTCTTATTTGCTTTATTGTTTTGGTCATTTCTTAGCAAATAAGAGTTCGATTTCCTGCTGTGGATTTGAATTTGCCACGATTATCGACCATTTTTACACAATGTGACCACAAATTTTGAATCTTTTTGCCATGAATTTCTACTGTCCCTAATGGTCGTTGCTGTGTCGTCATGTAATCTGTATTGCCTTTAATCCTTTAATGCTGGAGGGTATAGGATTTCCCATACTATTTACTACCATCTCGATATTAAAGGGTTAAGCATTGACAAGTGGCTACAGATTAAGAATTCTTTATTGGTGTGTCATGAAAAAGTGGTCATGAAGAAAGTTGCATTGAAAATGACTTGCACAGGTAAGGTATTACAAATGTGGTATTGGGAAAATACAATTGCATTATCAGTACGCAGTATTGATTAATTATTAATTCATGCTCATTATTATTAGTGATACTTAATGCGTTAAATATGTTTAAATGATCCCTGGCATTCATTCTTAACTTTAAAGTGTGTGAAGAAATTTTTCTGTAACTGAAGTTTAATTGTAAATTTTTATGTTTAGGATAATATTTGCACCAGAGAATGGTTCTGATTGTGTGCAATATTTATCTAATGTTGTCCTGGTATTTTTTTAAACTGTGTCTTCTAAGGGTAAATGGATATTGCTTGCAAACTAAATACATATATAAAAATATATATCATATGATATAATGATATGCGATTGTATATCACATATATGTCATGACATTGTCATGTGATATAAGTGTGATTTGTATATGCCCTAGGGCGTATAGACTAATGCATTAATTTCTGGAGTGGTGATAATGTTGCCTAATAATAGCTGTAATTCCTGATTCACTGTTCATCCCATTTATTCTCCTTTGTTTCTCTGACCATGGTATGCTAACGCTATCAGAACTGCATTACACTGGGATTTGTAGATAAATGTAAATACACAGATTGTTTATAGCAACCTTATGACCCTGCCGTAGTCATTTTCAATGCATTTTTCGACTGAGATACTTCACCATGATGCCCCCCTCCCACTTGAGCGAGTGCCACATAATTTAGAATAGGCGTACAATTATGTTTTTGTTGAAAAATTATGTCTAGTGCAGTGAGACTGCTGTTTGTGAACTAAAGTATATAATGATATTTTAATGGCATTACAAGAGTAAATAAGAGTCAAGACTATTCAGTAGCATGTTGTTCAATTGTTCGTGCAATTAGTCATGTACACGTGCAATGTGTTTTATTTATTTGGTTTATGTCAAGGTTGCTTTCCATTCGTTTATAAATGTGCATTTCATTGTTATGCAGCATTTTCAGATCTTTTTATACTGGACGAAGAGATTAGCGTGATGACCGTTGTTTAGAATTTTTTGAGGATTGTCCTCTCATTTTAATGTGTTGCAAATGAATCCTACTGATGGATAAAATACTTAATAAAAATCTTGATTATAATAATGATTATAATTATGGTTGCTATTATTTTTGTATTATAATTACTGATTGGCAGATACAGAGATTCAGGTAAGAAAATATAAAGCTGAGTTATCTTAAAGAGCTCTGTTGTATACAAGTTTACACTCTGAAAACTTGATGTGGATAGAGGAAGCTCGAACTTTGTAGGATGCATTGTATGTGCTGCATAAAAGGATTTTAAGGGTGAGTTAAAATGAGTGTTTTTTGCATCAAATACAATGTTGTTACCGGTAGTACTCTTCCCTGTGACTTCTTTTCTCATTTCTGTGGCGTTTACCGGTAATTGTTTTTGTTGCTTTGGTGACAACGAAGTAATGTGGACAGGTGTGTCAACATTATTACCTGTGACCCGTTATATCATGGGTATGTGCATGTATGTGTCTGGCTATATAAATTGGATCTTTCATATATTATGTATTGCAGTGAGTGTCACCGGATTTGGGCGATTTGCATACAGGTGCATACTACGGGAGGAGGCTTCTAAAAAAATGTACATACACAGAAATAAATGTCTAATTCTGACGTCCACATTAATAGCCTATTTATAACTCTGTATTATCCTATAGTCGTCCGGTGGCATTTGATTAAGTTATAATTAAATTCTGCTAAGATATGAGCAGTAGACCATAGAGGTTAACAAATTTTGGTTAGCAAATATATAATGTTTAGCAAAAATTAAATAGTAGCCATCAGTAAAATAACTTGCTTTATTGATGCCTTTAGCTAATTAACTTGTGTAAAAAACGGGTATACCTGGTATAGCTTATTTGTTGCTATGCATAGGGGATGTCGTCCGCAAGGTGTACGAGTTGCAACGTGGCAGTAGGGGTCAAAAATATGATTTTTGCATACGTAGTATATGGATGGACCCTCACACCTTTTAAGAATCACAGGTGCAAAATATGTATTTCTTAACGAGGTTGTAAATGTTTCTTGAACTGTGAATGAATTGTGCAATGTCGCCTACATGTGTTTTGTGGAAGATGTGCTGAGAGTGAAACGAGGTTTTTCTGGCACTGGATGTGAGTGAAGTGATTGTTGCCAGTGCAAGTGATAGTTGCTAGTCTTTTCTTGGTTATAACTTATAAATAAATATGTGTTGTATAAGACTGTCTAATTTTTAATATTGATACAAAAAATAAATTTTACTCTGCCACTGTGCAAAATGCCAGAGTTTTCAAATCTGGAAACGGTTGTTCGAATTTCCAAAGAAGTTTTGATTGTTGATGTTTTGATTAAGATCATTGATCTGTTGTTGTTATTTACTGATAGACTGACATTTTACGTTGATTTGTTTTTCTTTGTTAATTTTATCGAATTAAACGTGTCAACTGTATGTTTTTACAGACCAGCTTAAGTTATGATGATTTACGTTTATTTTTCAAGTCTTTATTGTAATCTGAGATTTTGTCATTGCAATAGCAATTACTAATATATGTTTTGTGTAAAGAAATGGTTTATCCTAATTGGTCTTACTCTGGAATAATTTCAATGTATTCATGTATTTGTGGAGATAAAGTTTAGGATGTTGTATTGTTCTGTGGTCCAGATATGCTTTGGAAATCAGTGAAAACTGTAAGTAACTAGAGAACCAGTGCCTTTAATTAGTGCTTGGAATATTGGAAGAAACAACTGCTATTTATATAAATTTATCTACGTTTGTTTCTTGTTTATGCTAAGATGATGAAAAAAATGCAGAACATATTCTCTTGGACCTACTGCTTAAAGCTGGTATCTCAATTATTCTGAGCAGAATAATTTTTCTGCAGTTTTTGCATGGTAGACTTTGTCGTTCCACTGTCTAGGTATTGGCAAAGGAGTACGGTATGTAGTAGCAATCACTACGATTGCTGTTGCCAATGAAATCCTATCGCACTTGTCATTTCATAATTGAGAGATGTTGTGAAAGTCCTGTACTAGTTTGCACGAATATGCGTTTTTAAAACCGTGCTTAACCCGTTTACCGTGTAATAAAAATTTTCTTAGTAAAAATTGGACGAGTTAACTCGGGGATCACGGTAAAGGGGTTAACAGGTTAAGTTTGAATGGGTCAAACGAGAGATAGGCCTAAAGTAATTGGATTGTTTTTTGTTTACCATGTGATCTGGTCAGATATTGTTAAATTTATTTTGTACATGGTTTACTCGGTTTATTTTCATGTCACACAGGTGCCATCTTGTGCTGTATTGTTGAGTAGCAGACTATTCCCTGCACATGATACGCCGTTTTGCTTATCATGCATCCATGTTATACAGCTCTTGTTGTTTCTTTGGAAATTATCGAGTACATGTGTTTTCTGGTGAGTACTAAGTTATCTGTTTGAACTTATTCAAATCTACAATTTTTTTTCATATTTATTACAAATTTGGCTTTGCATATATATCTGTAACTTATTCCACTACAATTTTCAGTAATATTTATTGCAAATTTAACTTGCCATAAGGCCTAAAAAAATATGTTGTGTTTCCGGTAACAGAGCTAAAAAAATTGGGCAGGTAGGTCGGAAAATTTTTTTATTTTGTAAAATATTTTTATGCAGTGACTATCCGAAAAAGTATACCCCACTAGTCTTTTTTGCACGCTGAAACAAAGTACATGTTCTAAGCAAGTATAAACTGCCTATTTCCCGACTGTCTGCACCTAAAACTGCTCTAGAAACAGTCCTATTAATTTCATTTTGTTGACGTCTCTTATGTTATGTCAATACAAATGTTAAAAAAATATTTGTTGAAAAAAATTTTGTAAAAAAATTTGGGAAAATTTTTTTTTTTTAAATATTTTTTTTAATAAAATTTTTTACAAAAATATTTGGGTCGCGGCCGTAAAAATGGGTCGGTCGGGTTACCGGAAACACAACAATTTTTTTTACGTCTAATTATCTTTAATTTATTTCACTTAGTTCTGAGGGCATAAGTTGTACTGTATAGTAAGGGATTGTTAAGATTTCTGGCAACGGAGCTGAAATAACTTTTATCTGGAGTACTCTTATTGAATTGACAATTGCTTACAACGCAATTATGAACACTTATGTAATGCAGATAAAGTTAAATTAACGCTTGGTGACATCTTACAAAGGCATGTTCTCCAGAACTGCCATGTTTTAGACGATTATCTGCATTACGTTAAACAGATTATGTTAAACATTATGTTAATCGTAAATACTTCAGTGTGATCGTGTGTACAAGCCTGATGCAACTGGTGGCTGTTTGCTGTTATCTTTCTAAGTGTTGTAGTGTAGTGATTTTGGTATCTTTGTGACAGTAATATTGCACTGTGAATATTCATTCAATACATCAGGTATTATTCATTGTCATGTAAACGCATTTAAGTTTCATGTGAATTTCATGAGATTACTGCAACCATTTTGATTCTTATGTTTCAAGTTCTAACTGTTTCAGTGAACCCTACTGCTCATTTTTAATATAAGAATTTTTATTAGGCATATACTATTTTTTCTTGGCCATTGTTTGGTGTCTTGGACATTTCGAACATATTGTCAAATTTTTACTTTTGTTTAGCCACGCAACACATTAAAAAACCTTCCTTTCCTATGAAGTACTGTTGCTTGAACAAGCTGAAAGATATGTAACCGTAGAAAAGAATTTTGCAAGACTGCGTAAAGTGTGCCATTGACTTATTGCAGTGTATCTTAACTTTTCAGTATGAAAGTGGCAGGACTTCTTGTCTTTTTATCACCACTTGCTAAATGCTGGCAGCTTATTTAAATAAATTCGACACTTTACAGATATGATGTGCCAAAATTGGACTCGACTAAGTCTGATCTTGTTGTTTATTTGGTCTATTTATGAAGGTGTATTTATAACTATTTAAAGCTACATGGTAACAGACCACAGAATGAGATTGCTCTAACTACTGAAGGCATCAAAAAGAATTATGCCTTCATGTTGTTTCCAGCATTGCTCATACCTACCAGTACTTGTTAATTTGATTCTTGGTCAAATTTTGTGCTTGCTATCAATGTCCAACTGTTTGATAAAATATGATATGTCTTTAAGTCTTTACTGTCTTCGATTGTTCATAATTGTAAAGTAGTTTCAATTAACTACTGGCAATATATGTTATGCTTATTATTATTATTATTATATATTTTATTATTGTTTGTATGTATGTGGACAATTGCTATAGTGCATTTTAAGTTCCTCATAAAAGTGCTGCCTATGAAGAAATAAATGATTTTTTAAAAGTCATTCAGAACAAGGAGTTTACCGAGAAGCAAAAAACAGTCTTCATATAACTAGGAATTGTTACAGGCGGCCAGCTCATACAGACATGCACAGCCCAACTGACAGGTTCACATCCAGATATTGTTGCTAGTGTCATCCTGTGCTATCAAATTGTTACTATGAACATTTGCTCTATCAGACTTCCGCAGATTGCCAAAAGTTTTAGGTTTGTAACAGGTCTCCATGAAAATGCATGCTCTATTAATACATTATTAGAACATAGTATATTGTTATCAATAAGTGCTGCATCAAGTCAGAAGGGTTGTCTAACATCCTCCACTCAACTAAATTTTATTCATCAGTGTTAATAATAATAATAATAATAACGACAATTTATATGGCGCCATAACGCGATCATACCGCTACAAGGGCGCCTCACAAACGGCTGTGTTACTTTACAGCGGCTCTTATTAGTCTATGCTGCACGGAATGTGCCATTAAAATCCCTGTGAAGTATGTACACAGCTCCCTCAAACTGGCAGTATGTATTCTGCCACTCCTTGCTACGTCTTATGTTACTTATTAAGCATTCCTCAAACTGATTTTCATAGTGTCCTGCTGTCTGGAGTATGGGGTGACATTGGGGTGTGCATCTACTACCTTGTGACTACTAGTACCTCGACGTAAAAATTGCCGATAAAAATCTTAAGTGTAATTACATGTATAGTATGATCCTGTGCGTTTTATCTCCACGCTTAAAAGACTTAACCTTGTTGCATCTGATTGTAGATAACAGGCGAACAAATGCAAAAGAACGCCAGCCTTCTATTGTGATAGTATACCATATTGGGCATTTGTAGACTAATTGTAGTAGGCCGGATCGCCCGGAATTTTTGTAGCCTTACCTTGGAATACCCAACCCTTGATTGAGGGCACTCGGAGGAATAGGCGCAGTTAAATAAAGCGATGACCAACCAGTGGTACATGGCAATCATAAACATGAAGTTGCATGGCTTTGCAAATTGTGTTGCTGAGTACCACTTCCTTTTGAGCGATAATCCGGTCACATCTTGTTTACCATAACAAATTTCATATTCAACTGATCAGATTTACAAATAATTATATTTTAAAGTACTATATTTGATATTAAAACAAAATTTAAAGTGGGGCGACATCTATGTCCTAGAATGAAACGGAAGTAGTAATTATTTTTACTCCTTTTTGCTCTTAAGATTCCTTGATATTTTGTTGATAGAAATATCTCATAATATCGTTAATGAGAGATTAAATTGCAAGGAGCTGTATACAAATATTTATGGTTTGTTGTAAGTATTTCGTTTGGTAATCGTGTTGCATATCGAATATCTATGGGTGGAACGCTTTTGTGCTTTTTTACTGGGCCCTCAAAATAATTTTCAGCGCATTACCATCATAATCCAACGCTTTGACGCCATCGTTTTCCAAGGCACCCTATCATCACCGGATCGTGACGAGTTCTATTCTAGCCTCCCCAGATTGGATTTTTGCGGGTAATTTGTTTCATTATTCCTAACCGATCTGAGGTACATCGGAGCAAAAATTATAATGCTAAGTCAGTTAAGATTTATACTGCGCTTCAATAAGCAGAGACCGAAGAAAGGTGATATACAGAGCTCTCTAACCTGTCTAAAGTTAAACTTTCCGGCTATATATATTAAGCCACTCTTATTTTTCGTTCACTTACGCAGCCATGGTCACAGCGCCCTTGAGACAATGGAGAGTTTCTTAAAATGCATGTTGCAATTTAACTCACAGCATGATTGTGATTATACATTTATATGTATTTTGAAGAGAAAACAGATTCAAGATCAGAGTAGAGCTGGTCTCTGTGTTCTGTGGATTGTGAACATCATCAAGAACATACACAGTTGACAGATTGCATCAATTGTATGTTCAGAGTCTCAGGACCAGCTGTCTAGAGTCTCAGGACCAGCTGTCTTGACAATGTGGATTGATGGTAGACCTGTGCCAACGTCCATGATGTAGTACATTGCCGCAGGATCTCATTGAGAGGAGAAAATTCATTCCGACTATTGCGGAGGCCGCCAGTTGTGCAGAACATTTTTTCATTACCTGTATCTAGGTTGAAGCAGCCCCAGTGACTAAAAGGCAGAGTTCACTCCAAACACCATGGATATCATTCTCAATGAAGAGAAATTTATGTTTTCGGACTGCAGCAGCATGCATGTACTGGTATGTTGAATCATTGATCCCAGAATCAAGCGCATGTAACGAAGCCATGCAGTTATATAGCCCAGATGACATGAAGAAAATATAATCTAAGGCACACAAAATAAATTCAAAGCAGAAATATTTAGCATAAGTTTGATGTGCGTACTTATCAGCAATAAACTTCTTACGTTCTGACAGATTGCCGAGCAAATTCTGTGCTGAGATGAAATGATCCTGCACTGAAATGACTTCAAGGGCAAATATACGACTGACATGATCGCATATTTTCGTTTACATGTATACATTGTTACTAACAAATTTTTGTTGTCACAGGAGGAGTTTGCAAATTTGCATTTCTTTAAATTTTAATTTACATCCATTTTTGTGAAAACAAAACAGGCAGCTGTCATGAAGATGGAAGAGTAAGTTACGGTATTTGCTATAATGCTGTTAATGTTATTCATTTCACTTGTGAAGATGTTTTTCAATGTTGGGAACTACTACTTAACCGATTAAGCCAAACTGCTACTGATAAGTTTATGAAGATGTTTCAGTCAGTTCCATGTAGTTGAAGAAAATTAAAACAACAAATTCAGACAAACCCTTGGTATATGCTGTGTACAAAGATTGAAGAAGATTGGATATTGAAGCTCAATTATCAGAGATACGAAGAAGATAAATGAAGAATTGTTGGCTATGGAAGCCAGAGACCAGAAGAGGATAGTGTCTGTGCTGCAAGAAGATACCAGTAAACTGATGAAAAATCCTGTGAATGCATTGGATCTGTTTAACGTAGAAAAGTAGAACTTTTTTAAATCAATTGGTCAGTGGAAAAGTTGAATGCAAGTAATTAGAGCCTTATAGAAATAGCCTCCAGGAGTAAAATGAAGCACACAAAGTAGATTGCAGGAAAGATGAATCATTACCTGAAGGCAGACCAGGAAGATTCCCAAGCTCCGATGATATGTAGCGCATTCATTATCATGAGAGACATGCCCCCCCCCCCCTTTCTCTGCTGATTACCTTGATCATGGTTATCAAAAAGTTTTAGGGTCTGAATTTTCTTTAGTTTTGACATTTGAGATTGGTGATAAGACATATGTATACCTTATTATCTTTTGGTTAATAGAGTGCAGATGACCATCCAAGAAGTCATATTTGTTTCTCGATTTTGTTGGAACCGACTTTCAAATGTCTTGCTTATTGTGCCACGATTGTGAGCTCTAACCTACGGGAAGCTATGGTTGATGTTCAGCAGTCAAACTGTTCACTTGATTATTATCGGTATACCACTTAGACCATCATACCAAGCCAAAAGAATCATTATTCAAAGGATCTGGAGGCTTTTGAGACCTTTAGCTAAAATGCAAGGTCAGGAAGGTGGATGCAAACACATTAAATATGCATCCTGTTGACAAGGAGGTTGCTGGTATGGTAAATGCTGCAAATGTCATTAGAAGTGGGAGGCAATTTCTTCCTTATAATACAAAGTGAGAAGTACATTAGATGCTGCTATGGTTCATCAAATTGCATAATCATATATATATTGGTTGCTTGAAGTTTGTAATATTAGGATTAGAGTTACAGAAAATTTTGTTAAGTGTCACCCCAAGTAAGAAAAGCTTCCTTTCACATTTGCATATCCAACAAGATGGTCAATGTCGAAAGACAAAAGAAAGACACAATTTTAGCTGCAAGAATTTTGTGGAATGCGGTCAGCATTTGTGGAAACGACCAAGCAACCGAGGTTTTTGTCTTCTGCCTTTGTTTTGTAATTTATCATTTTTCCTGGATCGCTGCTGCATTTCTCTGTTTATGAAAGACTGCAGCTGAATTTACTAAAGCGGCCGTCATTGTTTTGTTGTGCAATTGTGTATCGTGCCACGTAATCTGATAAGTTCTTGAAGAGAATGACAGGAAGTTGATCGAGCACCACTTTAAATACTAAAGAGTAATATTAAATTAGTGCAGCATTGATGATGATATACGAGTATTATCTGAATAGCTCTAGTCCATTATGCATTCCTCATTTTGACGGCAAGAATAACAACCCCTTCTAAGGGTGGCTGGGACTTATTGCCAGCGTGGCTACCTCTGCCATGTGATTGATTTTGAATTTCACCACGCCTCAACAGACTCGGCAATTCATCTCCAGCTGACATTCATTAGCAAACTCTTTCCATTGTATGGCCATTGTTTGAATACCAGGACAAATGGTGGGTGTCTTTCATCTTTGAGCCACTCTCCAAATGACCGCACTCTGATTTTGAGTTCAACTCCAAGACAGATGTCATGTATTATTGAGCCTGTTAGAAATTTTTTGCTGAAATCTATGCGACTTCCAAATTTTGTCCTCAGGATGTGTCTACTGCTGTCCCTGTTAGTGCTGGGAATGCGTTAACGTTAGTCTTCAAATGCTTGCTCTAGGGTTGCATGAAAGGTGTCCTTGGTACTCCTCACTGATGACAATGCAGTGCTTAAAAAATTATGCCTGAAGTAAATGACCATCAGGACCTTGTTGCATCTGTGTAGCTGATAGCACATCAAAGTGATCATTTACTGAGCTATTGATATAGGACTAAGGTTTGGCCTGGCTGTCACAAGACACCCTGCTCTGAATCTGCTTAGTTGCTTAGGGTATGGTGTGGCCATCAATTATCTGTCCTCTACCCAGTAATTAGACCTCCTGCACATCCATGATGTTGACTCCAGCGCTTCTGATCGGCTTCTTGGGCTGACAGACACCCAATTGCCAAAAACTATATTCTATAAAGAGAGTGCCTTCAATGCCCTTCATAGTTAGTTACATGAAACTAAACACTTAACAGACTTAATATCAGTTTATTAGGAATTTTCTGGTTTAAGATAGAAGCCCATTTATTTTATTCAGTTGAGATCTTTCCTTAAGTGGTTGAAATTGATTTGCTTGATTCAGAGAAAAAGTAAATGAGTTATATTTGTGTAACAGAGTGTAATGGTGTGCATATTTTTACTTTTGACAAATTCATGTACCGTAATCATTTCTCCCGCAATTATTTAGAATTTATTTAATTTAGATTTTTTATTTATTTAAAGAAAATAGAAGAAAGTTGATCATTCAGTTTGTGCTGTTGCCTTGAACTCAGAATGTTTCACGATCTGGTCTCGAACTAAAATCTTCTATAAATGAATTGTAACTATTTTGCATATGTCCTTTTGACAGGTTCAGCCTTCAGCTAGAATTACAGTGCTAAAACACACGCATTGAAAAATGTCAGTTATTATTCGGCTGGATAAGTTGTCGTGGAACGCTAGCTCGCTAGACGTTAGACGATACTTTTACGGGTTGGATATTCCCGACGGCGGTGTCCACATCGTAGGCGGAGAACGGGGAACTGCGTTCATCGCGTTTGCGACAGACGAAGATGCGAGACAGGCGATGCTTAAAGACAATGGAAGAATCTGCAACGAACCATTTAAGCTGTCGCTGAGCAGCAAGACAGAGATGCAGAATGTGATAGCCTCGGCTCGTGGGACTTCTGGCCCGATTCATGAGGTGTTCTTGGGTACAGGGTTTAGAAGAAATGTTGGTGAACCAGTGGCACAATCTGTAGGTCAACAGGGTTACAAGAGCTTCAGCGGTGGGGAGGCTGAACAAAGTCGTCACAATTCTCGAAGGTTTTCACCGCTGCGACCTGATAGACCGTTGCCTCATGTGCGACAACCATCACCTCACATGCGACCACCATCACCTCACATGCGACCATACCCTGATACGTTTCCTGAAAGACAGAGATTGGAAAGATCAGTTGCTTTCGAGGAAAACAGGTATCTCAAAGAGCCACACAATACTAGTAGTCAAGACAGGGGAAGGCTGCCTTTTCATGATGCCGGAGGTTCTGGCAATGAAAGAGTCAGAGGTCAGTGGAACCGTGAAGGTCAAAAGGAATCGGAGGCTGACTTCCAAAGGCAAGATTCCGAAAGATTTGGTGAGTGGGTGAGAGGCAGGGGGCAAGAGAAGAGAGAAGTTGAAGTGAGACAGGGAAACTTCGACAACAGAAGAGAACAGGCGAGCAGAGATGGTTCTAGATTACCGCCGCCAATAGATTTTGAACGGAACCAAAGTCACAATTTCAGAGATGACGCAAGATTTCAACCTTCTAAGGAGGAGTTCTTTGGTGGCAGTGGACCAAGACCACACGACCGCAAGCCTTTGAATCAGGAGTATTTTGAAAATGTGCATCCTACGAAGAGTGGTCAGAACTTTTCAGAGAAATACCCTCTGGACACGGATCGAAGACCTTTGGCATCAAAAGGTCAGGGTTTCGTAGAGCAGAAAGGTAGTGAACAACGAGGTCTGGGTAGCAGAAACGAAGCACACGGGGACTGGTTTGTTCACGTTTACAACCTGCCTCAGACCTTCAATTATCGCGAAGTTCGACGATTTTTTTCCAACTCCATTATACCTCAGGATGGATTGAAACTCATCAATGACGGAAGTGGGCACAGAACAGGAGAGTGCTACATCAGACTGGCAAACGAAAAAGGTTTCTGGGCAGCGCTTGACTGTAACAATACACCGCTGTCTGGTAAAACTGTTATTGTCGAGCGGACCAGTGCCCAGGAATTCGATGATTCATGGGATTCGTATCTACCACCAAAGGTCAACAGAAGTCGTTCTCGTTCGCCTATTGAGCGAAATGCCACGGAGAAGTTGTACCATGTGGCTATAAAGAACCTTCCATACAAGTGCGGTGAGGACGAGCTGTTGAAATGGCTTGGAAGTCCACCGGTCAGCTCTGACGGTGGACCGTATTTCGGTTACGACGCAGCAGGAAACGAGATCGGCAAAGCGTTCGTGAGGTTGAACTGTTTCAAGGATTTCAAGTCTGTGCTCAGCTGCAACGGGAAAGATTGGCAAGGACAGGCAGTGCAGGTGATCGGAAGCAGCGAAAAGATCTTCCAGGACCGGAAGTCGATTGCGAGGAAGTGGAACGTTTCCGGGCAGAGGGAAAAGAACGCTGACGCTGGTCAAGTGCCGAGCGAAGGATTTTCGAGTCCGAGGAACGCCTCCGCCGCGGCCAAGGACGAAGAGAAGAAATTCTACTGCATTCGAATACGTGGCCTGCCATTCACGGCCAATCCTCAGACAATCAAGGAATTCTTTAAGGGGCTCGAGATAGCGAGTGGTGGCATTCACATTGTGTACAACGAAAAGAACCAGGCGACGGGATTTGGATTCGTCGAATTCGTTACTTCGACCGACTGTCGCAGGTCGCTCGAACGAAACAACCAGTACATGGGGAAGCGATACTTGGTACTAGAACCAGTCGCAAAGGAAGAAGTCCAGCACGAGTTTAACATTCTTCAGTTGAAGAACGGAGGCATGAGAGATGGAATCTCGGGTGATTCAGGGTCACGGAGTTGTGCTGGTCCGGATGCTGGTGCCTCAGAGGAGGAGACGGTTGTACGGATGAAGAATCTGCACTTCAAGGTTCAACTAGATGACATTCTTCAGTTCTTCAAGGGACATCATCCGATCATGGAGTCGATCCAGCTGCAGTACCGCGACGGGCGGCCGACTGGAGACGGACTCATCTCTTTTGCGTCATTCGCGGAAGCCGAGAGAGTTGTGAAGGAACTGAATCATCAGAAGTTGCTTGGCTGGCCGCTTAAGATGACGCTTATGTAAAGCAGATTGTCTACAGGTATACACTCATTACATAATATAGCATTCGCTTTCCGGCTGCATGATGGTTGGATTGTAAGAACTGACGAAGATAGTCAGTTAAGCATAGTTAGAACTTTGAAAAGCATGACAGGAACGCTCTTTATTTGCTGGGCATTTTTCATAAGGGATCTGCTATGGCACATTACACCAATACTTCCGTGAAGGTAAGTAGCTCACTCAGCCTCAGTCAATGAGTCTTAAACTGGTTCATACATCGTTTATTTACCAAGTATTTTAGTTTACATGTTGTGGGTATTGTATAATTCAGCACTGTACAGTTTGGTAGAAAAACTTTGTTCACCCGTTAAATAATGGGTTAAAGGATGTACTAGTTGAAAGAAAGTACTGCTGGTATTTACTTAATAGTAATTAAGTACCTCATGAGTGGTAAACAGAAAGAATTCAGTTTTCATAGTGTAGCCATCTGGAAGAAACACTTGGTCACGGAAAAGGTACTATAGAGTTGCAGAAAGAAATTGAAAATGAATCTTTCATCATGTAGATACTGCAGAAGCATTTAATGACATTTATAATGGAATACAGAAAAAGAATATGGAAGAATATAAAAATAACAGAAGATAAAATATAGAAGAAGAATAGAGAATACAGAAGAAAAATAATTATGGAATGTAGAAGAAGATGAACATAGAACGTAGATAAAGAGTTGTAGAAAATAGAAGAAGAACACAGACTATGGAAGAAGAATACAGAATATAGAAGAAGGATAGAAGGGAAGAAGGATAGAAGAATAGACCTGTGGAAGAATACTGAATATGGACGAAGAATACAGAATTACAGAAGAAGAATATGGAAGAAGGATAGAAGGGAAGAAGGATAGAAGAATAGACCTGTGGAAGAATACTGAATATGGACGAAGAATACAGAATTACAGAAGAAGAATATGGAAGAAGGATAGAAGGGAAGAAGGATAGAAGAATAGACCTGTGGAAGAATACTGAATATGGACGAAGAATACAGAATTACAGAAGAAGAATATGGAAGAAGGATAGAAGGGAAGAAGGATAGAAGAATAGACCTGTGGAAGAATACTGAATATGGAAGAAGAATACAGAATATAGAAGAAGAATATGGAAGAAGGATAGAAGGGAAGAAGGATAGAAGAATAGACCTGTGGAAGAATACAGAATATGAAGGAAGAATAGACCGATAGAAGAAGAACACAGAATATAGGCTAGAAGAAGACCTATAGAATAAGAAGAATACAGAATATTGATGAAGAATGAGCGTATAAAAGAAGAATACAGAATATTGACAAGCAAAGACAGAATAATTTTACAGAAGAAAAGTATTATCAATCCACCATTGATGGTAAAGATCCAGGACCATATTCCAGTAGTTTTAAATGGAGTTTGGTATTCATAATTAAATAAATCCAAGGCATATTGCCTAGTGTCGATAGATGTAAGAGCAAAGGGACAAGGAGCCTTGACTGGGTGACCAGCATAGAGTAAACAGCAATAATTTTAAATCAAGTCAAGTTGGGATAAATAAGTGAATGAGGGCAGCATTGGCAACAGAAGTGAGTGAGAGCAAGGCCGTAGTTAGGAAGCGTTTTGGGTGTTTGAACACCCCAAAATGAAATAATGTAAAAATGAAATTTAATGCATTTACTAGCACACAAATGACAACATGTAAAAAGCACAGTGTGTGTGATGTAGCGTCCAGAACCCGCTATATGAGAGCTCACGATGTTTCTTCAAACCCCCTTAGTGAGTTGATTCAGTTGCTTGTGAGCCTGCTCACGGTTGAGAAAAACCACCACCTAGCCCCCCCCCCCCCCAAAAAAAATTATGGCTACAGCCTTGAGTGAGAGAGTGACAACACAGAGATGACGCAACTTATAGTTGTGGTCTTAGGGTGGATGGTGGATATGTGACTCATAGGTATGCTCGTGATACAGCATAACGTTACAGAGAAAAGGGCTTCGTGGGAATGGTCAACAACAAGAGCAGCTAGGTCTAACTTTGCAGGCTGCTGCCGAGTACCCATAAGTACGGGGATACCCATGGGGATAAGTTGGATTTTGAAGGGTTGAGATGCAGACGGTTTGACGACATTTATGTCACCAGTGTGCCCATATCCAGATTCATTACCCCAGTGGCGGCAGTGGTGTTAGGTGTTAGACACCAGGCAGTACTAGCAGGCCTGGACGTCATCAGTGTACAGTAACCCGACCCAGCACAGTAGGGCTGCAAACTCAGATGCTTGTGTGAATAATGCAGAGAAGGATAGAGAATGCACAGCAGTAAGCAGACCGTTGGACAGAGGCCTATGGAGACCTGATTGAGAAGCCCATTGGACAGAGGCCTATGGAGACCTGATTGAGAAGCCCATTGGACAGAGGCCTATGGAGACCTGATTGAGAAGCCCATTGGACAGAGGCCTATGGAGACCTGATTGAGAAGCCCATTGGACAGAGGCCTATGGAGACCTGATTGAGAAGCCCATTGGACAGAGGCCTATGGAGACCTGATTGAGAAGCCCATTGGACAGAGGCCTATGGAGACCTGATTGAGAAGCCCATTGGACAGAGGCCTATGGAGACCTGATTGAGAAGCCCATTGGACAGAGGCCTATGGAGACCTGATTGAGAAGCCCATTGGACAGAGGCCTATGGAGACCTGATTGAGAAGCCCATTGGACAGAGGCCTATGGAGACCTGATTGAGAAGCCCATTGGACAGAGGCCTATGGAGACCTGATTGAGAAGCCCATTGGACAGAGGCCTATGGAGACCTGATTGAGAAGCCCATTGGACAGAGGCCTATGGAGACCTGATTGAGAAGCCCATTGGACAGAGGCCTATGGAGACCTGATTGAGAAGCCCATTGGACAGAGGCCTATGGAGACCTGATTGAGAAGCCCATTGGACAGAGGCCCATGTATACCTGATTGAGAAGCCCATTGGACAGAGGCCTATGGAGACCTGATTGAGAAGCCCATTGGACAGAGGCCTATGGAGACCTGATTGAGAAGCCCATTGGACAGAGGCCCATGTATACCTGATTGAGAAGCCCATTGGACAGAGGCCCATGTATACCTGATTGAGAAGCCCGTGGAGACCTGATTGGCCCATGGACCACACAAAGGAAGTGCTCATGAAGAAATGAGTGTAACCAGTAATTAGAAAATTACCAGAAAGGCCAAATGAAATTGTAGCGTTTGAGTTAAATTTCATAGGTCAACTGTGTCAAATGTGACACTAATGTGGAACAGAGTCAGAAAGTTAAGCTGTGGATCTGTTGACAGCGCCTCAAATGTCATTAAGGAGACAGAGTAAGGGAGTCTAGGCAGAATGGCCTCTTTGCAAACCAAATTAGGACATTGGAAGCAGGCTATTTTCCTCAAAATATGTAATGAGATTGAGATGATAGGTAGCAACCTTTTCAATAATATCAAAAGAAATGAAACGCTTGCAGTTGATCAAAAGTTAGCGGGATCAGATGTGTCAAGCCATGTAAGAATCGGAGCCAGGATTATGCGATGATAGGATACCATCCTGGATGGACCGGTACAGTATAGAGGATGGTGAGGAACAGAAGTAGAACAAGTACAAGCTCCTGGAACAGGAATGTCTGGACAGGGTCAAGTGCGTAGGATTTGTGGTGGAGGTGAGAATGATGCTGTCCAGTGTCCATGGTTGCAAATAACCTTCTGAACTTGTCTCGTGTCCAATTTAAATGATATAGTTCTAGTTGCCTGAGTTCAGGGTATGAAGGGATGCATGAGCTGAGAAATACGAAAGATAATGATTACAGGAAGAAGATGAAGATCTATGTATTGTGGAAGAAGATGTATCAATGCATCAATTGATAGAAAGCCCATGTGGACAAGTTATCACTGATATAGAGTCCAAGACATATGCATTATCATGATTACAGTCTTGAGCACAACATGATGACCATTTTGTGTTAGAAGACAATTCCATCCAAGCGAAGCGACAATTGTCTTGCTTGTACTGAACTCAAGTGAAAACTCGAAACTTGATCTACACACTTGGATCGTCCAGTTAGAGAGCCTTCAGAGAAAACTGGTCATTAATGATGACAGCAGGTTAGGGGTGAAATGAAAATCCTTTGGTGTTGGCAGTGCTAAAAGTGTAAAGAAAAGAAGTGCCAGGACGCCCCTTACCTTTCCAAAAGAAGTGCCAGGACGCCCCTTACATTTTCAGGTGTGCTGGCCAAATAAGTGGCAGGACGGCACAGAGCTTTGAAAATAAGTGCCAGGACGCCGTGCATGACCGTCCTGCCACACTTTAAGCCCTGGGTGTTAGCATGAATGGAATAGGTTCACATGACTGAAGGAGCATTGGCTGAAAATTAAATTGGTCTGAGAATTGTGTTGATAGTTAGATTGACAAGCGTGCGTTCATATGTAACTGTTTTGTCCAGCGCTTAAAGTGTAGAAAAAAATAAGTGCATGGACACCGCTTACCTTTCCAGACTGTGCGGGCCTAGCAAGAGGCAGGACAGTGTTCAGATTTGAAATTGAATTCATGGACACCGTTTGCGACCATCCAGTCATGCTTTAAGCCCTTTTTTGTTGTAATTAGTTAACAAAGAAGAAGAGGAAGAATATGTATCCATTGGCCCATTGTTGTATTTCTACCAATGAGCCTATTGTTTCCGACTGTCACGCATCAATATGACATTTTTGTGTGCCTCAGAGACTGTTTTCCTTTGCTGATCTTATTCTGGAACAGTCTTCACATTGAATGTCACAGAATTGAGCAACATTCGTTTTGTGGAAAGATTTAGAAATGGTGCTGTTCAGAGGTTCAATTATAATTTTAGTTGGATTAATTATTGATGTTTTCAATAATAAAGGCATTAATAAGCAAGCAGTTATCTTACTGAATACTTTATATTGTATTTGAATATTTATATATACGTATAATCAACGATTAATCGTATATATAATTGTATATGTGTACATGTTTAAATAAAATTATATGCATATTTGCTTGTTTATTCCTTAACAGGATGACTAATGTGAATTCTCTTTCTGTTTGTTTTAGAGATTCTTGCTGAGGAGACTGAGGTTGTTATAATTCCAACTTTGTCTGAGCTGAATTGTCTTTTTTTAACCTGTTCCCTTTTTCACATTTTGTTAGTCTAGGAATGTTCGTGCAACTGTTAATATAATTATGCATAAAAAGAAAGTCCCTTTTGGATGGTTAACTATATATTAATAACTAATGAACATTCATCATTTTTATAGAATCGTGGAATTCTTTCAAAGGTGAAGCAGAAATTATAATACAATTATGCCTTGAATGCAATTCATTAATTGATTTTTTAGGTACATGATCTGGTACCTCTTGATGTTTATTGTTTGTTTGTAGTATATGTGAGGTTTTTTCTCTAAGTTTTATGTTCATACTTACTGGCAGCGGACTGAAGAGAGCACTGGTACTGACCTTTGTGTACTGATACCTACGAGAAACTGAATTTGCACAAAAGTCATACTATGTATACATTACTTACTCATTGCCGTATTTCAGATGATGGAATAGGCTACTGGACTCGCGGTCTTTCTCTTCTGGTGGAAAATAATGGGTTTTGTTGTTGTGCCAGTAAGTTGGAGATGCTCTGTGTTTCGTCTACTATAGTTTGCTGACCTGTTTAGTATTTACATTATTTTAAGTCAGGAAACTTTGTATTTCCAATTTGTATCTATAGCATTTCTTACATTTCATAATTAGAATACTTTAACTTCACAGCTCTGAGGTTGTGTTCAGAAAGATATATACTGTATAATTATCAGATCTGCCCTCATTGGCAGTGCAAGTCCTCTTAGCAATTTTCTGGAGTTTTAGTGAGCACGGTTGTGTTTTTGAGCAGATGTATTCACAATTTACCATTTGAAGCAAGCGACCTGTAGTTCGGTGTCGTTGTAGTTTTTTGGCTGTTGTGGCTGTCAGCTTATATAGAGTTTTGACTGCGCAAATTGTAGTTTTGTGGCTGTTATATATGACTTGGAGCTGATATACATTTTACTGAAGCAAGTTGTATTTGTGGTTGTAGTTTTGTCGCTGTTTGTGTAGCTTGTAGTTGATATGCATAATTATTTGGTTGAAACAATTCCCATTTTTCCCTGTTGTTTTAAAATTGTCATGGTTCGATAGGCAGAATGATGTTAACCCTTTCTCGCCGGACTGGGTCACCGATGACCCGATTAACAGGATAAGTATCAAAACTATTCCAGCTGGAATGGGTTAAAGGTGAAAAGGCTCAAAACTACTCTGACATTTGCGTGTTATGTGACGGGAGACACGCTTTATTCGTTGTGGCTTAATGACTGCTAGAAACTATGATGTGCTGTTTAGAAATAATTATTCTGAAGGAAATGTGAAACTTGTGAAATCACGTACTGTTTTAATTTATTGTTTATGTTGTACTTTGTGATTGTTGGGAATAATATTGTTTATCGTCTGTTTCGAAATTTATAAAACAATAATAATAATAATAATTTTCCTTTATTGTACAATCCGGCTGACATACCGCAAACGGTTACAGTGTACAGTTATGCAGATTATTGAAGCAATTCACAGGAACACAAATCACAAATCTTGGCTACTAACAGAACAGATGGCCTACAATTACTACAAATGTAGCAGCCTACAAAGCACGTCTATCCTATAAAAAGTCTCAAAGGAATTGGATGAACCAGGATTGTCTACAGTGCTGAAAATGTAAAAAGTGCCTGGACGCCCCTTACCTTTCCAAAAGAAGTGCCAGGACGCCCCTTACATTTTCAGGTGTGCTGGCCAAATAAGTGGCAGGATGGCATAGCTATTTCAAAATAAGTGCCTGGACGCCCCTTACCTTTCCAAAAGAAGTGCCAGGACGCCCCTTACATTTTCAGGTGTGCTGGCCAAATAAGTGGCAGTATGGCATAGCTATTCGAAAATAAGTGCCAGGACGCCGTCCATGACCGTCCTGCCACACTTTAAGCCCTGATTGTCAATTTGTCACTAATTATAATATTGAGCATTTCATGTTATTTCATGTTATTATTCTGTTGTGCCAGGTTTCAATTTATAGTGCACCAACACCAAGTCAAAATCATTTCAATATCTGTAAGTAGCACCTAGCCAACTTTGATACGCCACCCACAGGGACCGATTTTAGTTAATTTATGTTCTTTCTTTTCATTTTAGTTAATTTTTATAATACAATCACTTATTGAAAGACCAATCAAGCTTAAAACGGTAAAACATGCAGACTGAAAACAGGAAAGTGTTCAAGCATAAAGTGCGTTGTTCTTGCCCCGAGGGAGTGGTGCATTATTTTGACTACATTAAAATTATTTTCTGCTC
This sequence comes from Lumbricus rubellus, assembly GCA_945859605.1. NCBI lineage: Eukaryota > Metazoa > Annelida > Clitellata > Crassiclitellata > Lumbricidae > Lumbricus > Lumbricus rubellus. Next base: position 20,348,630 of record OX243815.1, on the reverse strand, counting down.
AGATCTAAACAGTAAACCATTTTAGGCCTAACAGGAAACAAATTTTAGCTATCAAATATGATGGGGGGGGAGAGACAGAGAAGCTTCTTTGTACGTGCGCATTGGAGAGTTCAACAAAATATGTACGGGCGCATAGTGGGGGGGGGGGGGTCGAAAATAAGAATTTTTTGGCATGCATGCGCAATAATATGGATGTCGCCATAGTCAAAATAATGAATGAATGATAAGCTGTGTGTGAGTCTTGAGGTTGCAAATGAATAAGTTCATGCATGCCGCTCGTGCTATTGCATGTAAGAGTCGTCTAATTGCGGTTCTGTTGTCATTAGCGATGTTGCCATTGTCTAGACCCTGATTGTAACCGGGCGGTCTGTGGCTTTGTCGTGTATATGCCTACCTGCTATACATGTAGGCCTAGCTATTGACGAAGGACGATTTTAATGGAGCGCTCATGAATTATGCATTGCATTTATACCAATCGTTTTTCGTCCATCAGTGATAGACGAGACAAAATTAATGTCTTTCATTGTCATGCCTCTGCTGCAGACCAAGCTGGGGCGATTTTAGGCCTATATATATATATATATATATATATATATATATATATGCATGTAGCCTATACATATAAATGCATGTATAATATTGTGTATAGGCCTATAATTTATGCCTATTAAAGGAAACTGCCTTTGTCTCATATTGGACGAGTAAGCTTATTGAGTCAAAAGGAGATCAGATGAATTAACTTTGGTTGCTGCACGGAAACCATTACGTTCTACCATGATATAGGCCTACTATCCCTAGCTAGGCCTACATCATCTATTGTGCTGTCAGGCCGTGATCACAACAACGTCTGATGAGTCTCTCTGGTATACAGACAGTGATCATAATATTGCGATCGTGTTCATCGTTCATGTTGAACGGAAAAGCAATTTTTCTCTTTCTCTAAGGTTCTTTTATTATTTTTTAGTAGCATCGTGCATATTCGCTTACCCGACGGAAGAGAAAAAGCACGACAGACCTTGAAACAGACAGACTGTCACAGACAGACAGACAGACAGACAGAGCCAAACAAAGGGTAAAGCACAAATGAGAACTGCATGATTAGCCTATATCAGGGAATGAAAGAAAATGAGAAGGAGACGCGGAGAAGAGAGGACATTGTGCCGGAGGTAAGAGACTTAAAGAGAGGTGGAGGTGGAGGTAGGAGCTAGAGGCCATACAACATCTGTAAAGCGATAAGGCGGAACGAACAGACAATTTAATTATGCCAGTAGATGATTACGCTCAAAAGTTTAGAGAAAGAAGCCATAAAAAAACTGGTACGAATTTGTAACGAATATGCCAAGATAGGCCTAGGCCTATATGCACGACGGCAGTATTTATTATTATGGCCGAAGGGCTTCCTACAATCCATCATCTATATAGCCTACATGTATATGATAGTGTTAATATCACTTTATTGGATCGCTGTCATACGTAGTGCAATAGATACAGATCATGTCATTTGGTGTCGTGCAAAGACTCGTGCTGCCGTGCATGGTGTCACGTCATGACTATTAATTGCGCGTTATGTTACGCTGCGCATTTGACGTTAGATGAATCTATGGATTCTATGATAATCATTAGGCCTATTCTAGCAAGCAATAGGCTACATGTAGGCCTATTACAGAAAAAGCAGCGTCGATTGTTTGCTGCAGAAGTGTTCCAGACCTAGAAATCTCGCGGAATGAAAATAAATATATAGAATGAAAGGAATCTATTCCATTTCGTCAAAGGTTTCCATTCCATTTCATCAAAGTATCAATTCCATTTGTACAAAGAGTCTAATCCAACAGAAGCGAACAGGTCTTACTGTCGCAAAGTTGTTTATATTGTTACGGAACTGGGTTGACCTTTTCTAAGGTCCCTCCGCTATAAGGCCTAGAGACAAATATTACACCGGGATAGCCCTCTCTAAAGCCCTCTCAATGCCCACAGGATCCCGCTCGAACGGTCGGTCCGAGACTGAAATTGAAGAAAGAAAACAAGAGTTCTTCTTTCCAATTGTAATGATGAATCTTCGATAAAGTTCAACAGAAAAGGAGTTCTCTTGCTCCGATATAAAACAAAGTCGTGCGCACAGTTATACAACCTGTCCAACAGATGACGTGTCCAGTTCACAGACTGTTCAGAGTCACCAGCCCTGGCGCCCAGGGGTGGGTGGGTGACGATGACGACGCTGACGACGACGATCCACGGGCGGTGGTGCCCGACTTGAGGATGGGGGGGGGGGGTACGACGAGGAAGGACGATGACGACGACGATGACGGAGCCGCTAGCAAAGCGGCTGCCCGACGACGATGTAGACGCTGCTGACACTGAAGACAGACCACGGGCGGTGGTGCCCGACTTGAGGATGGGGGGGGGGTACGACGAGGAAGGACGATTACGACGACGATGAAGACGCTCACTTGACGTGCGTCTCACTGCTCCAGAACTCACGTGTGTTCCGGTCCTGGACTGAAGGCACCGACGACGCTGCAGGGTGCACTGACGCCCCACGAAGACACAAGCGGCGACGAGGAACGTCCTCTCTTCGCGACTGCTTCGAACTGCACAACACCGGCGTTGAACTGCAGACCCCGCGTCGTTCTTCCCGTCCGAGTCCACGGCTGACTGTCCCTTCTGTCTCCTTTGACTGAGCTTCCGACTGACTGCTGACTTCCAAGCCGACTTTCGATTTCACAGTCCGCACGACGTTTCCCTACGACGATGTCTCTTGTATCACTCTGCGTCTAGGTGTCACGGTGTTCTCTTCTCGCACGACGTTTCCCTGTCACGATGTCCCAGGTGTCACACAGACTGTGTCCGAGCTCGTTCTTTTATAGGCGAGCGGTGTGGCAGAACAGGTGTGGCAGGCCGGATGAGTGGATGAGTGTGTGGCAAGCCGAGTGTGGCAGGCCGGATGTGTGTGGCAAGCCAGGTGTGGCAGGCCGGATGAGTGGATGAGTGGCAAGCCGAGTGTGGCAGGCCGGATGAGTGGATGAGTGTGTGGCAAGCCGAGTGTGGCAGGCCGAGATGTGTGTGGCAAGCCAGGTGTGGCAGGCCGGATGTGTGGATGAGGCAGGTGTTTGGCAAAGCGCGGCAAACGTGGCAAACGTGGCAAACGTGGCAAACGTGGCAAGGCGTGGCAAACGTGGCAAGCGTGGCAAAGCGCGTGGCAGAACGTGGCAACCAAAAATAATAACAAAAAAAATCTCAGTGACGAATCGTCACAATTCTCCCGGCAGTCAAAAGAAAAATGCCCTCATTTTCCGACGGTGGTCCACAAGTTCAAGACCAAAAATCAAAAGTCGCTTACCCAGCGATGACCGTGAAACTCAAAATGGCCGTAAAATTCACTGCTGAGCATCTCCATCCCAGAAGAAGAAGTCAGGGGTGTGCAATTCCCTTGCTTCTTTCCGACGCAAACCCCTCAGTACGGCCTCACACGCCCATTTGGGGTAGCCTGGATACTTCCCTCTTATTGTCTCAACAAATTCTTCCACGGAGGCACCCTCCGACTGTAAGCTTGCTTGCCAAGTAATCTCTTCTAACATGGCGGCGGATAATTCGTTCTCCGATTTCTCTGCCTGTAGCGGACTTTCTAGAGGACCCGAAGCGCTTTCCAGAAAACTCCACAACTCCTTGTCTTCATCAGATGGTCCCTCAAAAATATCCGGAGGCAGTTTCTCCTCTCTTGCGTCAGTTTGTCCAGACGACGAAGCACTTACCACTGGATGTATAAACATTTTTACGCTTCGGCTTTTCACAACATCATCACGGTGCTTCCTATATTTATGGCTACGCAAAGACACCTTTGCAGTATCCCCAGCGTAAAAGCGTCCGCAGAATTCGCAACGAAGTCCTGAAACATCTATCTTACTCAAGCTCCAGGATCCAATTTCGAACTGCACCTCTGCCCACAACAACAACTTAAGCGTCCAAAACACAGGCAGCTGAGTGCAGGTGCCGAAATCCGCCCCCGCATACAGCACTGCTGCCGGATGCGACGCGCCAAAACAGGCACAGCTGCCGACGTGTGACGTCACAGAACACAAACGTCGGGCGGCAAACCAAGAACACCGTGTGGCAAACGTGGCAGGCCGAAAAAGGCGTGGCCTAACCAACGACATCATCCATTGCCACCAGACGTTGCAACACGCAACCGTCATCAAGGTAAACACCTTGTAAACACAATTATACAACCGAGGCAGCGCTGATACGCTGTGGCGTTGCAAAATCAAAACAACACAAGTGATGATCCACTCCAAGTGACAACCAATCCGATTACAACCATGCCACGCAACCATGGTCCAGTGCCACATAAAAATTAATCTAATCAAATCCAAATCATCTTTCCACATGCTGTTAAAACAACACAATTTCGAGCAAATTCCGTTGTCCATGATGGATGCAACCAAAAGAATAAGCATCACCAATACAAACAAATTCACGGTGACCATAACCCGATAACCTAATTTATTCTTACGTCCCTGGGACGATTCAAATGTTCCGGCGGGAACCTTCCGATCCACAATCAAAGCGCTTCGCACTTTCCTCTGCTGTTTATTATGATCTCGTTTAACTTCATAAACACTTTGCTTACATTCCGTCTCATTCATCGCAGGTTTAACAACAACTAACTGTCTCTTTACTGGTTTCTTAACAGGCCTCTTAACATCACCTGTATCAATCTTATGTTCCACAAGAGTTGTTCCACCTAAGTCTACGTCTTTATCAGTCCACAGAAGACATTCCAACTTTTTCTTTGCCTCCAACGGTACATCATCTGACAGCTCAGCCATCAAATCCTCCACAACCTTACGTTCATCCAAAACTTCAACCTGATCCATTTCCTCTTCCTCCTCTGCTAGCTGAACTGGATGTAAACCACCTATAACCTGATCCTTACACAGCTTAGCTGGCTGTTCATTCAAATTTATCACCCTCACTCGCGCTGCATTAGCATTATGCTCAACCAACACACGAGCAACATAAACACCCGGCGCAACCTCTGAGGTTTCTGTCATCCATGCCGGTGCACATACTGCTAAGCTACCATACAAGGTTTTTGATGGCACATCACCCTGAGACCTAGGGGATACAACCACTTCCTCCGCAACCACAACACGTCTACACCACGAAGAGCCATTTCCCTTAACTAATGGAATGCGCCTCCTTCCCACAAAAAGAGCACCTGTCCCAAACCCAAGACGACATCGAGTTTCCCTCAGCCACTCCATACCAAGCATAGGCTCAAAGACCTGATCAGAAACAAGAAACCGAGTGGGAATTTCAAAACCATGCCAAAATTTCAAAGGGACATCCAATTCTCCCAAGACTCGAATCCTAGTGCCATTAGCAGCCAAAAGTACCCGAGAGCTAGGTTGCAATTCAAGACCAACAACATAACCAGCAGGGACTATACTCACTTCGGATCCAGTGTCGATAAGACAGGTCCTCGGTCGTCCATGGAGGGTAGCTCGAACATAGATGGCGTTGTCGGTTGGAACCTGGGACTTCTGGCGTGTAGTGTGATTGGTTACCACGTCGTCAGTTGTTGCTGCGGCTGTCGGTGGAGCTGACTGGTTCACTGGTCGGCGGGGCCGACGACACTGGCGAGCGATATGTCCGACCAAACCGCAGTTATAGCAGGTCCGGTCGCGTCCAGGATTTCTCGAAGCGGCGGCAGCCGATTCGGAAGCTGTATTCGTCGAAACAGGATTCCGCTGTCCATTCAGTTGTCGCGAGATGCGTTCCTCCAATTGTTCCTGCCATTTCCGTTGGGCGGTGAAGAAACTGTCCAACTGCGTTTGCAGTCGCGATTCTGCATCAACTTCTTGAGTTCCGCGCACTCTGTTGGGTGGCCGACGACGATCATCCACATCAGCTATCTGCTGATATGCTCCAAGGCGCAGTGCCATTCGATATGCTTCATCGATGGAACGCGGCTCCCTTTCTCGGACCTTCAGGGATAGCTCACGATCTCGGATGGCTTCCAAGAAAGCGTCTCTTGCCACGATTTCGGTTGTTTCGTTCGAAGGAACCGGATACGCCAAAACAACCAAGCGCCGAATGTCATGTAGAAGATCGCTCAAGCTCTCGTCCACGCGTTGACGGCGGTAATATAACTGCGTACGGAAAGTCTCAGCTTGTCCCTCCACTCCGTAGCGTTGTCTCAGTCGCTCCACGAGTTGCTCGTAGTTGACGTCTTGCTTCGCTCCAAAATCCCAGAGGAGTTGCGTTGCGGCTTTGTCCAAAGCACAACGAAGGAAATCCACCTTGTCCACACCAGTCCACTTGTTATGGCGGGCACAGACTTCGAATTGCGCGAGGAAAGATTCCAATGACCCGGTACCGTCGAATTTTCCAGGTTTCATCGGAGTCGACTTTCTTTCACTCACCAAGCGATTGACTTCCTCTAAGACTTTTGCGTCCGAACCACTTCCGTCTCTGCTCGAAGGTGGAATCGATTTCTTCTCCGGAGACTTGTAGTCGTCGAAATCGATTTCTGCCATCAGTCGACTTGATTCCACTTCAAAGTCGCTCGCTCCTTTCGTCCATGGCGTCGATGTCGTTCGAAAAGCTGCTGGATCCATTCTTGCTGGAACTCCACAAACTGTGTTCCTTTTCAACGACTTTGTCGAAGTTCAACGAAGTTGTCAAAACCCCACTTCTGGTACCAATTTGTTACGGAACTGGGTTGACCTTTTCTAAGGTCCCTCCGCTATAAGGCCTAGAGACAAATATTACACCGGGATAGCCCTCTCTAAAGCCCTCTCAATGCCCACAGGATCCCGCTCGAACGGTCGGTCCGAGACTGAAATTGAAGAAAGAAAACAAGAGTTCTTCTTTCCAATTGTAATGATGAATCTTCGATAAAGTTCAACAGAAAAGGAGTTCTCTTGCTCCGATATAAAACAAAGTCGTGCGCACAGTTATACAACCTGTCCAACAGATGACGTGTCCAGTTCACAGACTGTTCAGAGTCACCAGCCCTGGCGCCCAGGGGTGGGTGGGTGACGATGACGACGCTGACGACGACGATCCACGGGCGGTGGTGCCCGACTTGAGGATGGGGGGGGGTACGACGAGGAAGGACGATGACGACGACGATGACGGAGCCGCTAGCAAAGCGGCTGCCCGACGACGATGTAGACGCTGCTGACACTGAAGACAGACCACGGGCGGTGGTGCCCGACTTGAGGATGGGGGGGGGTACGACGAGGAAGGACGATTACGACGACGATGAAGACGCTCACTTGACGTGCGTCTCACTGCTCCAGAACTCACGTGTGTTCCGGTCCTGGACTGAAGGCACCGACGACGCTGCAGGGTGCACTGACGCCCCACGAAGACACAAGCGGCGACGAGGAACGTCCTCTCTTCGCGACTGCTTCGAACTGCACAACACCGGCGTTGAACTGCAGACCCCGCGTCGTTCTTCCCGTCCGAGTCCACGGCTGACTGTCCCTTCTGTCTCCTTTGACTGAGCTTCCGACTGACTGCTGACTTCCAAGCCGACTTTCGATTTCACAGTCCGCACGACGTTTCCCTACGACGATGTCTCTTGTATCACTCTGCGTCTAGGTGTCACGGTGTTCTCTTCTCGCACGACGTTTCCCTGTCACGATGTCCCAGGTGTCACACAGACTGTGTCCGAGCTCGTTCTTTTATAGGCGAGCGGTGTGGCAGAACAGGTGTGGCAGGCCGGATGAGTGGATGAGTGTGTGGCAAGCCGAGTGTGGCAGGCCGGATGAGTGGATGAGTGTGTGGCAAGCTGAGTGTGGCAGGCCGAGATGTGTGTGGCAAGCCAGGTGTGGCAGGCCGGATGAGTGGATGAGTGGCAAGCCGAGTGTGGCAGGCCGGATGAGTGGATGAGTGTGTGGCAAGCTGAGTGTGGCAGGCCGGATGAGTGGATGAGTGTGTGGCAAGCCGAGTGTGGCAGGCCGAGATGTGTGTGGCAAGCCAGGTGTGGCAGGCCGGATGTGTGGATGAGGCAGGTGTTTGGCAAAGCGCGGCAAACGTGGCAAACGTGGCAAACGTGGCAAACGTGGCAAGGCGTGGCAAACGTGGCAAGCGTGGCAAAGCGCGTGGCAGAACGTGGCAACCAAAAATAATAACAAAAAAAATCTCAGTGACGAATCGTCACAATATCAATGCTATAGGCTATTTAGACGCCAATTGAACTACCGGGTATTATAGACGCAATATTAAGCTAGTTTGAGATGTTGAGCACGGCCAAAGACTGTCGAAGTCCATTTCCAGTGTCTAATATCCGAAGCCATTAATATTCAATATTAGGCCTATGTCCAATGTCAGTCAAAGACGCTAGCGGCTAGATCCACTAAGCGATTGAGATGCTGCAATTTCTCTGTGTTAAAGTCTGTGACTCTGAGAAAATAAAATCTCAATTTAAGTCAACTTTAGCAAGCTGAAAAAGAAAATGTGAGGAATCTATTTCACCGCAATAGATAAAATAGATGCGTGTGTTTGGGTTCCATGACACTTAATCCCGCGACACTTAATACCGCGACAGTTAGTACCGGACATTTAATCCCGCGACACTTAATCCCGCGACCATTTAATCCCGCGACACTTAATCCCGCGACCATTTAATCCCGCGACACTTAATCCCGCGCCGATTTAATCCCGCGACACTTAATCCCGGCGACATTTAATCCCGCGACACTTAATACCGGGAAAGTAAAACAACGTTTACAAAAGAAGTTAAATTCTATAAATAGGCATATTCACAGCAATATTCACTTTGTGTTTAAAAAAGAGTTCAGCCTTTGCAGTAATATATTATAAAACTGTACAATTCGATAAAAACAATAGTCACAGCAATATTGACTAATAAAAATTATCAAAACTGTACAATTTGAAATCCTCTCTAAAATTCTTTATAATGATCGTTTTATGTACAACTGTGTACAACAGAAAAGCTGAGCAGAGAGGTAGGCGTACCCAATTGGCTATGTGGACAACAATTATAGTCAAACCCCTACTTACAGTTGGCTATGTGGACAACAGTAGTCGTACAAATATTCGTACTCACGTGTGTACAGGTATTAAGTGTCGCGGTATAAAATGTCGCGGGATTAACTGTCGCAGGGATTAAATGTCGCAGGGATTAACTGTCGCGGGATTAAATGACGCGGGATTAAATGTCGCCGGGACTAAGTGTCCGGCATTAACTGTCGCGGTATTAAGTGTCGCGGGATTAAATGTCGTGCTACCGTGTGTTTGTATGTGTGTTTGTGTGTGAATGACGTGTAAGCTTATATGTTGTGTGTGTGTGCGTGCGTGTGTGTGTGTGTGTGTGTGTGCGCGCGCGCGTATGTGTGTGTTAGTGTGTGTGTGTGTGTGTGTGTGTGTGTGTGTGTGTGTGTGTGTGTGTGTGTGTGTGTGTGTGTGTGTGTGTGTGTGCTTGCGTGCGATGAGAGCGCGGATGATTTCGACGCAACGGAACTGTATTTTGGCCTGTAACATTAGCGACATAAATGACCTACGTCAACGAAATATTGCCACCTGAAATCCACCTCAAGGCTACCACAAAGAAATAAACACGTAATGATCAGTAATCGTTGTTAGTTGTATAGAGCAACAAGAGCGACGCTTTGAACAGCAGTTCATAATGAACAAATTGTTTCCTCACATAAACGTAATTTATTATATAGACGAACTCTGCTCTGCCAGATATAGGTCTACAATATGCCTGCTATTTAGGTATTAGGCACTGACCTATAATATAGCAGTAAATCTTGTAGCAGCTAAGCTGAAGCGGTATCCGTGTATTAAGTCTGTTCATAAGTGAGCGGCTGAGATTAAAGAGAGAGTTGCTTGTTGATGCGAAGCGTCGTCATCTGCCGTGAGTTATGAGAAGATCCTCTGCAGATGATGAGAATCATGAGAATCATGAGAATCATCATGCATGTGTACATCTACTTCTCACCAGACATGTGCATCTTATGCGAGAGACTGCATGCAGGAAGCGTCTGTCACTGCTAATCGTGACAAGACATTACAAATCACAAATTTTGTAAACATGGATTGAACATTTTCTACACGAATCAGCACCGAGAGTATAGAACGATTTTAGGAAGTTTATAAATCATGAAGAGTTGCGGAAGTCATTCGCTTTAGGACCCGGGGTCAGAGATAAATTTAAAAAGCAGGACAAAGACACAAAGTGACAGAGATATGAGACGAAAGACTTACATGTAGACTGAGACGCTGCAGGCGGATAAAGAGAAACACGTCGAATGAGAATCGAAGTCGCTATAAGAAATGTGATGGCAAGTATATTATGGTGTAAACTTATCGTACACAGCTTCATGACCTAACAAGCAGAAAGGTTTAAAACGAGACGAACGACCATTTTTCGCAATGAATGCAACAATTGAGCGTTTGCTATGAAGACCATTTTGTATATCCTAGTTATGAGTTTCTTCTTGAAAGTTGTTGTTCACTTGTCCTGAATGAGAGTTTAAAATTAAGTGGAAACGCTCGACTACTCATCTTGATATAATCGACCCTATATAACAGGCGCAGTTGTTTTTATAGGCGATACTCATAGGCGGAGTTCATCAGGGGTTATGGGGGGGGGGGCGATAGCCTCTAGGTTCTACATACATAATTTTATAGCATAATTATAGCTAGCATACATTACATGTATATGCTATGGACAGCCGACAAATCTGAACGAGGCGCATGATTTCATGCTTAGGTCTGCAGCTCAACGTTAGTCAGCCATCTACACTGTGTCCACCATAGATGTAAAAAACGATGGAAACGGAATAAAAAACGGGGGAAAACGTCGTTTTATTCGAAAAAATAAAAAACGGAAAAAAACGACAAAAAAACGGAAACGGAAAATAATTTGACTTTTTACATATTAAACTGCATTTTAAACTTAAAACCCTTGTTTACTTTCTACACGTATCTCTTAAATGATGATGTTAAACAATTAAATAATTAATGACATCAATTATCCGAAACCTTGAGATTGAGCTGAAAACGTAAGGAATATCAGGAAAAAATAAAATTAAGGAAAATAATAAGAGACAGAAAATAAATAAATAGCGTTATATAAAAAATAAAAAACCGAATAAAACGATGGAAAAAATAAAAAACGAAAAAAACCACGTTTTTTGGGAGCGAATAAAAAACGAAAAACGTTTTAAACAACTATGGTTTCCACGATAAAGTAGAACCCACAATAAAGTGTCATAACTCGGTCAAAACAGTTAGGATTTGTCTGAAATTTTACACACAACAACAGTGGCCATATTTACACACGATCCTAAAGCCGATTAGAAATATTCGTTTTGTGAGTTTGCCAAATTTATGAGTGTTTGAGATGCTGCACCGAAAAATGGACATTTCCAACATGCAAAAGCTGAAAGGAAGCAAAATTCAGATATAAATGGTGCTCAAAATGTCATTTTTGTTCACGAACACAAGACCGTATACGTAGTAGTGTAGTATTAGGCCTATAGCTGTCCCGGAAGACACTCGGCTTCATGTCCGCAGCTGTGGCCGCCTAGCAGTCCAGACCTCGATCCAGGTACATGTACCGGAGTAGTGCGTTTTTCGTTCCCGTATTCATGACATCGATAACTGTAGGGCGCGTCTGATTGAAGAGTGGCAGCTGTTTGACCAGGTGATCATCGACCTGACCATCAAACAGTAGCCTCTACGTCTATGGTCGTGTGTTCGTGAACAAAAATGACATTTTGGGTATCATTTAATTATAGCTGAATTTTGCTTCCTTTCAGCTTTTGCATGTTGGAAATATCAAATTTTCTGTGCTGCATCTCAAACGCTCATAAATTTGGCAAACTCATGAATATTTCTAATCGGCTTTAGGATCGTGTGTAAATATGGCCACTGTTGTTGTGTTTAAAATTTAAGACAAATCCTAACTGTTTTGACCGAGTTATGACAATTTATTGTGGGTTCTACTTTATCGTGGACACAGTGTATATTTAGGACACAAATAAACGCTTCGTGCTGGCTACATGCATGTACATGTAGTTGTAGAATGTTCGGTACGTGACGTTTGGGCGCCGCCGTTTGGGCGCCGGCCGTTTGGGCGCCGCCGTTTCGGCGCCGGCCGTTTGGGCGCAACGCCGTTTGGGCGCCGGACGTTTCGGCGCGGAATGAAATAGCACTTAAAACTCTTTATTTATCCAGGAATTTTTAATTCAGCTATGTTTTGTATTGTGCATTGTTAAATTTAATGTTAACACATCAGGGAATGATTTGATGTTAAATAAAAGCATTCCACGAAGAACTGAATTACTTTCAGAAGTTCAATGTTCGATTTAATGTTCACAAACCCAATGTTTTAAAAGATTATGGTTATTAAAAGCGTTATAGAGATAGCCTACAGTAATTAGTTTCAAATGTTCAACGGTCGACGTAATGCTCGAAAAGGTAATGGTAAACTAGCGGCAACGCGTGAAACGTCAAACGTCAAGGTTCTTCAGAAATTCTTCACTCTAACAATTTCGCGCCGAAACGTCCGGCGCCCAAACGGCGTTGCGCCCAAACGGCCGGCGCCGAAACGGCGGCGCCCAAACGGCCGGCGCCCAAACGGCGGCGCCCAAACGTCCTGATCCGTAGAATGTTCTAGAAGAACCTGTGTCACGACTAGGCCGCAACAGTGTAATGAGAGATTATTATTAAAACCTGTGTATAAATGGCTGAATAGACTATAGGAAAAGGAAATTGGCTTGTCCGGATCGTTTGGCGGATCAACGTACAAAATCGGCTATTTGAGACTATTTCTGTTGCGCACTTGCAGTCAATGGTCCCAGATTAATAATAGAATCCGCATATAGCCTAAAATAGGTTCCTATGTTCGTCTAACAGATGTTCGCATCATTGATCAGAACATTTTTAGTTATTGCTAATTACCCATAATTCATCAGAAATTCTTCCGTTCGTCTTACGACATTAGCTGTATATATATACTATATATATATATATATATATATATATATATATATATATATATATATATATATATATATATACTGGCTGACCTTTAGTTGAAGTGTTCAATGGGATTTATTTGATCGCTAACTGGAAATGATGTCTGACCTTCTTTTGCTCTCTGATCATCCATCTGTTGCTCTTTTACCTTCTTTTGTTCTCTGACCTTCTTATTAAGTTCTCTGACCTTCTTTTGTTCTCTGACCTTCTTTTGTTCTCTGATCTTCTTTTGCTTCACCTCGTTTGTATTAGCCTATGTTTGTATCATGTGCATTATTTTCATTCTCGAGGTGTTTTATAGGTCTCTAGTATAACTATCAGGTCTACTGTTTCACTGTAGGCCTGTCGCTGTTTAGCGACAGTGTGTCATATCAAAGACGGTAGGCCTAAGTGTCGTCCCCTAATCTTTATCCAGTCTTGGGACTGGCACTGTGCAAATGCGAGCAGCGACAGAGTTTTACTGTGCACATGTATGTGCTGTTATCTCATTGGCTTGTAGGCCTAATTAGGTTACTGTCTGCGGTGTTTCAGGTGATATTATTTGCCCCTTTTTGTTATTTTTTGCACTCGATCGAACCAAGAAAACATACGATTAAAAAACCGGTCCACGGTAGGCTATTGATATCAAAGATCGTTCGTAGTACTGATTCGTGCTTCTTGCATGTAGCCTATAGGCCTACATGTTTTTTTATGTAGGCCTACGCAATTCCCAAAGAAGCGAATACTCACGTAGGCCTACATGTACGTAGGCTATACCAACCTGAAACTCGGAGTTGGGCGACTCTAAATCCGTCGAATCACATAGGTTATGCATCATTTCCGACATGCAAGCCTAATTGCAAATCATGCTGATTATTATTAATTAGCAGATGATTTTCAACAATAGATGACTCACCGGACATTGTTTCGACCTTCGGATATACTTCAATCGTCTCGGCTGAGAAGTTAGAACAATAGACCTAATTATTAGAAATTAACCTAATTCGCTCAGGATTGATCGTAGCATATACTGATTAGCTTTTGGACTGACCCAGTATGTTCTATTATGTCCAACTGATCGTGGTTGCTATGGTTACAAAGCTTTGATGTCGGATTAATCATGCCGACAACATAATCGCCTGTCAACTGTCAAGGATGAAATTGTGTTTCAAGTCCGCTTGTGCATCACGCAACGCCGCAGCTCAAAGCTTCTATAGTAGGCCTTCTTGCGTTTTATTGGAAAGTGGAAATACTGTCGTGACATATTTCAAATGATCTCTTGACAATAATACCTACAACGCCTGACTGCATTGAGTATTATTATTATGCTTCATGACATGGTCATGTTGACCAAGAGCGGATACAGAAACTTTGGACGGGGGGGGGGGCAAAAAATTTATTGGCCTTGGGTCTGGAAAAAAATTCGTATCAGCCCAAAAAGTTGATGACCTTTTTTAGTCATCTGGCGAAATTTTCGGGAAATTAGACTATTAATTTCATCCGCCAAAAAATTGGATGACTTTTTTTAGTCATTAAGTCTAAATCCTTGAAAATATACTAAATCATAAGCTTGTTGAAACTAAATGGGGGGGGGGACGATACATGGGCATTTCTAAATGGGGTGGGCATGGCCGGATTGCCCCCCCTGGATCCGCCCCTGATGTTGACCTGCAGTCAGTCTGAATGGTGTGCACTTATTTCTTTTCTTCCTTGCTTTTTCTCGCGAATCTTGTTTTTACTATTTCTAGTTGCATGCTACACAGGAGTGCTTGTGCTTTTACAACTGCACAAATCCATTTAGAACTGCACATTTTGTCGAGAATTGCACGTTAAAAAGAAGCCTTCATTGCTTGACATAAATTCAGTTTTAGAACAATGGATTAAGAATGTGCACACGGCTGACAATACATTACAGTTAGGCCGTGATCCTACTGCCGTCAAGCCTTCCTCTCACGGCAGCATGCGGCCGTACGGTCACAGCTCGCGCACCGCTGATCTAATATCTCGACAAATTTAT
Organism: Lumbricus rubellus; assembly: GCA_945859605.1. Lineage (NCBI taxonomy): Eukaryota > Metazoa > Annelida > Clitellata > Crassiclitellata > Lumbricidae > Lumbricus > Lumbricus rubellus. Next base: position 20,333,611 of record OX243815.1, on the reverse strand, counting down.
TTACAGCGACACCCCGTCAAAGGCACCCAGTCAAAAGTACCCCCGTCAAAGGCACGCCATCAAAGGCACCCCGTCAAAGGCATGCCATCAAAAGCACCCCATCAATGATCAAAGGCACGCCGTCGAAAGCGTGAACCGTCAATTGCGCGCAAGTCAAATGCGCGCCGACAATTGCGCACGGTCAAAGGCAAATCCAAGCTAACAGGGGTCGGCTAAGTCTTAATATAATTCAGCCGTTTTAATTCTAATTCTTGCTTAAACAGTTGTTGTTCAAATAGAAGCTGGATTGATCAAAATGGCAGCTACTTAAACAGAAGATCGATTGATGAAAAGAATTCATGATTTATTGGAAGCTGAATTGATGAAAATAATTCATGGTAAAATAGAAGGTGTGTTGATGAAAAGAAGTCATGCTTAAATAGAAGCAGGATCGATGAAAATACTTGTTTAAGAACATTAAATAGAAGATGGGTTGATGAAATTAGCAGTTGCTTGAACAGAAGCTAGCCTATATGCCCTATCGATTAAAAGAATTCCAGATTAAATGGGAGCTGGACTGATTTAAATTATTTTGGATAAAAAAGCTTGATTAATGAAAATAATTTTTTAAAGTAGAAACTTAATTGATGAAAATAATTTCTTGTGAAACTAGAAATTGTACTCATCAGAATAATTCCTAAGTAGGGCCTCCAGTGGCGGATCCAGGGGGGGGCAATCCGGCCATGGCCCTCCATTTAGAACTGCCCATGTATCGTGCCCCCATTTGGTTTCAACAAGCTTTCGAACAATGTCTAATGAGGACATTTAGACTGGATGACTAAAAAAGGTCATCAACTTTTTTTGGCGGATACGAAATTTTTTCCCACACCCAAGGCCAAGAACTTTTGGCTCCCCCCGTCCAAAGTTTCTGTATCCGCCCCTGAAGTAGGCCTACATAGGAGTTGGATTGATGACAGTGATCAAGGACATCAATGTTAAAAAGTCATGCTGGCTATTTAAAACGATAAAATGATCATTATTATGCATACTTAAACTAAGCATATATGGCCAAAGGCTCAAAGCCTCTAAAAAGAAAAGAATTGACTGCTCAATTAAAGCTGCAGTTTAGGTTGGTCAATTATGGTCAATTGAAAATGGAAGCTAGATTGATGAAAATTGAAAATAGTTTTTGCCGTCTTAGAGTGAGCACACACGCATTATTAGTGTTTTGAATTATTGGCTGTATTATTTAGCACACAAATTAAGTCATTGAGATCAAAAAGAAAAAATCCTGTAGTTTGTCATTTTCAGTCTACTCTGCACGCTTTCTCTGGCGTTTGAACGGAAACATTTGCAGTGCTTTAACGACGCGCTTTTTGTCGAGCGCGCTAATGACGGGACGCCATTTACAGCATGTAGGCCTAGCAATAGCATTGAACATTAGCATGTTATGCAGTAATCTTAGAGCGCACCACAACTTCTTAGATCCTATAATATGTTTTGTGCTTTTAAATGATCGTCAGATTCATGGGCGCCCGCAGAAATTTTTGCAGGAGGGGGCAAAACACGATGGTCAACGTTAAAAAAAAGTGTTAGCAGGAGGACAAAAAATCAAAGCGGGAGTTAAGAACATGCATGGTAATTTTTCATAGAGGTTTCTTGATGTAAATTTCTCAGTTTCACTTTAAAAAATTTTAATATGAATTGCTTCTTTTTCCAAGAAAATTTGTTTTAAAAATCGAAAAGTATTAGTCAAAAGTAGGCTTTTTAATTCTCTAATGTTAAGAAATTTGTTATGAACCCCAGAAGTAGTAGTGAGAAAAATAGGTTTCAATTTTCCAGGGGGGGGGCAAGTGCCCCCACTTGTCCCTATGTGCGGGCGCCCATGGTCAGATTCTGTATTTATATTTGCTTCTTTTAGAATAGACGTCTACATTTTGACCGTCGTATATATATATATATAATTTATATATATAGCCGACTACTAATGTTCCGATGTCACGTGGGACAAAAGTCACCAGTTGATACCTACATGCGCTTTGAAGTGTCAGTTTCGTCAGCTAGATAGAGACCTACTGTCCTACAGCTTGTCAAGTGTATATACAGAGAGACTATAATGCGATGCGGTCAGGGCTAAAATATGACTCAATTAGTTTTGTCTGGTCGCAATTTTAGGGTCAACTGCAACACATATATTATTCCTCCGTTCAATGCAAAAAACCGCATTATTGTGCAAAAACAAAAGGCGGTGCTAATGCAGTTTTTTGACAACCCATTTCGATTAGAATAAAAAGCAATAACAAATGTTTCGTTTATTTGAAACAACATCCAAACGACCGAAACTCGTCCGGAAATTCCACGGGGATTTCCGAAGTTCGTTTGACGAGATCCCAAATGCAAACATCACAGACCGTTTGCTTTGTATGTGCAGCTGTATTATTATTCGAAATTATTATGATTTCTAAATTCGTGTGATCTGCTCAGTCAGTCAGTCAGTCAGTCAGTCAGTCAGTCAGTCAGTCAGTCAGTCAGTCAGTCAGTCAGTCAGTCAGTCAGTCAGTCAGTCAGTCAGTCAGTCAGTCAGTCAGTCAGTCAGTCAGTCAGTCAGTCAGTCAGTCAGTCAGTCAGTCAGTCAGTCAGTCAGTCAGTCAGTCAGTCAGTCAGTCAGTCAGTCAGTCAGTCAGTCAGTCAGTCAGTCAGTCAGTCAGTCAGTCAGTCAGTCAGTCAGTGGTCTGTCTGTCTGTCTGTCTGTAGGCCTATGTCTCGGTCTGTATGTCTGCTCTAGTGCTCTTTCATGTAGGCCTATGGTATGCAATGCATAAAGCATATCAATTCTCATATTATTCCGCATTGCAACTCGCCATAGGCTTAAGTTGCAGAAACGCCAACCCAAGATGATATCCGATAAAGAATGGAGGATATCATAATCATCAGGCTATATCTAACGTGTTTTCGGCACGGCATAATTAAAATTAATGACTGTCTTTTCCATTGTGTATATATTTGCCGAATGACACAAAGTCATTGACTGAACGCAAAGACCAAGTAACAGGAGCTCATTAGCCAAACCAGAGTAGGCCTACTATTGGCTGAGTCTCGGGGTTTCTGAATTTCTAGTAATATGTGGCTCTATTAATATAATGTGTCACCGTGTATATATAGAAGCGAATGGTGTAAGTGCGAGAAGAAACGACAATTTTCCATTGATTCGGATGATCATCTGTCTACATGCCGAACAACATCGGACGAGTTAACAAACAGCCCTCCACCCCACATGTATATACCGGCTGACTGTGTTAAGCAGAAGAAAGGCGAGTAGGACGTCCGCGAAATAGAATCATGGAAACGAGGATAAAGAGGAATTAGAGAGGAAGGGAAAGAGGAAGAGAAGGAAGAATGGAAGAATAAAAAGAAGGAGAAATGGAAGGAGGTAAGAAGAAGCCAGGGGAGGTGTTGAGGAGTGCGAAAGACGAGAGACGAAAAGGAGACGGTAAGACATGTAGACGACTGGGAAGAAAATGAAAGTGGACACGAGTTTATTTGAAGCAGAGGAAGACAAAGACAGAGGCGAAGGAGAAGAAGGAGGAGGAGGTAGAGGAGAAGGAGGAAAAGGAAAAGGAAAAGAAGGAGGAAAATAGGGAGGAGGAGGCCGAGGGGAGGGAGGAAGAGGAGATCGGGGAAAAGAAGAAGAAGAAGAAGAAGAAGAAGAAGAAGAAGAAGAAGAAGAAGAAGAAGAAGAAGAAGAAGAAGAGGAAGAAGAAGAGGAGGAAGAAGAAGAATGAAAATGGGAAGGAGATGAAGAAGCCGATGATAAAGGAAATAACAAGTCAAAGAAGACGAACGAGAAGAAACGCAGATGAGCGATAAAAAAAACAGCCGAAAGGCAGAGAAAAAAGAATCGAGAATTACAATGGAGCATATAAGCAAGAAGGAAATAACACAAAGAAGACGACATAGAGGAAAAACGAGAAGGAGGAAGAAGAAAAGAAGAAGAAACGACGACGTAGAAGTAGAAGCAGGTGGTAAATATAGCCAGAAGAAAAAGAAGGAGGAGAAGAAGAAGGAGGAGGAGGAGGAGGATGGTGTGTATCGATGGAATGGAAAGATGTGTCAGGGTCGATATATCTGCAATTCTGCTGCAGATTCAGTTCTGAAGCCAACGCTTAGAAGTAGAACTCGTCTGAAATCCTAAATTCAATTATTCCACTCTATCCGCTTCTGTGATGACTGCCACCGCCTCAGTCCATTCAAAGACCAATAGAAGACTCACAACGCACGCCCAACGATCCTTCCGTCCAACGATCCTTCCGTCCAACGATCCTTCCGCCCAACCTTCCCCCCATCATCCTTCCGCCCATCCTTCCTCCATCATCCTTTCCCCCCCATCATCCTTCCCCATTATCCTTCCCCCATCATCCTTCCCCTATCCTTCCTCCTATCGGTCATAGTACGTCTGTCCGTTATTTCGTCTGATCACCTATCTGCCCGTCCGTCCAACTGTCTGTCCATTTGTCCGTCCTTTCGTGCATCCGTCCACCCGTCCGTCCGTGCATCCGTCCCCGTGCATCCGTCCCCGTGCATACGTCCGTGTATCCGTCCGTGCATCCGTCCGTGTATCCGTCCGTGTATCCGTCCATCCGTCCGTCCATTCGTCCATCCGTCCATTCGTCCGTTCATCCGTCCGTCCATCCGTCCATCCGTCCATCCGTCCGTCCATCCGTCCATCCGTCCGTCCATCCGTCCATCCGTCCGTTCATCCGTCCGTCCATCCGTCCATCCGTCCGTCCATTCGTCCGTCCGTCCATTCGTCCGTTCATCCGTCCGTCCATCCGTCCATCCGTCCATCCGTCCGTCCATCCGTCCATCCGTCCGTCCATCCGTCCATCCGTCCGTCCATCCGTCCGTCCATCCGTCCATCCGTCCGTCCATCCGTCCGTCCATCCGTCCGTTCATCCGTCCGTCCATCCGTCCATCCGTCCGTCCATCCGTCCGTTCATCCGTCCGTCCATCCGTCCGTCCGTCCATCCGTCCGTCTACCCGTCGATCCGTACGTCTGCTGGAGCATCTGTTTGTCGTGCACCTTATTTGCTATTTTCTAATCTAATTGTGTCGAACGAATGTCGGTTATTTATCAGAATTACCATTCGCACGATTGCAGCCTACATACATGTATATACTCTCTTCCGCCATCGTCGTTCTATCGAGACACATTATACCGTTCAGGCCGTATCAATCCGCCCCATTGGCCAACTGTCTCACTCACTGTTTCCCTCTCTTACTTCCTGTCCGTCTACGCCCTTCCCCCTCCCATCGCACCTGACGTATCCTCGGCCACGAAGGTGTCCATCATTTGCATTAATTTTGGTGATAAAGTTGACAGAAGTACAGACGAAGAGAATCTTCAAGAAATGAGTGCTTCTTCCTGTAGCAACAATTTCTCAATTGGATCACACCGTTCTAGCGTGAAGAGACTTCTATTCTGAAGTGACCATAATATTTAATACACAGCATCATAGGCGTCCTTGAAAATGATTATTAGAAGGAGAGACAGAAGGGGAACTGGAGCATGTCATCACCATGCACCTTATCATCCTAATGGGGTCCAGTAATATGTTTACACATCAATAGCAGAAGGTCGTTAAGTGCGGCAGCTAAGGGTCGACATCTTGATGCTCAGTGATCGAGGGGTTCGTGCTTGTATGCTTCCTCTCTTTGCCATTTTTAATGTACTTTCCAGAATATTCTCATCAATCGCATGATGGCTGTGATTGCATTGACCGACTTCCAACCGACAATTAAGCTATTCCCTGTGCTCCTTATAATTATGCAGTAAATTACGAAATCCTTATCGAAGGAATTCCATGCTTATCTACATATGTGGTTTCATTTGATTCGTTGTAACTTTCTATTTAGATTCGTGCGACTTAGACTGAAGATATGAATAACTGGTAGATTCATTAAATTGCAGCATGCTTCTCAGAGTCAGACTAAGCGTTTGCCGTCCTAGGACCGGCAAACAGCCAGTATTATACTTCTATGTATAGCTATAGCTATAGCCATAATATAGAGGAGGTGTTCAAATCGTTAACAACGTTTGTGGCAAAGATGTAGGCCTAACTATGCACATCACATTGTATTAGGCCTATCTGTATTGTTATACTAAGCAGAGGTGTTTTTATTTTATATGCGGCAATTGCGGCATATGCCATGGCATAATGCCGCATATATAATAAACCATGCTGCCTGTCTTTGCCAGTTTGCCATCGTGGCTAATATGTCGACTGTTGGAAGAAACCGGAGTTTATGCTGCTCATTTTTACCATACGGTTTTCTCACTGCACTGACTGCATGCAGTATTTCTATCGTCTACTAGCCAGTAGCCATACCATGCGTGCATTCAGACACATAGACTATGCGTGACAAATAGACATGTGGCGGAATAATTTCTGTAGCATTACCGTATGTCGGTAGCAACAGGAACTCGATAAAACAACATATTAATGTCCATTAGACATGGCTGAATCAGCACTAATATGTTTATGCTGACTGCATACATGTATATGACGGTACACAAGCTAGCAATCCACGTGTACAAAGCATGCACCGATCACCTGCCATCCTAATTATCTTCCATGTCACACAATGTAGGCTAACTCTGTTAAAGGTCGTTCTTCCCTTCGATCAGCATCTGCTGGAAAGTATGTACAAGGGTCAAGGGTAGGCCTAGACATGTGCACATTGTGCATGAAGTTCATGGTTCACGACATTGCACGTCTTGTTTTTGGCCGGCTTTCTTTCACATTTGTTGGTCCCGTCATCTTGCTGGAACTCTCTACCTCCTTATGTTCGCAACTCCCCTAGCGAGACTGTCTTTCGGCCTAAACTGAAAAATTACCTTTTCCAGTCTACCTATAGATAGTTCCCAATGGTTGCCGAACTTCAATGTGCGTTTCTCAGTTTTGTAAGGAGGGCTGTATCAAATTGCAATTGTATTGTATTGTACAGAGTGGTTTCTCCAGACTTAATTTCTCCAAGCGGCGGCTTTGCCACATTCTGACAAGACCTGTTGCAGAAAATTCTTACCTCGCTTCAAAACATCTTTTCCACAACGGATGTCTTAAGGAATAAGGTGTATGCCCTTCAGACATAGACCCACGCGCAAACGGCGACCAGTCGAAAGATATATATATCGGAGGTATCAGACCATGTTAACTTAGGCTCCAGCTGGTATGGCAGCGAATCAACATCGACCCCTTCCCATCCCATTTCCGGACTACGACCTCCTTCGACCTTCGGACAACCCTTCTCAGCCTTCTGACTAGGCATGCAGCACAGCGCTCGTGAATATGCTGGTGCCCTGTGCATGGCCTTCGAGTCTCACTCTAGAAATGTTGAGATTAGGATTACTAGGATTACGATCAATCAAAAATAGACCACCACTTTCATTCCTATAGAAGGTGCCAGCGCATGTCAACTCATGCTTCGATGACGGCGCGTGCATTAGGTACTTTTTCTATACCATGGCAATAAACCAGTGGCCTGTATTCGTTGAAGCGAGGCGTTTACGGCTCTACCACTCGCATGAATAATTGAAGGATGCACTAAGTCACCTAACATTTGCCGCACTTATAACAGTCGCCCCCCCCCGATGCCCTGCAGTGCCCCCCCCCCATGCATGCATGCATATTGTGGCCATGGAAATGTCGTCTCAAGACGGAGCTGCAATAACTGAAATGTGTTCGTGCGTAGGCGACATCATTCACGAGTCGGTTTGTTTTGCCATTTCTTTCACAATGTTATTATAGACTCCAGTGTTAATTAGACAGCTGCTCACATGACTGAAGACATTATAACGAGAGGAGATATTTCGGTCTATTACGTAGCCTATACGTGTGAGGTTGCAAGCTGTTTGCACATTTCTGAATGGCCCACATAATAATATTGTAGGACCTAGGCCTACACGAAACTGAATGACTGGCATAATTTAGACCTACGTACACTACACCTCATCTGATGGCAAATTTTGCTAACAGTAGATGGAGCAGATTGCATGTCTAGGCCTATATGATTCGAAAGTCTGCTGACAACGATGGCGTTTATTTTGTATATATGCACTTGTTATATAGCGCCCCTTAAAAAATTCCTACTCAGAAGCGCTTCCGGCTACAGCGTGGACAATGCACCGGATTTTCACGCCAAAGCGCACGAACAATTGCGAGTGGACGTAGGCTATACCCAAGGCCCCTACGCAGCGACTTGAGGTGGATTAGAACCTACAACCCTTCGGCTGCACGGTAACGACCATACCCCCTACACCACCGCGCCCCTCGTGTCTTCTATCATCTCATACCTTTTCGGCCAATCCATTGATCGACTCACATGATCATTTCATCTGTAGTACAATGATGGAAACGAACAAAGATTCGTTCGCTGCCTCTCCATGGTGGCACTAAACAAAGGCTGAAAGGGGAAACTGAGTCGATCATCTGATCATAAGACGCATGACACGCAAAGGATTTCTGCACCTTCAGGCAACGAGCGCGTTTGACCTATAGCACTACAGAGGCAGACAGACGATTGCTTGGTGCTATTTCCTCGAACGTAGGCCCTATATACATTATGTTCTCTGTTGAATTTTCCTCCCATTCGTGCGACTGTAGGCTATTCGCCCAGCCCCAGCCCCGTGTTTTCTCTTCTTAACAAAGATGACTGAAATTTCATTTCCATAGAAGGCCTATATAATAGCATGTAGAAGCATAATTATGCATGACTATTATCAATAGCCTTGTTAGCTACACCGGTAAGTGCGAACGGTATTCGTCTGTTGGTTGCAACGGACTGCGGTTCAAGCCCCGGGCTGGAAGTTGACATTCAGAGATTTAGATTATCTCAGGCTATCACGTGTGGGACGCAGCCAATGAACCTGCCTTCGGGCATAGCACCATCATCATCATCATCATCATCATCATCATCATCATCATTATAGATTATTTCCCCAAATAATTACAGCGCTGATAGGTCAATGTGTAAGACATGTCTATAGTCTCAATTTATCGTAAACACTGCCTACTGTACTCGCCCAGCCCCAGCCCCGTGTTTCCCCTTCTGCACAAAGATGACTGAAATTTCCGTTCCATGGAAGGCCTACAATAGCACATAGAAGCATATGCCGTTGTTGTTGTTGTTGAAGTGAGGATCGCAGCAGAAACCTTTTCCGGTTTCGCGTCTGTGAAATAAGTCAGTGACTGATAGAAGCCGATTAGACGACAACGACGACGACGACGATGACGACGACGACGATGACGACGACAGATGAAGCCAGACAGTCGATAGCTGCACTAAACCAGCCATGGCAACCAACCAACCAGTCAGCCAACACACAGGCCAGTCAGCCATCTTAGGAGCCAACCACTGAGGGCCGGTGTCACGATATAAAGTCTCTCCCGATATAAAGTCTCATCCCGAAACACTGGCTGAAACTCTGCATGGAAAGAAATTTGTCTGGTATAAAAGAATAGGTCTATGTAGGCCATGTTCTTGTTAAATAATACAGACACACATAAACTATAACATCTATAAATTTTATGCGTTTGTAGTCAATTTCACACTGAAACGATAAACAGGACTTTATTTCTACAGCGGAAAAAATATTTTCCCCGCCCACCCACTTTATTTCAGAATACAGTCTCCGGAGGAGGGCCCGGAGGGCAAATTTATTCTGGAACAGATTCGCCAGGGGAAAATCTGCTTCGAAATAGAGTTTCCAGGAGAAATTTATGGGGAGGACTCTGTCACGCGACACCTGCCTATAAGCCAACCAGCCTGCAGAAACCAGCAAGACTGCAGTCATGACAGAGAGAGGATATTCACACAGATGGACATTTTTATGCTCGTAGAGACACAAGAGCACGGTTGTATAGGAAGACAAACAGCGACATGCAGAGGGAGTTAGGTAGGCATAAAATATAGAAACGATAAACAGAACCGACAAATAAAAAAGACAGACATACAGAGTTACAGACAGACACACGGTCAGATAAACAGACAGACAGACAGACAGACAGACAGACAGACAGACAGACAGACAGACAGACAGACAGACAGACAGACAAGACAATCAGATGGACGAGCGAACATGAGGCACAAACAGGCAAATGCACGAACAGACGGACGAGAGGACGGACCGACGAACGGATGCGCGGGCGGGCGGATGAAATAAGAGTAAACGTTGGAAAGAAGACTCCTACGAAATCAAATACAGCAAATATAGAAAGAAGGCGGAACAAAACAGGAGCGTGGGAAGTCAGACGATGAAGAGAAATTTAATTAGACGGCAAGGACTATACAGTATACAATACAATACAATGCAATACAATACAATGCAATACAATACAATGCAATACATGTATGTATGTATGTGAGAGAATGGATGCATGTTGCAGCCCCCGCGCACAGTCAGAAAAATGGGAGGAATAGAATCTGGAAATAGTCTTCTTCGCCTTAAGCTTATACCAATATAGGTATACCGTTTGTCCATACGTCCTTGGGGGTTTCAGTATGGCACTATATTACGTGACTCTGGGTAGGTGTAGGTGCTGTAAGCGCGTAGGCGAACTGAGGTGGCAGGCAGGTGCGGTGGTATATCGCATCGTAAGCAATTGAGACGGGCAATGCTTCACGTATATATACTATGTCTACCTGTCACAGTGCTGCAGCCAAGCTTCGCATGCAGCAATATCATCAACATCAGCACAGCAAGCAGCAGCAGCAGCATCAGTAGCGGCAGCAGCATCGTATATGAAGCGCGGCGGAAGCACAATGTCAGGTCCATACAGCAGCTGAGGAGGAGGAGATCAGTAGCCAAAGGACGGACGAACGGACGGACGAAAGGACGGATAGCTTAGAAGCCAACTAAGCCGGTGCCACCGTCACCACAGTCGCCGCCACCGACCGCCACCGCCGCCGTCACCGACCGCCACCGCCTACCTTGGCTTATTCGTGGCGTTTGAAGAAGCATCGCAGTTTGCAACGCAGGATTAAGGCAGCGCAAAGCGAACGACACGCGAAGAAATTGGGTGATTTGCATCGAGTTCATTAGGATAGATGTCGTTGAGTTGAGATCATTTCTTTCGAATAAGCATGATGCAGGTCGTCATCTGAATATAATTATATCATCAACTGCAGTCTCTGTCTGTCTGTTTTATTGCCGCCGACCTGTTGATTGAAACACGGGTCGTCAACGAGATAATAATATCTTACTTACAGATCTGTTACACGTGAAGTCTATCGTCGACGACCAGTCCAGACAAAAAGAGAGATCATTGTGAGCGGGTTTAGTCTAGGCTATATTATCTGGTGAGATAATAATAATTAGCCACACCTCTCAGAATTGCTGCAAACCATTCACAAAATTCTCGTTTCTGTTTTTTTTAAACCCAAATTCCTTTGGAATCCGCGTCATCTCAAGCAAGATTTTCAAGGTATACGCCTAATTTAGCCGACCAGTGTAGGCTACGGAGAGCGACAAAGAAAGGACTAATCTAGCTAATTTGACCAGAAATCAGACGACACAATGACGTCACGACAGCGTATTTCCGTTCGTGTTTCATTGGTGGCGATCGTCTGCTTGCTGGCGGTCTGCCTCGTTTCCAACGTCACGGCCTTTTCCATGGTACGAAAATACGACAACATGAACATTGAGTATCCGTCGGATCAACTGCGAGGTAGGTAGGCCTACTATATTCAGAACCGAGTCAGATCAATTGACTTTGATAACGATAATGTTATGAGGGAAGAATCGATGTCAATAGGTCTACTGTATCGATGTCTGATAGTAGGCTACTTGGCTACTATGGCTAGGCATTGAAATTAGCCTATAGGCTATTTCGGCGCTGTACTTCACTTTTAAGTGGCGCTATGAAAGTTTGGAGATTACGGTTACGAAGATAGGGCCTAGTCCACTCGATTCCAAATTAATGGTTTCTATGGCGCCACATTTTAGTCATTTTAACAATGCGCAAGTATCAGTATAGATTGTTCGGGTTGACAATTCAATGTCCGGCGAATCTATCTGCTTGGCTAAGTTGGCTAAGTTAGCCTAATGATCAAATCTAATCTTATAAGGAAACTTCTGGGGCTCGTCTATCGTGATGGAACAGAATAGAAATCTATTGTCGAATCTTTCGAAGCAGTATTCCCTTCGAAAATCGAAATAATTAATGTAGGCCTACACAAAGAAATCCATCAGACAAAGAGGCTGGTCACTTCCTGAGCATGAGCGTCCGCAGACGAAATCAATGGGATTCTGCAATTGATATTTTCAGTCATACAAAATTTAATTATCATCTTAGTTTTTAACATTGAATGTTACCGAGCACGGGTCTGAGAACATGGAAAAATTCTTTTCTGGAAAATGCATACATAATGGAATGAAAGTAATTCTGAGAAAGCGTTTCTTCGAAATAGAATCTATTATTATAATAATGAGAGACGGTACAGTCATGTTGTCGCGAGAACCACATCTCGAGAAACGAGAAACGTCATTTCATAATGGATATTTTCTCACCAGCTATTCAGCTATTGTTGTGTTCTGCGTTTCGGACGAATGTTACATTGTCATGTCAGATGAATACACATGTATCGAATCTGTTTTGTCAATGTGTCATCTGACAAAATGCTACATTGTCATGTCAGATGAATACACGTGTATCGAATCTGTTTTGTCAATGTGTCATCTGACAAAATGCTACATTGTCGTGTCAGATGAATACACATGTATCGAATCTGTTTTGTCAATGTGTCGTCATCTGACACATCATTTGCATCAGTACCTCGGTGTTGGCGCAATACACGTCTATGGATAAGATGATTTTATGGGATATTTATTCGACACGGGAATGGCAGCATTGCAGAAGAACTGTAGGCTTGGTCCACATTGGATGATGTATAATAGTGGTGCATTTGACAGGGTGAATACTCCACCGTACCTTACAGTCGTGTTTAGAGTAGGCTATCTCAGCCCAACTTGTCTGCATTGCGAAATGCATACCTGGATTATTTTCTGGAATGAGTTCCCGCACATTCTCTGGCTATATGATGCAAATTGTATTGAGGACACACGGGTTAATCAATACAGCGAATACAAGCACAGAGAATAATATTATAAGTACAGGGAACATACACACGCGGGTAGCCTATACAGAAACAGCAAATACAGACGCAGTAAACATTAACATGGAATCTACGCACAGGAAATAGCAGCACAGAGAACAATAGGCACAGGAAACATAAACACAGGCAATAATAAGCAGAGGGAGTATAAACTAGGGAATACAAGTTCTGGAAATACTGAAGGCACATGGTTATGGTTTTACATGTATAAGCATAAAGGAACATAGCAACGCGCGTGTGCACAGTTAGAACGTGCATGCATGACTGCCAATGCAATGACCTGTCATTTCTGCACAAAGTAGGCTATACCAGTACCAACGACAAAGTATGCCAGTATCAACGTCTCTCAAATGTAGGTAGGGCTATTAGTTAAGATTCAAAGCAATACGGTGGATAACTGGTGTGGGGCCTTTGATACGACACCAGGAAGACGCTTTTGCAGATGAGTATCAATACAGTTAAGTACAGTTAAGTACATATACCTTTTCCATGCAGTGGTTTGATTCTGTGAATACATTTAAGTGACGTCATTATTTTCTCTGCAGATCTTCTCGAGTTTGAATATGGCGCCGAAGAACCATTGGGACCGACTCCGGTTAAGAGGTAAGACGATATATGAAATATCAACACTGTTGCTTGATGATGAACTTCTTCTTATTTGACTTATAATATTCAGGCTTTTGACAAATAGGGCCTAACATGGAAAATGCTTAACAATGCGCTATTGCGATATGTCGCATTTCTATATGCCTATAGCATGCATGTTGGTCTTTTTGAGGTGTCGCATTTGACTGTAGCCTACTCATTGGTTGCCGATAATATAATGTCGTTGCCCGTCCATCTCGGTGACTTTAGCAGAATGCTTTCGGCAAGACGCTTTTGCCGACTTTCTCTTTTGCTCATCAGCTAATTAATTGAACAGAATATCAAATATCGTCACACGAGACGATTCATGCAGTATACAATTACCAAATGGAGAATGTTCCTGCAGGCATTTCGGTTTTATAAGCGCAGTAGGCTTATAAATATAGACCTAAATTGCTCAGATCTATATTTTAGCCGTGGCTGGTTGCGAGCGCCACTGAATAGATCTCTCGCGCGACGCGCTATATAAAATCAATACTTTGCAAACTATGCATCTTGTTTTACTGGGTGCCCGGACATTTCCCTCCCCCCTGGACAAAACTCCCCGGACAAAAAAAAACCCCGGATAAAAAAAACCCGGACATTTCCCCCTGATTTTGCCTAGGACATTAACCCCCCGGACAATTCCCCAGTGCATACACATGCATGCATGCATGTGTATGTTATATGTTATAAACATTCGCTACAAACAGCCAGTCATGAAGTTCGAACCCTGCCTGCAGCTTTGACGCACCCCCATTCCCATGCATATGGGACTCCATGGTACGGAACCCATATGGGTCCATATCTGATGCCATTAGACACGCTGGGGCTGCTTGCATTTTAGATTACTTTAAAGTTGAACCAAACGCTCTTGATTTAGGCCTATATTGCGTGAGTTTTGTAAAACTATTTTCTAATGCGGTCGACTATTATAGGCTATACTATTACTATAAATACCGTAGTGTAGGCTATAATAATATTATTCTCCGATGGAGTGTTGCGCTGTAAGACAGATGCGACTGTCAATCGGTCGTGAATCATTGATGGTGAAAGCGAAGAAGAGGAGCCAAACATCTTCTCTGATTACTATTCGTTCGCTGTCTTCTTCAACTCCGATCCATGAGTTATCCGATTCTGCCTCTTGGCAGAATTCTCTCTCTTTCTTCTATCTTCTTCTTTCTTCTTTCTTTTTCACTCTTTCGCTTTCCTTCACCATTTTAGTCTATCTTATGATTGTGTCTCCAGAGGCGTAGCGACCACCCTCCGTACCCTCCGACCGAAGGGGCCCCCCGCAAGGAAGAGGCCCCCAAAAGTGCCAAAAGTGAATGAAATGACTAAAAAAGGTCATAAACTTTTTCGGACGGCGAATTGATGAAATTTCCCTGGGATTTTGGTCGCATGACTAAAAAATCGTCAGAAATTTCTGGCCCAAAAATTGTGTATATTTATAATATGAGCCCTGTATGTTGCATAAAGTAAATGCCGCATCCCGGTGTCTGCATTGTAAGGGGACCGCAGGCCAGAACATTGTGCTCGGAGGGGGCCACGTTCATTGTTGCTACGGCCCTGTGTGTCTCCTTTTCTTATTACCCGTGCAGTCTCTCTGCATGGTTGTACTTCTCTCTCTCTCTTTCTCTTTCTCTCTCTCTCTCTCTCTCTCTCTCTCTCTCTCTCTCTCTCTATCTTTCTCTCCTCTGCTCTGCTCCTCACCTTCTACTAAATCTATCACTTCCTATCTGCTTCTCTCTATCTCTTTCTTTCTTTCTCCCCCTCTCTCTCTCTCTCTCTCTTTCTCTACGTATCTCTTATTATATGTTTCTTCTTGACTCTCTCTCTCTCTCCGGTGTTTTTCCTCTTGTTCGGCTATTGGCCAGAGGCATAAAACTGTCGCAATTGTGAGATTAAACTATTGACGCTTCTTCAACTGATACGCCATCTTGTATAGTCTTATATACATGTAGGCTATCTTCCGTCACTAATTAAATTACCATGAATCTGTTTCATTTTGTCTTCTATCTTATTAAATATTTACTGATTGTTTTCATCTAACAGCATACATGTACGTCAGTTTTTTCTCCTATATCTCTTCTCATTCTATTCTTCCTCTTCTTTAAAATCTCCTCATCCTACTGCTTGTTGTTCGTCAGGTTTTTCAATTATTCAATGATGTTTATCATTATCTACTATAACTCAACCATACTTTCAAGGTTTGAATCCTTGTCTCTATATTTATCCCACTGATTAATATTTTTTCGCCACAGCATCATCTTTCCATCCATCTGCATTTAAAGGTGTTTCATATTCTCTTCCTCTGACTTGTCCTTTATTATTCCCGCCTCCTGATAATTAAACACCTTCTTTTATATTTATCTCTTCGCTCTCAATGACGTCACCTCATTTGTCTAAAATACATAGACCACGAACTTCTCGTCTCCTTCAGACACCTGCTAATTGCTAATGGCGCCAAAAATATTTATCTTCTTTTGCATCCATCAATCTGCGCGGATGCCGCTGACTGCACGTATTTCCTTACAGGTAATAATCCTCTGAAAGAGTTTCAGGTAAACCGTCAGTCACGTCGGTTGGCTAATGAGTTTCAAGTCGCTGCTGCAAAAATCAATTACTTACTCGAAAGCTGTTTAGAAGATACCTTCAGAAATAGAAATGTCTAGGCACTCTAGGGCCTCTAGGCACTGGCAGCTGGGCATGCATACCACAGCAAATGCCCTAGTAAAAACGCTTTTACCTTTGTCGAAGCCCTGCCGGAGTGTGTTTTCTTGCCGAGAATTTATTTGGATTTGCCCAGGTCCCTACGAGGAGAATTGAGCTGGATTCGAACCTGCAACCATCCGGCTGCAAGGCAACAAACATACCCGCTACACCACCGCGCTCCACGATGATGTGAATAGCTCGCATTTACATATGCTTACAAGTACTGCAGATGGTGAAGTGAAAGATAATCAAAACGCCCATTTTCGCATAAGAGATGTTCATAGCTCTCAGGTTTAGCCTACTTATTAGACGAACCCACAGGTCCCACACACACACCAACACACACCGACACACACCAACACACACACACACCCACACACACATCCACACACACACACACACACACACATGCACTTCGGTGTAGTGTGAGTTCGTCTTTTATGCATCAACAACAGCCAACTCGTGCATGATTAAGATACGCTCCAACCATTTTGATCGATTGTTACGGCCACCTCTCAATTACAGTTTATTGCGAGTTATTAATTTATGACTTTGTACTTATTTGCACAACGACTCGTTTCCTTGGTGACTTCACTGATTCGATTAGCTCTTTATAATCTACAGGAGCTACATGAATATCTCATCTACATGGATTGCGCCTATATTGCTGATATTTGCATTCAGTAACACAACCTAAAAGTGACGCCTTTAACGCTTTAGCGACGATCGAGCGTGCACCGAAAGTGATTGGGAAAGCAATGCAGTTAAAGTGTTAACGACGCAAACGTATACGTTCGTTTGTCAAAATATTGGAAAAAAGGAGATAAATGGCCAAAGTTGTGATGATTTTATGTCTTATGGAAATTGACTTTCTGGTAAGGTTAAACATGCACTAGAACCAGATAATATAGGGTAAGATGCGACTAGATGGCATTGTGTTTAGGAAAAGAAATGAAAGACCAAAAAATCGATGTCAAGATTAAACAGACGTTGATATATTATTAACCCTTTCACGACAAGCGGGTGCTAAAATGCATTTGAAAATATGTAGCTGGTCGTTAAAGGGTTAGTCTGTTAATGATCAAACATACGATTTGTCTAATCATCTAAGGTTGAGTAACTCCTGCAATCGGTCCATGAACATCGGCATGAGTGTTAGGTGGACGGAGACTTGGTCAAGAAGTTGGGTGGGATGAACGAGGAGCGGCCAAAGGACAATCGCCGAGGCGCGACATTTTCGGCGGATGGCTGAGTAGCCGACCGACGACATCGTCCATTTTCATCGACGAAATTTTCTGGCGACTTTTTTTAGTCATTTGGTCGAAATTTCCTAAAAAACATACAATTATTCCTGCCAAAATAGCTGTTGACCTTTTTTATTTTATCTTTTTAAAATCGTTTTTTTAGTCATTTCGTCATTTGCTCGAAAATCTCAACGTTCGCATTGTAAGTTATAAGGCTATAACGTCACCAGTATATTCACCAAATGTGCATGTCCTACCACTTAACGATTGGAGGAGGGAAAATGCATGGACGGTCCCCCACCACCACAAACATTGAAGGGACCGTTCCTCTGCCCCCACTAAGTCTCCGGCCATGGGGGTGTCATCAGCATAATATTGATTAAAGGCAACCCTCGGCTCGGCTAGAATGCAATTAACTCCACTCAGCCGTAGAAAGAATTTTTAGAAGTGGTGCTTACACAGATCCCAGCTGGAAACCAAAATGTATCGAAGACCAAAGGGAGCGCTTATGCAGGCTCAAAGAAATCAATTTGTGAGCGGTCGGAGAGGAAGGATCGGTTCTAACTGATCGGGGGAAGTCTCAAGATACCATAAGATCTCTCTCAGCACTCTATTCAATGATCTAAGGTGTCAAAAGTGGTGTGCCAACATCAAAACGAACCGGTAGAATGTTTCCTGCCTGTGATCAACTGCCGCAAATATATCTGTGAGTATGTACGCGTAGGAAGGTTTTTTCATAGATGAAATCTGCTGAGTTCCGACTGGTGGGGGGAGGAAGGTAAAAGGAAGTTACGTGGATTAAATGTACAGGACGTAATTTGCGAAGTGTCTCTTTAAAAAGTTATTTAAAACGTCCACATGTAGGCTATAAGTAGGCCCTGCATAGGCTTACAAATATTACAGTTTCCTACGACGGCGCTTATTATAGTCTATAGGCTATTAGGCCCTAATACTACCACTGCTACTGTACGCCGACTAGCCTACTATAATTAGTGTGAGCCACTATAGTACAATTATAGAGTGTAGAGTTGTAGAGTGTAGACCCTACCACTAATGAACACCGGAACTTCATTAACGTTGAAAGCATACAAGACGTCGTAACGCTAATAGAGATCAGCGAGATGGAGATCAAAATTATCTGATGACACACGACGACTTTTTGTTTTCTATTTATACTGAAACCAGCGATACGGTCTTCTATTAATAGTCAGTTCTCGTTCCTGAAGTTTTATTGTAACTATCTCATATGTCTGGTTATAACTGACTAATGTGTCTGATCATATAATATCTATTTGTCCGTCGCATCTCTTTGTTCATACGTCTTTCACTCTGTAGGCATATACCGGGTGGCGCATAAAAAACGTCCCCAAACTTTGTTAATCTGGCAAAGATCTAATTTCAGAGATATCAAATAATAATTTACACCAAAATGTTAAGCAATCATTTCTGTGCATACATGTCAAATTTCAAGAGAGTACGTGTATTATATCACACTCTGCGGCAAGGTTATAACATCGTACCTGTTAAAATATTTTGCACAAACCTACGTCATTAAAAACGTTCCCAAACGTTGTTAACCTGGCAGGCAGGCAATTAAACAATTTTAAAGATTAACTAAATCATAGTACATCAAACTAATCATAATTCATATTTGTACAACACAGCCAAATTTTAGCTAAAAATACTCAACCGTTTGAGAGAAATTGTTGTTAGAACTGTATGACCCATGGCCAAAATTTTGCACAGTTGTTTAATGATGATGTTTTACGCGAACAAATAAATGTTTGATTGATCCTCCGCCTTCTCTTGTAACGACCCTTTTTAAACGCTATTTCCACTGTCCTGTTGACTTCTGTAGGCCTATTTGTGTGTCGTCTAATAGAGACCATTAATTTTTTACTTCAATGACCTGCTTAAGTTCGTCAGCATTAATTTTAGAAACAATTTTCTGCGACCAGCATACACATTACACAAACTCCTTTGGGGCGCTCCGTGCATAAGTAGACCATAGGATTTAGATCGGGAGCGTTTGGAGGCCAGGCATCACTGTGGATAAAATCAGGGATGTTTGCTTGACAAAATTGCTGATCCAATCTGCAACGATGTGAAGGAGCACTGTCTTGTTGAAAGATGTAGGCCTAATTGTCATCAGGATTGAGTCTACGTACTAGGCCTATACGGCGTTCGGGAATGAGCTTATCGCGTAACAAGCCAATGTAATAGGCCTACTCTCCATTGACTTTGGTTTTCCGAGGATCAATGACGATGATGTGTGTTTTACCGTGCATCGAAACTCCAGCAGATGCCATTAAATTTGTTTAGAGAAACGACTAGTCTCATGATAAAGTCTTACTGGCGCAATTGAAGACTTTCGTTCGCGGCAAAATAAATGACGTAGTTTTGTGCAAAATATTTTAACAGGTACGACGTTATAACCTTGCCGCAGAGTGTGATATAATAAACATACTCTCTTGAAATTTGACATGTGTGCACAGAAATGATTGCTTAACGTTTTGTTGTAAATTAATATTTGATATCTCTGAAATTAGATCTTTGCCAGATTAACAAAGTTTGGGGACGTTTTTTATGCGCCACCCGGTATACATCGTGATTCAATAAAAACTAAGCCAAATTGTTTTTCATATATCTCTAATGCCTGATAACACATCATGCTAAAATTTTCCAAATATTTAGAGAATTGGACCAAGAATATGATTCCAAAATTTGATGAAAAAAAGTTGAACGGGTAAAAAGATATAAATATTTAAACTTCATATGCAGAAATTGCAGTTTACAAGCAATTTTCTGTCAGATTCAATAAAAAGCAAGCTAAACTGTTTTTCTTATATCTTCAATGCCTAATAATTAATCATGCTAAAATTTTCCAGATATTTAGAGAATTGAACCAAGAATAGGATTCCAAAATATCATGTCATAAATTTGAACGGATAGAAAGCTATGAATATTTAAACGTCATCTCCAGAAATTTCAGTTTTCAGCGAGTCTGTTATGGTGTTCATTGCGGTTTGGATGCTTGATAGTTCCCTATGTTGGTCTTCAAGGATACTGGTGTAAAATTAACGGAGTATATTATCGCAATGTTCTGTTGTCACAACATCTTCCACCTGTTATCAGAAATCTATAGACCCAGAAGGTTATTTTCTTTTTCAACAGAACAGCGCCAGCCCGAGGATAATCGACGATGCCGTTTCCCAATGCATGGCGCCAGCGCCTACAGGTTTGCATGCAAGCAGGAGGAGGAGGACATTTTGAGCATGTTTTTTAAATTGAACAATGAAACCATGCTGTTGGGGTCATATTGTTACTTCAATTCTCTACATATCTGGAAATTTTTAGAATGATTAATCGTCCGGCATTAGAGATAATAAGGAAACATTTTATTGAATATGACAGAAAATTGCTTGTAAACTGCAATTTCGGCATATGAACTTTAAATATTCATATCTTTTTATCCGTTCAACTTTATCTCATGAAATTTCGGAATCATATTCTTGGTCCAATTCTCTAAATATTTGGAAACTTTTAGCTTGATATGTTATCAGGCATTAGAGATATATGAAAAACAAGTTGGCTTAGTTTTTATTGAATCACGGTGTATATATATATAATATACACTGTGTCCGGAAAAAAAACAACCAGTTTTGTAAATATGAAAATAAATAGTAAATATTCATCGATTTTCACAATTCAAACACCATTTTAATCCTGACATATTTCTCTAACAATTGTGAAAATATAAAAGTTCCAGTCCAAATAATGACGTCATAATGACGTCATTTGCACAAAAAGTCAAATTTAAGAGATAAATGCGCAAAATCATCCACAATTTCAATATTTTATCATGTAATTTATCAATAATAAATGTAAGTTTAATTTTATTTTTATATCTGAATTATGTCAGACTGCAATTTGTGGTCAAAGAGTACACCTTTGGCTTCAACATAAGCGTCAAAAGGGTCGCGCTAATACCCAACAGCAGCATCGATAACCAGCTTATCAAAACCTCCGAGGCGTTAACAATTCGCTTACGGAGTTCTTCAATGTCTCTTATCCTTGTCTTGTAGCCTGCACCTTCTCCTCCATCAATCTCCAACTCTTATTATCAGTGGGATTTAAGCGGGCGGCCGTTTTGCGGCCAAAGATTAAGATGAATGAATTCCGAGTCTTTTTAGTCAACAGATCAACAGATTCACGAACTCAGTGAGCTGAAGCGCTATTTTGTTGAAATGTGTAGGCTATTGTTCCGAATATTCTCGGATATCAGGCACCACTTTTTTATAGAGCAGACAATCCCTCTAATAAGCTGCATTTATTTTCACTTCTGGTTCTATTAAATGGATTTCCGTTTTACCAAAAGCCAATAATACCAACCGAACCATGCATGAATGGCCGACTATATGCATTTTGATGCAACTGACGTCATTATGACGTCATTATTTGGACTGGAACTTTTATATTTTCACAATTGTTAGAGAAATATGTCAGGATTAAAATGGTGTTTGAATTGTGAAAATCGATGAATATTTACTATTTATTTTCATATTTACAAAACTGGTTGTTTTTTTTTCGGACACAGTGTATATATATACCTGTTCTATCCATAGGTACAGTTCCGTACGGTTTCTTCATCGGTTTATTTGCCACTGTGAAGCAGATATAATTATATAATAGCCTATAGGATGTGTTTGTTCCTCTGTTCCATATGACACGACGCAACGCTCGTGAATAAGTTAGAGCAGACTGCGCTTTAGGTTAGCGTCTAACAGTTTTCTGAGTTTGCAATTATAATGCTGTTTGTCTCTGCAGTTTGTTTTACCTTTCTATGTATTTATTTTGTCTGCTTTATTCGGTTTAGACCCACGCTTGCTTATGTCTATTAATTATATTCTATCTTCCTTTATTTATTAGTTAGTTGGCTTGTTGTTTGGTAATTCCGTCTGTGTGTGTTTGTATGCCGTATGTCCTTCTGTCTGTCCGTCCTTCTGTCTGTCTGTTGGTCTGTCTGTCTGTTGGTCTGTCTGTCTGTCTGTCGTCTGTCTGTCTGTCTATCTGTCTGTCTGTCTGCATTTATGTTGTATGTCTGTCGTCTGTCTATTTGTCTGTCTGTCCATCCGTCCGTCTGTCCGTCCGTCTGTCTGTCTGTCTGTCGTCTGTCTCAATTTCAGCGTCTGTGGCATGCTGCTGGAGAATGAATGGCTTCTGACTAATTGGTCGTTTGCTTCGGCGACTCTAACTTTCATCGCTTAATTTACCTCTGCTTAAGCGATGACCGAAAATAAACAGCGTCAAATCGCTGACTGATAGCAATAGACGACGACGACGACGACGACGACGACGACGACGACGACGACGATTTTTCCTGCATGGAAGTCGAAACAAACTGCATCGCCTGTAATCGTCGTTACATGTAGATGGCGCAGTCAGCGAATCTAAATATTCTGCACTCAACCATCCATAATCACTGCTCTGCGCTCTCGTTTTATACCAGATGCACTCGACCAACGGAGACCACTGTCCACTGCTAAAGCGCTAAATAATTTAATGCAGCTACAAAAAAAGCACTAGCAGCGGCGGCGTCGGACCAGCTTCTTCCGCTTTGCCGCATGCAATCTTTTGACGAATGCTATAGCAATGTTGTCGTCTGCTTATTATTGATGCTATTGAATGACGCAAGATTAGCATATAAACGATGTGAGTGAACTGAGGTTGACTGGGAGGCCAATGCAGGTCGTCGCTGAAGTGTTCTATAAGGCTATAGGTGAAGGTATGAATGGCAAGGTTAATGTGAGTTCAGTCTGAGCTTCTGACGCCAAGCACCTAAAATAATATTAAAGATGGGAAATTTCATTCGCACGTGGGCTATTATAGGTTTGAAAAAGAACCTCGTTCAGAGGAGGATCGACCTACATGTATGATGTATAGCATCACATCAAAACCTGCTTAACAAATTCCAAATGCACAATAATGAATTTTCCTCATGTCTTTCTGCACCAAGTCTTTCTATGTGTATATAGGCCTAAGCTTACTAACTAGTAGGCTACTACTAATTAGTGCTACTTGCTATACTGCTTCGAGGGAATCGTCGTATAGGCATATTGCTAATGCACCAGAATTAGTGATGATGATGGTCACTGTAAGCCTGTGTGAAAGATGTCTGTAATTGCAAAACATGAGGGCTAACTGGTCAATCTGCAGATGTGGCTCGCTTGCTTCCTGTCCATGTGATGAGTTGGGCCTATAGCCCTATATACTGTTGAGATACTTTTACAGAATAGAGATAATAGAGAATGATCATGAGTGTATTCAAAAAGCGTTCGATACAACTCAATTGGAGATTCAGGTGCACAAGTCTTATTGTGTTAGTCCGGTTCTCTAAGCATCGCTGCTGAATCACCCCCACCCCACCCCCACCCCCACCCCACCACCACCACCACCACCACCACCATCTTATTTTCTTCAGACTGATCTTGATATATCGAACTGCGCTTCCAAAATGGGTGGAAATTCTGTCATGAGCGCTGTGCATGCAGATGGTCGGCATCTCCTGTCTTCGTGCATTATCGTCCGGTTCGTTGCCATGACAACCTGCAGCGACAATTATTACCAACGCATTCTGGGAGTCAGCTTCCGGGCTTATATATATATATAGTTTATATATAGTCCATATATATATATAGTGCTGCAAAATGAAAAGAGGCGACATATTGTTTCTTGCGCCTCCAAACCATCGCCACCATATAGCCTAATGACATTCTCGCTCTCACTCCGAATATTACATTTCTTGCAGGATCTGGTCCAAGCAGAAGAGGAGCAGGCATGCATTAGTGATGCATGTCGGAAAGCCATGTAGATACATATGATTACAGACACAGTGTCTATGTTTATACGAGGAATCGATGCGCATACATCGGATGGGACAGAAATTCACGCGAGCAAAAACTCTTGCTACACCGCATAATATACATTAGGATTAATCAGCAGCAACTGCTGGATGGCCGCGTGACTAGCGACTTCCTGTGGCGATTTTAGTCGTGTGTTCCGCCGTCATTTTACCTGCGTGACGTTATATTATCGTCGTAACTCACAACGTGATTAGATATACACATGCATTGCAGTACCACCGCCACCACCGCAACACAGTATACAATTAAATATATATTTAATTATTTATGTATAATAGTATATATATTTATGTATAATGTTATATATATATTTATATATATAATATTACATATATACAATATTATATATATTTATATGTATAATATTATATATATTTATTATATATTTATATATAATATTATATATGTTTATGTCCGGCAAAGCAGAATAAAAACTGAGCCGAAACGTTTTTCTGCATCTCTGTTATATTATGCCGCATGCAGTAAATTTCTATCGTTGCTGCGGCCATGTTCATGTTCGGTCATGTGACGTGTTAGAACAGGTTCTAAGATACGGATGTAAATGGTCTGCAATAAATAATTATTTGTGCCAAGCATCGATAACAACTTAAAAATATCTCTCCGTTACTGTCCGAGTCAACAGGTAACAACAAAAACAGTTGAATGATGACGATGACGACGACGACGATGATGATGATGATGATGATGACGATGATGATGATGATGATGATGATGATGATGATGATGATGATGATGATGATGATGATGACGATTACGATGACGGTGATGGTGATGGTGATGATGACGATGATGATGATGATGATGATGATGATGATGATGAGGATGATGATGATGATGATGATGATGATGACGATTACGATGACGGTGATGTTGATGGTGATGATGACGATGACGATGACGATGATGATGATGATGATGATGATGATGATGATGATGATGATGATGATGATGATGATGATGATGATGATGACGTTGACGATGACGATGACGATGACGATGACGATGATGATGATGATGATGATGATGATGATGATGATGATAATGATGATGTCACCATTTCCTCCGAACAGTTGGTTAGAATTGGACTGCACATCGGAATTTTAATAACAGTTCGTTACAAGTAAAGCGTGTATTCTGGTTTTATTTATATGCAGCCATGGATGCATGTATGTTTTGGTTGGCTACATTTAATAGCACATAAACTGTCTAAGAAACGCAATCAATAAAATACATTTAGAAACTTGAGATCCCTTTTGTACATCCGCCAGTCTGTTACTTGGGGTTAGAATAATTATAATGTAGAACAGACAAATACGGCTAATCCAGAACACAGCTATAATAGTGGTCATATCTTCTCATTTGATTTCTGGAGCGATCCATTGTTTTTATTAAGCGCCCGTGAAGAAGTTGGTTCCCGCGACTTCGCTTGTATGGGCGCTCTACAGCGTAGGCAGTGGCGTCGCTAGCAATACAAATTCAGAAGGTCGCGTCGGGGTCATGGGAGTCATTCAGTAGGTCGACGAAATTAATACAAGTATTGTAAAGCAGATATTAAAAAAATTCCGCAGGTCAATAGGCAGGTCCATATTTATTATACTGTTTTATATAGTCCAATGCAGGGCTTGTTTTAACGTGCAGTTGTACACAAAATGTGCAGTTCTAAATGGATTTGTGCAGTTGTAGAAGTAGTTTTGTACAGTTAAAACTAGCAAAAAAGGTCATTGTCCTGCGATTGGACGTAATTTATCACGGAGGATAAAAAAGAAAAGAAGGGGTTGTGCAGTTCTAAAAATTCTTTAAAACAGCTCTGGTCCAATGTTAGGCAAGTATAATACATGTTTATGTGCAATCGACTCTTAGGAAGGTTAGTCGAGCCTCGTACTAAAATGATGGACTAAGAAAAAAAATCAGAGGTAGAATAATAATTCATCCTGACTCATTGAATTCGATCGATGTGAGTCGGGTCCGCAGCAGCAGCAGCAACAGCAGCAGCAGCAGCAGCAGGCATAGAGGAAGGTGTGCTACATGTACATGTAGTCTATTCACTATTCTGCTGCGACGTAGTTCAGTGGAAATGGAGAGACAATACAGAGCAGCTTAACAGCAGAGCAGGTTAGTCAACGGAAACAGCAACGAAGGGCAATGAAAGGCCGTTCACCAATGAGGCAATGAACCGAGGGAGGAGGAGGAGGAGGAGGAAGAGGAGGAGGAGGAAGAAGAAGAAGAGGAGGAGGAGGAGGAGGAGGAGGAGGAGGAGGAGGAGGAGGAGGAGGAGGAAGAAGGCATTTGATCACGTGTATCAAACTTCAAAGGATCGGAAGAAGCAATATAACGTCAACACACCCACACCCACACCTACACCCACACACACACCCACACACACACACATTTGCCTAAATGCTTATCACGTGCATTAGGCCACTCCCGCAAACAGGTTATTATGCGTATCGCTGCATATACAGAAAGCGCTTATTGTTATGCTCGAAAGCATTTTCCTACGCGTGTTCGGTCTGCTGCAGAAAAAGCTGCATGGTGTTTTTGAAAAGCTGCATGGACGATGCTCAGAGGTTAACGATTCAGTTGCACATAGGATTTCTCGTTTCTCGATTTCTCGTCATCAATAATGCTTGTGTGCAGACATGACTAAACGCATAGCCGTGTACTTATATACATATGTTTGTATGTGCATTTGCTATAGCGCCCCTTCAATCTATCACTACTCAGAGGCGCTCCCTAATGCAGAGCGGACACTGCATCGGAGTTTCGCGCCGAAGAGCTGAGCAATTGTGAGTGAAGGACTTGCCCAAGGTCCTTACGCGGCGAGGTGGATTCGAACCTCGAACCTTCCGGCTCCAAGGAAACGACCCCCCCCCACTACACCACCGCGCTCCACGAATACATATAGATAATTACATATATGTGTAGCCTATACATGCATACATGTATGTATAATTTGTAAGCTTATATGTAGGCCTATTATGTATAAATATAGTATTTCTGTTTGTATACGTTGTCTGTGGTTAAAGGGTGCATTCACTGCATTGCTGTCGTCGGCGCTGGATGGATGGATGAAGTGTTTGCATGCTCATATCCTATGCATGAAGGTTATAATCTATTGACGATTGTCACGCACCGGTAATATAGATGGCCAAACACCTATACCGCCGAAGGGTCGGGTTCTCAGGAGTCAATTATAGTATTGCACTTCTGAGGACGGAATTGGACGCAGAGGAATTCACAATGGATGACGATGTGAAAGAAAAACAAAAGCCATGCAGAAACAATAAACAAAACTCACATGGAATGATTGATGAACTGGTGGGCAAATGAAGCTTTATAGGCGATAGTGAAAGCAAAGTCGAAACGTTATCACTCAAAATTCGCGGAACGAATTCAAACACAACGAGATTGCGAATTATTAACTAAAATTTAAAGCAAGAGAACAAAAGTTAAGCAACTGAGATTGTCGTAATATAGACATGCCAAAGCTTCAAAATATATGCAATTAATGCAAACAAAGAAAGAGCATGCAAGCATCGTTAAAATCGGAATGCACTTTATGGAGCAGATAGCCAACACAAACGAAACAATTTCTCGCACGTTCACATACAGAGACACATTATAAGACTGACTGGGGAATAAATAGACCACAACCACCGAAGACACACTTAAAATGCATTACCATGCAGCTGTATTTGACGGATGGCCCTCGCTTCAACCTTCGGTCGTGGAAGCACTGCAGCCATACGGTATACGATGTTGAGCAGTTGTGAATGTTAAACTTGTCGCCAAAGGTTCTCCCACACTGACCGCAATTATCTATAGTGGAGGCTCGAGCATGTATACGCCTATTCCCCTCGTAACAGGGCAACCGCTTTGACCAATCGGCTACCCTGCCATATAAATATACCACTGAAATACAGCAATCACAGCAACAAGTAAAAACGAGATTTTATATATGTGCTTGAAACGCACACATCACATGCACGCACGCGCACACAAACACACACACACAGACACACACACAGAAATAGAGATAGAGACAGAGAGGTCATGTGTACACTGTACACACTCCCACACACAGACATCGTATGAAGCCCTCGTTAAAATAAGGCTTACTCTTACACATCACACGTGAAAATAATTTAATAAAAAAGCGAAACATTTGATTGTCTGCTGAATAGAAGAAAGCATCAGCCGCAGCTGCAGCAGTTAGGACCTATTATACCTATTATAAGGAAGCAAGCAGAGTCGCCGTAGGAGACAATAATCGTGTGGGATGTATGAATTCAGCGTTGTGCGTGTACGTGCATAAGTGACCACAACAGCAGAGTGCATCTTTCTCTCCATGCAGTCGACATATACTCCAACCCCTGCAGCGCTTCGCCGCCCTTCCCTTCATCCGTCTGTCCGTCCGTCCGTCCGTCCGTCCATCCGCCGAGGTCTTGCTCACCAAGACGTGCAGGCGACAGATTGACCGACCGACCGACTGACCGACTGACCAGCAAAGCGACGGACCACGGTGATGGAGAGGGATCATTGGAAGAGCAACACTTCGTCGTCGACCAAAATCAATCGGTCTAAGGACAGACATTTATATTCGCATCACACGCACATCCATTTGTCGGTTATTTAGAATAGGCCTACGTTCGTACACAACTACACATTCTATTATGTGAATATGTATGCACGTAAGCATGGCCACGATGGTCCACTCCAACTGTTTTAAGACCGGATAATAGGGATGCGAAGAAAAGGACGATTTTTTTACTGCTTCAAATTATTTCACCAGAAGTAAAACGTTACATCGATTTCGAGTGTTTTTAAGTGCTGTTTTTATTGATCCCGTCAGACAAAGAAAAAACATATCAGTTCAAGTGAAATACAGACAATTAGTAAAAAAAATGTAAAGGCTCTCAGGAAACAGCAAGGAAAGAACCCCTGGAGGCACTACTTGAACACATAAATACATGCCCACAAACAAGACACTGTAGACACACATAGGGCCATAGGCTACACGCAATACACGAGTCCATTTGTAGTAGAACCAAAATAAGAAAGCACACGATCGACTTGCAATACCAAGTAGGTCTAATAGCAGTCGAAACATGTAGCCTATTTAAGTGAACGGGATTCGTATGTAAGCTTACATCTTAAATGGATTCACATTATAAATAGGAAATTGTCGAATGTCGATTGGTAGCGCTTTCCAAACCAACGAAGCAGTATTCAACATTAATAGGCCTATTGAATAGCAGGGTATTAGAAGGAGCGAGGTTGCCGAAGCGATTCTGTGCTAGAGCGCTAGAAGAATAGAAGAGTGACGATCAGAAGCAGTTAGAAAAGGTCATCAAAGACTGAAGGTAATAGTTCGTATAAAGAAGAGGCAAAGGACGAGGACGAGTAGGATGAGGAAGCGAAAGAGGAGGAGGAAGAGAGGAAAGAAGGAGGAGGAGGAGGACGAGGAAGATAAGAGGAGGAGGAAGAGAGGAGAGATGGATGAGGAGGAGGACGAGAAAGAGAAGAGGAGGAAGAAGAGGAAGAAGATGGGTAAGAAAAACCACTATAATTTAGCGATTTTCGCCTTTTTTCTCCTCGAAATTTCATTTCTCGCACATTTTTCACATTTTATTCTTTGTGCGACCTGGTGGCGGACCGGTAACGCGTCCGCTCACAGAGCGGAAGGTTGCGGGTTCGACTCCGGGTAACGACCTTGGGCAAGTCGTTCACGCACACGTGCCTCTGTCACCAAGCAGCATAATTTGGTACCGGCGTAAGCTGGGAAGTAAACAGCAAGTCCTGCGATACACTGGCCCCGTGTCCAGGACCTTGGGATTCGTCCATTGCTGGCTCAGGGCTATGGAAAAGGAGATGAGCGCCTCCCTGTGTTCCTCATGGAACGGGATGGGACTTTACTTTACTTTACTATTCTTTGTGAGGTGAGTATACACTGTATACCCGCGTGTATAGCCATACCCTGGTTTTCGGAGGCGAGTATACACGATGCCTTTTCCCCCGGAGGTGAGTACATGCTATACCCTCGTGTAGGCCTACAGTCCTGCATATAATAGGCCTACAGGCTGCAGGATGCCTTAACAATAAGTTAACATTGACTTTGATCAATACATTGGACCGCCAGCGGCTATCAAAACCGCATCGCTCTGTTAGTTGCACTGCTCAACCATCGCCATGTTGTTCAGTCGAACAGTGTCTTAGCCAATCACATTACATAATAATGTTTCTGTGAAATCACAATGCAATTATTTTAGGTCGTTACCATGCACGGCAAATTTATAACCTCCATGAAATCACAATGCAATTATTATAAAAGGATTTTATGGGAATTCATGGCCTCTATATGACATCACAGTGCAATTATTATAAGTGGCTACTATGGGAATTTGTGGTCTCTATGAAAATCACTCTGGATATATCATTATAAGAGGTTACTATGGCAATTCGTAACCTCCAAATCCTCTATAAAGTCACAATTTTATTATCATGAAATGTTGCTATGACATTATGCAGCTTCTCTTCTGTGAAATCACAACGCATTTATTATAGTGAGAGGTTACTATGGCAATAAATAGCCTTTATGAAATCACAATACAATTATTACTATGAGAGGTTAGTCAGGTTACTATTGCAAATTATAGACTCTTTGACATCACAATGCAACTATTAATTATAAGAGGTTACGTTACCTTTGCAACTTGCAGACTCTATGAAACGTCAATACAATGATCACAAAAAGGTTACTATAGGAGTATATGAGTTCAAATATACTAAAATACTACTTTCAATTTTCAACCATAGACATAGACATAGACATATTTTTATTGAACCCAACAATTCATTTGTGCATGCATGCTTAACAAAGTATATAGACATAATCAGCAATAAGCAAATACTCAAAGTGAATAAGGAGAATACAAGTGAGGGAACAAATAGGCACACCAAAAGGGACGAGTCCCGCTAAGTAGGGGCCTAATTAACAAAGTGAAGTGTAAAGGTAAAAGCTGAAGGGAGAATTGGAATGCACAGATGTTACTTAACTAAGAATTTTATTTAACAAAACAAATGTAGTAAACACTGCAGACAAAATTCAGAGAATGAACACAAACATGGAGAAGATTATGAGAGGTGGGCGTGTATACATACAAGGTGGCCCAAAAAAAGTGATAACACCTCGTATAATGTACTATAATTAGTTCAAATCTGTTTGTACTATATCCATATTAGCTGAAAAAGTTCACTAATTTACTTACTTAACTGTTTAGTCATATGACATCATTATTACGACAACTTCCGGTCGACTTTTTTATTTTTTATTTGCCAACCGTCAACTTCTGCGTGCTTTGAAGATATTTTAACCAGAATGACAAAAATCACAAAAAACCATATTGTGATTAAAAATTTGTGAATTGAGAAACA
This sequence comes from Lumbricus rubellus, assembly GCA_945859605.1. Classification (NCBI taxonomy): domain Eukaryota; kingdom Metazoa; phylum Annelida; class Clitellata; order Crassiclitellata; family Lumbricidae; genus Lumbricus; species Lumbricus rubellus. The sequence continues at coordinate 20,301,501 of OX243815.1, read as the reverse complement.
TTGGAGTGCAAGGCAAATGAAAAATGTGTTTCCACACAAAGCCTGTAGGGTCAGTCGGGTTATTAAATAAACTGATAATGACGGTACAATAGAACGTAAACGCGGAAGTGGTCGGCCAAAGTCTGCTAGAACACAACAGAACATTGAGCGGGTGAGTGAGCTGATCTGCAGTCAAGAAGATTATCCTCATAGTCACAAAAATCCGTGGTTAATTCAAAGAGACACGGGTACATCACGGACGTCGGTGCAACGTATTGTAAGGCAATATTTACAGCTGAAAACGAACAAGCGTGTGATCGGGCAGACACAACGAAAATTGCAAATTGAAACTTTTGCAACGCAGTCAGCAGCTAGGCCTACTTGAACGGTTTCCTAATGACAGAAGTGTACGAACCATCTGGTTTACACACAACAAGATATTCACCTTTGCCACGCCAGTTAATTCTCAACATGGTCGTATTTAATCAGTTGAATCAAAGAAAAGACAATTAAGTTCCAGAAAGGAGACATACGAGAACGTGAACTTTTCAGCTGCGGTTTCATGGTATCAGTTGGTGTTTCTCGCTTGCAAAAAGTTGTTGAGAAGCAAGGGGGGCACACTGAACATGTTTTATGAGTAGCATAATTACTACTTGGCATACGACAGTAAATTACAACACGTTATATTGATTCAATTATATTAAATGACCCTTTGCTACGATGTGTTATCACTTTTTTTGGGCCACCCTGTATATCCGCTATACTATAGCGTATTATAGCTGAAAGGTTTTGAGCGTGTCAAGTAGGCTCCTGCACAAGTAGCAGGTCGGATCCTATGTAGTTAAGGCTTGCACTCGATCCAGTTTGAAGACCATCCATTCATTCGAGGACGTCAGTCAGGCTTTATAGAAGCATTAAACGGAAGGAAGACAGTCCGTGCAGTTGAGTAAGCTTTTTATCCCTCCATCTCTCAAGGCCTCAACGTGTCCTACATCAAATGATCGGAGTGCATCTAAGACCTTTTTCTGCGTCTTCCGTGCGACTCAGACGCACTCCACCGACCGCCACAATCATGCAGACGGAGAATAGCAGACGACCTTTTTTAGTCATCGGAAACGGCATTCTTGCCGTTTTTCGCCTAATTTCATGTTTTCTTCATTATGTGCTAGTCTGCTAGTGAATGCATTCTATTATTTTCTTTTACATTTTTCATTTCGGGGTATTTTCATGCTTTTATTTCATAGTTTTTACATCGTGTGCTCGTAAATGCATGATATTATTTTTTACATTTTCCATTTCGGGGGGTGTTCAAACACCCCCCAGAAAAACCTAGCTACGGCCTTGCCCAGACATACGTATGCATTGGAATGTCTAATTTTGATCAGGCAAAGTGCATCATGAGCATGCGTGTCTGTCTCTATATGTCGATCCCTCTCTCTTCATATCTCTCTGTATCTCTATATATTATATCTTTGTGTCTGTCGTTCTTTGTACGAAGCGATCGATCTGTCTGTCATCGCTCACTGGTCTGGTATTCCAGACAGACTTGCGGCTCTAAATCTCCATGGGTGTCTAAAAATAATCTGCCACTGTTTAGTTATCGCTCTCTTCGTCGTCAGCAGGTACATGCATTTTCATAATTATGTAGGCTCTACTAAGCATGCATGCAATTTATGCCATACGAAACGCTGCCGAAATAAAGCTAAAATTAATGTTTAATGAAAACCTACATGTCAGCTGGCTCAGATTTCTAATTTAAATCTTTTAGCCTTTTTAGGCACATAGCCTATTAACATTAGCTAAACATTGTCTATTAGGCCTAAAACCTGGTTTGACTACAAAGGTCAGTAGCATCGACAATACTAATGATTTACTATAGATATTCATTCTTTGCATTAAGATTAGCTGTTGTAAAAGTAGGATGCGATTTATTGTTCTATCTCGGTGTTGAAGTTTACTGATAGTGCGATTTAGATTTACATGGGCGGAGTTTATCAGGGGCTGGAGAAGGCTAAGCCCCCAAGAAGGCCCCCAAGAAGGCCCAGAGTTAGTTTTTTCACCATGAAAAATGGTGATTTTTCGGGTTAGCACCCCCTCCCCAAGAAGGCCCAGACTAGAAATATATTCGGGGGAAAATGGCTCTTTTGACGAAGAATTGAAGAAAAGAATTGAAGTGAAGAATTGAAGCGGAATCACTCCCCAGTGAAGAATTGAAGTGAAGAATAATCGAAGTGATGAGTTGAGACTCTGGCGTCCCTGCCTGTCGAATTTATTTCCCACACGCCATGTACCGACGTGAAATCCAGATTGATCGTCTTGGTGATGAAAACTGATGGCTCTGTCATATCAAACTATCGGTGATGGAAGTAAAGCCTATAATAGCACAGCAACGTTGGCGTGGCATGGTCGAGATAATTTCAGGCATGGCAACTGAATTATTTGTGAAGAGGCCAGTGCTTATTGCTATGAGATCTAAGATCATATTAGAGTCACAAGAGGTGATCTCTAACTGAAATCATTAAAAAATGTTGAATGCTAACTAAAGCTCACCATGTGCGACTCATGTTGGCGATTGTGTGTAGGCTACATGTGGGTGTCCATCTATGTCTGTGTCTTTTCTTGTCTCCATATTTCTCTCACTTTCTGTCTGCAGGACTTAAAGTGTGGCTGGACGGTCATGGACGGCGTCCATGCACTCATTAAAAAAATAACTCCGTCCTGCCACTTAACCATAACCATAACCATAACCACAGTTTTTATTGCTCAAAGTGACAGTTGACAAAACATCTTTATTACATATAGTGTCTTTAGAAACTAACAAAAAGCAAAAGGAGAGAACCCTTAAGGGACTACTGTCCCACTGACAGGGTTTCCCAAATACAAGTGAAAGTAAACAGCAACAGGTTATACGAATAATGGAGTAATAAAGTTAAATTTTTATCTTAACTAGTTAACTAAACATCCTGGGGAAAACATCTAAAGGTGATGTTAAGTGTGCCAAATTAGAAAAGTCGTTGAAAATAAAAGAATAAGGGCAGATACATAGATTGAGATTTTGTAGTTTAATAGGAGACAGCGTAAAGTAAATGACATTTAAGTTTACGTTTAAAAATGGTGAAAAAGAGGGAATTCCGAATAAACAAAGGCAAATTGTTCCAGGTCTTAGGACCAGCACTTTTAATTGAGAACATACGAGTATTTGTTCTAGTGATAATACGTCTATAATTACATGAGGATCTGAAGTTATAGGGAACTAAGTCAGAGGTTAGAGTAAAGAAATCCGCAAAGGCATGAGGCAAAAGATTATGCATATGTTTGAACATAAGTTCGGACGTTTGCATGACTCTTATCTGTTCAATGGTAAGTATTCTTAATTTAGATAATAGGAGATGTGAAGAAGACAGGCGGGAGAGCCCCATAATAATCTTTGCAGCTCTGTTTTGAAGTGAGGTAAGTCTTGTAAGTCGAGAAGAGTAATTAGAAGCCCAGACAAGATTGCAATATGAAAGATAGGGATGAATAATAGAGTAATATAAGCTAAGTCTAATTCGAGGTGGAAGAAGATAAGAAATACGGGTCAAGATACCAACACTTTTAGCTATCTTTTTAGAGATGTTTTCAATATGAACCTTCCAAGTTAGAAATCGGTCCACATGGACACCCAGGAATTTAGTTGATATTACTTGGGGTATATTGAAGTTGTCCATAGAAATTGTTAAATTTAAGTCAGGAATTGATTTACGATGAGAGCAAAATAAGATATAGTTAGTTTTCTTAAGATTCAAAGATAACTTATTAACACGAAACCAATCAACAACGTGTGAAAGCTCTCGATTCATCAACTGAAAAAGTGATTCATAAGATTTATTGGAGGCAAAAATGTTAGTATCATCAGCAAATAGAACAAAGCGCAGTGAAGGGGAGGCGTTAGGAAGGTCATTGATAAAAAGTAAGAAGAGGAGGGGTCCAAGGATAGACCCTTGTGGGACACCAAATTTGATCAGATTGATTTTGGATAATGAACCATTGCACGAAACCTGTTGCATTCTATTTGAAAGATAGCTCCTAAACCAATCAAGGGCAATACCCCTTACACCAATATTTTGTAATTTAGAAATTAGAATGTCATGATTTACAGAATCGAAAGCTTTCGCAATGTCAATAAATATGCCCAATGCAAATTCACCTCGATCAATTATAGAGGATATGTTATCCTGGATATTGAGAAGTGACATGGAAGTAGAGTGGCCTGGTTGGAAGCCATGTTGAGAATCATGTAGAATATTCTTTTTGGTAAAGTAATTAAATAATCTTGAATACATAACTTTTTCAATAAATTTGGAGAAAAACGGCAAGATAGAAATTGGCCTGTAATTCATAAGCTCTTCTTTATTACCTTGTTTAAATATTGGTATAACCTTGGCTATTTTTAGAGCAGATGGAACAATGCCAGTTGATAGAGAGCAATTGATGATTTCAGCCAAAGGGCCAGCAACAAGTTCAAATAAAGGGCTCATAATAGTTGGGTCCAACTCATCAAGACCTGCGGAATGAGAAGTTTTAAGATTATGATTAATTGACAATAGTTCAGTAGAAGAAGTAGGGTAGATGGCAAAAGATGTTGGAATTGGTGGATTAAGATAAGTATAGATCGTATTCGTGGAATCAGGTATATTGTTGACAAGATCTTGAGCAACATTGGTAAAATAGTTATTAAATTTCTCAGATAAGATACTAGCGTCTGTCACACTCTCACCATTAATGCAAAGATTTTCAATTCCAATATTCTTGTCCTTTGTGTTTATAATATTTCTTATTATTTGCCAAGTCTTTTTTAAATCATGGTTATATTTTAAAAATTCAGATTCATAGTACTGCTTTTCAGCTTTGATGCGAATCGTTTTAAATTTATTTCTATATGAAGTGAATTTAGTTTTATTTTCAGGTGAAGGGTTCTTGACAAATTTCAGGTGTAGTTTTGACTTATATTTGCAAGACTTAAGTAGGCCTGGGGTCATCCATGGTTGATTTAGTTTCTTATATGGTTTGATTAGTTTCCGTTTGAGAGGAAATGCTATGTTATAGGCAGTTTTAATTAGAGATAAGAATAGCTCATAGGAGCCTTCAGGATCATTGCAAGCACAGGAGTGACTAACTTCAGACCAATCAATGTTAGATAATAGAGTTTTAAAATGTTCACAGGAGGCTGGATTGATATTACGAGTAGTTTGGTAGTCAATAATTGCTTCTTTGGGAGGGAAAAGTTTAAGTCTTACAAGGATTGGAAGATGATCAGATATGTCAGATGCAATAATAAATGAGTCCACAATTTTTGAAGTTCTATTGGAGAAGAAATTATCAATAAGAGTTGAGGACGTGCAAGTAATTCGTGTAGGTTGGGTAATAGCTGGTAGGAAGTGGAAGGATGACATAATATCTAGGAAATCAGAAGTCGGATGATGATCATGAACCTTTAGCAAGTCAATATTAAAGTCCCCCAAAATATAAATGTCTCTAGGTTTAGTTGAGAGTGAGGATAAGAGTTGAGCAAATTCATCGTTAAAAGTAAGAACATCCTGACCAGGGGGCCTATATATAACTCCAATAGTAAAGTAAGATCGATCAAATTGGGGAAAGCGTAAAAATAAAGACTCATAGGAGCAATGTGATTGACAGTCAAAAGGAATTTCCAGTTCCTCATACTTAATATGGTCCTTTATTGCAAATCCAACACCTCCTCCTCCACGGTCAGTTTTTCTAATTCTATGCAAAAGATTATAACCTGGTATATGTACAGAATCAATCGAGTTTTCGTCCAACCATGTCTCCGTAATCGCAAGAATATCAATAGAAAGTTGATAGAGTAGATCAGTGATGGCTGAGGTCTTGGAGATGATGCTTCTGCAGTTGATATGCAAAACGGAGGTAAGAAATTCGTTGGAAGCAGAAACAGTCACTAGGTCAGAAGGAGTGATATACTTGGAAATCTTAGGTCGGTTAATAAAGTAGTTATCATCAGGATCCAGATCATAATTAAGAGTTAAGGGACGATTTTCTTGAATATCTGTAAATACTTCAAGCCTTGGGCCGTTATTCAGGGCACTAATAGAGTTATTAATATTAGGAAAATCCCTTGTGCATTGAGCAAATTCATCATCATTAATTATATGATTAAATGGAAAGAGGGTCACTAGGCAATTGGGACAAAGCCATGAGGAGGAATTGATTGCACACCTTGATGTAAGAGAAAGGCAGGATAAATGATAGTTCAGTTTACAAAGAGAACAAGTGGCTGCCTTATGCTGCCGAATTGAAGGATTTGCACACACAAAACACTCAACAGGAGTCAAAGCGGATGAACAAGATAGCTTAATTAGCGACAATAAAACACACCATTACCGGATGTCTCGGTAACACTAAGTAAATTTTTTGCAAAATCAGAAAGTAATAAAACTGAGAATTAAATATAACATACACCATACCGTAACTTTGGTAAGAGAATCATAAGGCATCAGCCAGATACAGCAAAAGAATTATAAAAATAGGACAGCACATAGTAAACACAATGAAGAGCATCTTAATTAGCAGTTTAACAGAAAAATAAGAGAATTTATTATAAAACCTGAGAGCAAGGGTAAACACTTAATGACTTTGGAGATCAACAGAAAATGTTGGAAATGAGCATTAAAAAAACACAAGCAACTTAATAAAAATTGATGCAAAGATCAGATTGAGAGGAGCATAGATAGGTCAAGTCAAAGCAAAGCAAGAATTTAGACTGATAGTAGAAAATAAGAAGAGAATCCAAGAAACTGACAAACTAATACATTTAAGTACTAAATAAAGATCATAATTTTCAAATAACAGATCATATTCATACATGAAATTTGATCAAACATATAACGGTTGGAGAGCAGTGAAAGATAAGGAAAATTGAATGCGAAACTAAAATTATGATCAGGTTTTAACGGAGATATTGAAATTAAAAGTGATGCAAATAAAATGCAAGTGTAATTAGTTAAGCATTGGTATACAATCCGAGAACTAGATCATAGACATCAAAACAAGATGAGTTGCTCAAGACGGAGAAGAGGCCGGATGGGAAACAAGGAATGGGTCGAGATCTTTCAAGTTGAGTAGTTTCCTGGGTTTGTCATTGAGATCTTCAGATTTCTTGATGAAGGTGAAACCGCCTTTGGTCCAGGTGGAAGAAATGGTCTTCTCTTTCACCAATTTTCTTGCTTGAGCAAAGATCTGAGCATTCGTTCTAGTAAGATGCTCATTGATGAAGAATTTGTTAGGTCCACTGTGGTCTGAATTCTGGCGTAGCATCTTTCTAGCGGCTAGAACAGAATCACGAACGTTGCGAGAGACGAATTTCACAATTAAAGGCTGGGTTTGATCATTGCCCTTTTTGGGAAGGCGATGTGCCGTGGAAATGTCGTATTCCGACAACTTTAGATCAAGTCGAGACTGACAGAAGGCGAGAACCAGGTTGACGTTTTCACGATTGGTAGGTCTTGGTATACGACGAGATGAAGCAACGGAAGAGTAAGTAGTTTGTTGGAAGTTGTCATCAGATGAGTCCGCAAGTCCGTGAAATACCAGATTGTCCAAGCGACTGTGGGTTTCCAAGTCCTCAATTTTGCGTTGAAGAACTTTATTTTCGCTTTCCAGGGCATTCATTCGTGAGTGAGTAGGTTCCAGTTCCTTGTTAACTTGATCGGTTACCAGCGAACCAACAAGTTCGTGGAGAGTGGATTTGAACTCGGTTAATAGCTTATGGAAAGCCGCCTGAACAACAGGGGTGAGACGCTCCACTAGTGAAGCCATCACCTTTTCATCTTGCATCACATCCATCAAATCATCCGTTTTTATGTTTTTCCGAGACATATTGGAGTTAGATTAAAATAATCAGAGTACCTTGTTGGACAGCACAGCCTGGAAAGGTAAGGGCCATAAGGGGCGTCCAGTCACTTCTTTTGGAAAGGTGAGGGGCGTCCAGGCACTTCTTTTCAAAAGGTAAGGGGCATCCAGGCACTTATTTTGGAAAGGTAAGGGGCGTCCAGGCACTTTTTCCACACTCTCTGTCTGCAAGTATATAGGTTGCCTTACTATTATTACTTTAACGCCTGATGAATTTACGTGATGGATATACTACATATGAATATATACATACCTGCATTTGATCCACACACACACACAAGCACACACACAGGGCCACAGTCACACACGCACATAAATTATGCTATAATATATAAAATGTGTTAGAAATCGAGCCACCATGCAAGTGACTTCGGTCTAGCACTCCCTAATGCTGATCCACGGCTGCAGCGGGCAGTCAATGAATTGTGATCCCACTGGGACGAAACTCCTATAAAACGACCGACGCATAAGTCGTACATATATAGTTATATATATATACATGTATATATATACATGTATATAATTATATGCTGATCCACGGCATGCTTAATGCAGTCAGGAAAGAAGGCTGAAGATCTGCCTCCTCAGGCGTATACGCCTACGTACGTCGCCGGTTGGCTCGCGGCGGCAGCATATTATACATATAATATATATACAGGGTGGGCCAATAGGAATGCAACAACTTTGACGCCTTATAACTTGAACAATTTTTATCCGAATATCGTAATCAATATACTAAATTGAAGGTAATTATCCATTCTATAACTGTGTCAAATCTTGCGCTGATATACGTCACCGTTTAAATAAAAATATTGGTGCGACGCACACCTCTCAATTTTGAATGTAAATAATGAATATCATGGCGCCGCTCACGGAAGAGGATAGAATTTTAATCAGAATCTTAAGAGTAGAAAACGATTACAAAGCACACCAGATGTTGATAGAATTCCCTTCTAGAAAATGGAATAAATATGCTCTACATCGATTGATTAAACAAATTGATGCCACGGGAACGTCTAACAGCCGCAACTGTGGTCGCAAACGTTCTCCCGCCGGCTCATCGTTCACGTCATACGGTTGCCTATCTGAACGCTAACGTATACCAGAGTTTATTGAACCGGAGAACTGGCCACCGAACAATCCGGATTTAAACCCGGTTGACTATTCGATATGGGGTTGTCTTCAGCAACTGGTCTATCGTGAACCGATACGTGACGTTGAACATTTGAAAAAATTGATTGTTTACTGCTGGGTTGAAATAACCCGAGCACTGGTGGACTCAGCCATCGATCAATGGTCGTCTCGTGTCCATGCTGTCATTAAAGCACGTGGTGGACATAATTTATTGAGTATTTGTTTGACTTATGATAAATTCACTCAAGATATGAATTGTTATTTTGTTAGAACTAGTGATTGCATAGAATTGAGTCATTGATATTATTCAGTTTAAGACTTTTGGTTTTTTTCTTGCAGTTTCATGGCAAAAAAGGGACATCAAACATTTATAGCATTTTCTCAAAAAGTCGTAAGAGTATCTCTTAGATATTTTCCAGATTGATAAAATGGATAATTATGTTCAATCTGATATATAGGACAAGACGCTCAGATAAAATTTGCTTAAGTTATAAGGCGTCAAAGTTGTTGCATTCCTATTGGCCCACCCTGTATATAGATCTATATATAATATTATTATATATACTATACACAGCATATAAAAATATGTTATACAATACTCGGAGTTTATATATGCATGTATGATGTATCATATAACATCCAATGTTGCTTCAACTGATTCACATCGTTCATTCAGTCCGTTGAGGTCACTTGAGGTGTTCTGTTCTTGTCCCTCGCTGCCATACGTCATCAATGTAACAGAAAATCGTAGACGATGTCGCACATGTATGCTGATGTATAGGTCCATCCCTTTCAAGCAATCAATGTGAACATAGGTGCACGCCTGCGATTCCATATGACTATCTATCCAATTCTTTTTTCTTCTTATGTTAAGACGCATTTCTTTATTTCTCATATTTACACATTTTACAGACAACCAGTGCTGCAGTGGTTGCAGCGCTTCTTAGAAGATCAGACATCCAAGGCCGATCTTGTTAAATATGTGGTAAACATCTATTATTTATAGGCTACGCATTGAAGCCCCCCCCCAACCGACCATGCACTTATAATCTTACGACAACAATATCCGTAATGTGAAAACAACCATTTAGCCGCCATGGTTCGCCAAGGTCTACATACATAGCCTATAATTATATATAGGCCTACATAGACCAAAATAATGCAGCTTGCAGACCTTAGGCCTTCGTATGCAAGCTCTTTTTTATTCTAAGAAGCTGTCACACTGCAGCTAACACAATCATGTGCTTGCTCTGCAGCCTACTTCTGCAATCTGCAGCCTTTTCTTTCAGTTAAGAATGACTTTTCCAATCAACGGTTATAATCAGATAATCTGTTGCGGTTTTGACTCAAGCGTTATACTGTAGGTTATATATACGCCGGTGTCACAACGTAAAGTCTCCCCGAAATAAAGTCTCCCACCAAAGCACAGTCTCCTCTGGCTGAAAACTCTTTAATGGAAGAAATTTTTCTGCTATAAAATTAATAATTTGGTAACGTATGTTATGTTCAAGCTGAATAATTTAGCAACGTAAACTTAAACTAATTGTTTGACCTGCTTATCTATAAACGAAATGCGACCGCAGCCATTTCTCGCTGAACGGGAGACTTTCTATTTCAGCGGCGGATGAAAATAATATTCTCTCCCCTGGGACTTTATTTCGTGCAAATTTATTTTGAAAGAGATTCGCCGGAAAGAATCTGCTTTGAATTATAGTGTCCGGAGGGATGAAGGGAGACTTTTAGAAGAGGCTGTCATGCGACACCGTCTCCATATAGCCTATAAATAGACGGTCTTTTCAAAGACTAATTATTAATATAACGATGACACCACACGATGACGTACATATGTATCATGTAGCCTACTTTAATGCTCGTCGCAAAGACGTTTATAAGGTCAGAGAATAATAAGACTCGTGTGTCTAACTCCGCCACTGGTTGCACTCTGCCAGTGCCAGTCCCAAGTTTGGATAAAGGAGGAGGGCGTCGCTAATGTTCTTTGTTACCACACAGTGACGTTAAACTGCAAATACACACTCGTGCATGTCTCTGTGCATGTAGTATTGTAGTAACCGTCTTCGTATGGAATTGATGCTTCTGATGTTTCGCTGATGTCGTTGATGATCAACAGAGGTCGCTTCTGTCAAATAAATTAGACGGCGATTCACAGGTGGCGCCAGTGATTAGTCTCAGCTGCTGCACAACGACGAAGTAGGTACACAACGGTCGTGCATGGCATGGAACCAGCGTATTATACGTCTTCGATTTTACCGACGCCGATCGACTGCATGACCCATCTGCTGCTGCTGCAGGTCTATGTCCATAGAATAATTACTAGGATCAAAGGACAACCTGTGTGTATCATCGGGTATGATAATAATTTAGCAACAATAATGGCTATAATAACAATTATTAGCCTATATGACAGCAATGGCAGTAGTAATAACAGTGCCTGAACAATAATAATAAGAATAAAAGTAGTAGTAGTAGTAGTAGTAGTAGTAGTAGTAGTAGTAGTAGTAGTAGTAGTAATAGTAGTAGTAGTAGTAGTAGTAGTAGTAGTAGTAGTAGTAGTAGTAGTAGTAGTAGTAGTAGTAGTAGTAGTAGTAGTATAGTAGTAGTAGTAGTAGCAGTAGTAGTAGTAGTAGTAGTAGTAGTAGTAGTAGCAGCAGCAGCGGTAGCAGTAGTAGTAGTCAAGGCCGTAGCTAGGGGGTGTTTTGGGTGTTTGAACACCCCCCGAAATGGAAATTGTACAAAATAATATAATGCATTTACTAGCACATGATGTAAAAACCTTGAAATAAAAGCAAGAAAACACCCCTCCCCCATATGCAAATATTAAATGAATAACAAAATGCATTCACTAGGCCTATAGCACATAATGAAAAATTTGAAATTGGGCGAAAAATGGTACGGTAAGAAAGCCGTTTCCGATGACTAAAAAAAGGTCGTCAGAAATTCTCCTTCGAAGAAACCCCCCCAAATCAAATCCTGGCTACGGCCTTGGTAGCAGTAGCAGCAGCAGCTTGAGGTAAAAATTTAGGATGTACGTGTGCATGTAGTTGATCATTTTATGCATTCACTCTTGTCTGAAGTTTGTAACTTTTTATAATTAATCAACCACCTTTCCTTTAGTCGATATTTATTTAGCTGTGTTGAAATCTCTTCCACCACTGTCAAAGAAGCTTTTGTGGCTCAAGAACGCTCTCATCGATCTATCTTTAAATGAAGAGCTAACCCCCACGCAACAGGATCACTTCTCTGACAAACCCACGACTCTTTGTGGACGCTGAAATTTGTTTTTGTAATCAGAGACCTCACTAGGAACATCGGTGCAGAATAAGGAGGGATTGGCTGGGGAGAAAAACGATGTAAACGAAGAACGGTGAAGAATTGCATTGGAAACTGGATCGGAAAACTAATAAAGACGGAAATCTGAGCAAAAGACATTCAGGTCAATGTGTGAAAAGAGGCAGAATTGGAATTCATATAAAGTAGAGAAAGTAGGGCGCAGAGAAATGAGATGTACATGTAGAAAAGAGTATAGGCCTACTTTGCTCTGTGAATGCTAATAATTCTGATGTATAGTTGTATACGAGAGAGGAGGAGCCGAAGCAGAAAGGACGGAGACGTCAATTAAGAGACTGACGGAGTGACGGTGAAAGCATTTTGCACAGTGGAATAGATGACAGAAAGGGGCTGTGATAAGAAAGGGATAGTCTGGATAGATCCGATAGATCTATTATCATATAATAGAGTAGGCTAATGTTATGTAAGTTAATGGCATATCCCAATTATCGTTTCGTCAGGAAATTTCGTTTCCTGTCTAGTATTCCGAGCGGTAAATAGATAATAGGATATATCATTCGTAAAAATAGCACATTATTTTCATACCGATTTATTAATACACATTGTCATTATCAATGGTCAACATGTTTAGTTGTCTGAAAAGAGTTGACGAGGCGATTGACAACCAGTCTCATGAGTGATGAGCCTGCAGCTTTATATCCTGCAACAACATCAACCGGATTGAAGTATCAAATAATTTCATCACCGCGGCTTCGTTTTTCAAGATGCCTATAATTAGTAACATCGCCTCGAGTTGCATCCTCTGCTCAGCTCAGCATCTCATATTCTCTGCCTCTGCATCTCCCATCCAACCTCCTCCCTTCTCTCGTTGTATGTTGTCGTCTTAATTCGCTTGACGCCTATACATGTGTAATTAATTTTGATAATAGCCTATATTCTTGTTCGACTACGTGTATTCCTCCATCCATGTAGGTTATATGTAGGCCTATATGGTTGGGTAGGTAAATTGGTTTGTGTATTAGTATAATATATAGGCCTACATGTATATATAATTACATGTATATGCTTTCATGTTACAATATAATTACAGTTTCCTGTGGTAAAGTTTTATTGCCTTTCTTGCTTGTGTCCTTTTTCTCACTTTATTTCTAACTTTAAAACATTTTAGCAAATTATGTTATGCGTACCATTCTGGACTTTATCTTAAGCTGATATAAATTGTAGAATGACTAACCTAAAATCATCGAAACCAATTACTAGATGCAACCAAGTTAGTACATGCACATTGCTATAATAGATGATGCCGGTACGCATTAGATAAGCTTATAACCGGTGTAACGCAGTGATGTCCAAACCTGTCTAATATTTCGAGAATTATCAATAGGCTTAAATTTCGGCGGCTGCATGCGTCCAGCAGCTTCAAGATTTATTGCTCCTGCGGCCCGTGATCACCGTGGTGCCAAAAAGGTTGGACAGCAGCACTGCATTAACAAATCTCTTCATCAATTATTAACGACTTTTTGCAGTTGATGCCATCCGACGAAGGCACCTGCGTATACGGCTATAATAATTATATTATGTTCGGCATTATAACTGAATTCAATGCATCTGTGTGCGTTTATGTGGGTGTGGGTGTGTGGGCGCGTCGTCGGGCGACGCTCTGCTTGGGTCGGGATGGGGGGGGGCGGGTGTTTTGCTGGCGGAGTGGGTGGGTGGTTGGGTGGGTGGGTGGTAGGGTTGGTGGGTTGGTGGGAGCTGTTGCGACAGGAATGTTAGCGGGGTTAATATGAGTAGGGGATGCATAGGTCTGTGTGTTGGAAGAGGGATCGTCGTTGTCGTGCTATTTTGGTCCTGGTCGCATGATAACACGTGAATGTGAGGCAGAGGAGAAGAGGAAGCAGCTGTGGATGTAGCGGACAGGACAGTGGAAATGGAAATGTAAAGGACTCTGTAGTCTGTAGACGGCGGAAATGAGCAAGCGAATGAAATATGGAAATGGTGAATACAGGTTTTGCCATTCATCATTACGCACGCAACGTTTGGTTCAGTAGGATAGGATTTTATCTTAAAAGAGTCTAACATCTTGCATAGCCTTCCGGT